>JAXDDW010000103.1:1477500-1787582 GCA_034670385.1 Hoplostethus mediterraneus
TCTCCCTCCCTGCTCCGTCTCCCTCCCTCCTCTCCCTCCCTCCCCTCCCTCCCTGCTCTGTCTCCCTCCCCTCCCTAGGCTGCTCCTCTCTCCTCTCTCACCTCTCCTCTCCTGTCCAGGGCGGTCCAGCCTGCCTCCACCAGTAGACACCTGGTATCCAGGTAGACAGGTACCTGGTAGACACCTGTATCCAGGTAGACAGGTACCTGGTAGACACCTGTATCCAGGTAGACAGGTACCTGGTAGACACCTGGTATCCAGGTAGACAGGTACCTGGTAGACACCTGTATCCAGGTAGACAGGTACCTGGTAGACACCTGTATCCAGGTAGACAGGTACCTGGTAGACACCTGGTATCCAGGTAGACAGGTACCTGGTAGACACCTGGTATCCAGGTAGACAGGTACCTGGTAGACACCTGTATCCAGGTAGACAGGTACCTGGTAGACACCTGGTATCCAGGTATCCACCAGTGATGCTTCCTCTGCTGTGGCTTTGTAAAGAGCATCACTACTTCCATGATCTTGCAGCCGTCCCACTGCAGCTGATCCATTTGGTGTTTGAGTCTCAGGAGCTCCAGTAATCAATAATGTATTGACACGTGAGTCAGTTTCAACTCAACTACCTCAGTTGAAGGTGACAGCATGCTAAGACCGTTAGACTACCTAGCTAGGACGACGACCCAAACCTTGGCTAGTTTCAAACACATCTTCATCTCTGGCCTCTTGTTTGATTCTCTCCCTCTTGAGCTCCATGCTGCCTTGCCAAACCGACTTCAAAGTGATTGGGATTCATTTTATTTTCCCCCTTTGTAAAAAGTGGATTGGGCAGTCCAGTCACCTCTCAGCACCTCTGTTATTTATTGAGGCGGTGGGGGGGCTGACAGGGAGGCAGGACTCAAACCTCCACCAGTGGGGGAATGAACCACTCGACTATCTCTGGAAACATTAGAGCTGATTTTTAAAAATGAAGTGACTTTTACAAAGATTCACTTCCAACGCCTCCTTCCTAGCCTCCTGTGTGATGCTCTCCTGTTTTCAATGCACACTGTCTTGATCAAGGACTTGACAGTACAAGCAGGCTCAGTGGTTGGCATCTCGGTGAAGTGTGCCGGGGTGCCGGGGACGGTGGCTTCTTGGCTTCTTGGCCGGATGCCTTTCTTCCATGTCCCCTTCTGTCTAAGTGGTTTGACACAACTGGTTTACTCAGCTCCAACTAGTGGGCTCCACTTTCTGGTTTTCCACGTCAAGTCAGTTTGCTCAGAACGACTGAGGTGACCTCATGTGTGGGAACATCGATCATCCTTTACTCACCGGGAGCTGACAACACTTCCATGTATTTAAAACACAGAGGTTTGGATGACTGTCATGTCATTTCAATATAAAAACGAGCTATTTGTCCACAACACTATGTGACCGTAATCATCTAAATCACACACAAGCCCCGCCTGTGAAACCCGATACGCCAAAACATCACACTGACAAAATCAGCCCATTTGATATCGTGTTAACTCATCAGTGCCGTACAACGAGTGAGCGAGTAGGGAGCCGGTTCAGTGTCTTGCTCAAGGGCACTTGGACAGGACACATGGCTGCTGACCACCACCCTGCCCTGCCACTGCTTGAGCTCAGACATTTTGGAGTGAACTGAGTGTTTGGAGGTTTTTAACCCTGCATCTCATGATGTACTGTGTTGGCAGCGAGTATCCACTGGCGGCCTCACAACTGGCCCACTGGCTGGGTTTCCATGTTCTTCAGAGCAAGAGAGCGAACGTTATTCCACTTGAGACGTTTGCAGTCTGACATCATTTTGTGAACCGTTAAAATGCTCATATGGTTCCAGTTTTCAAGCCACACATAGAGACCTCAGAGAGGAGGAGGACACTCAGCGGTGCCCGGCGGATCAGAGACATGTGTTTACACACGAGGCCTCAGCAGAGGTCCAACCTTTCACCAGGCGCTCGCTCAACTACCGTGGAAATGTTGGGAAAAATCAAATATTTCTGTCTTATCAGCTGTCAAGATATCAGACTTTTATTTTAACATATACTGTACATACGTGGTTTTACTGTATCACATTATAGAAAGAAGTGCCTGTAATGTGGGCTACAGAGAGGATTTCTACAATGACCACCATGTGTAAAGGGTGACAGTTACCAAGACAGAAGAAAGGCGTACTACAACCTCGTAGGCAAGTTTGTTTTTGGACCTTCAAACTGAAATAAAGTTTGAATGCTCAATTACAGTAGATCCATCTGCAAATTGGTGCTAATCTATGCTATTCGTTCTGGATTAGGAGTATAGCTCAATCTCCACAGCAGATGGTGTGGTTTTGTGGATTAACAGGGCGCTTGGGACACATCAAAACATCTGGTTAACTTTGGTTTGGTAGTGGTTTCTGAGCGGGCTGCTCCCTTAACCGCCTCTGGGGCGTTGGATTTAGTTTGGCGGTTTGTGTTTCCTTTTCTGATGCAGGCTGAGAAACATCCAGGGTTTGACCATATTAGGTTGTCCCTGTCACACATCCTACGGTGAGGCTGTGCAGCTGCAGCACGCATCACTCTGTTAGATAACAACGCAATGTGAAATGCACACCAGCAACTTCCTCTGCTGCTGCAAGCTACCAAACACGCAGCCCAACATAATACAGCAATGAAAGAGGGCGTTCTCTACTGTGATTAAGGGTACAACGGTGATGCAAGAGATACAAGCACAGCTGTGTAAGGTTGGCAGCATAAAAGTACCAATTATCACAGCAAATGCTCTTGGGTATTATGGCTTTTATACAAGGGGACTTACCATCGCATGTGTACTGACTGACTGAAAAGTCAGCAGGAAAATCAAATGGTGAAAATGGAAGTGGACCATCCTCGCTGATGACTGACTGGAGAGAGGTCCTATTTATAGGCCTGAGTATCAAACTGCCTTGTGAGTCACTCCCTGCAGGCTGTAGGTTCAGCTAACCAAAAGCTGAATCAAACAGAAAGATGCTCATTTATCCTGAGCTTGTTTAACTGTAACAGATCTCCACCACATGCCACCACACGACCAACCCCCCACTTCCCTGTTTATCCGCCACTCGGTTCTTTAGTGTGTCTTGTATGCGTCTGCATATTTTGTCTACATGGGTATGTCTTGTATTTTATGCCTTGCTGCAAAACACAAAAAAGTCTCCAACTTAAAAGCGTTGCTGCTTGCTACCAGTGGGTCTTTTCATTGGCCTACCTTGTCTGAAGTAGTGGGGCGCATGAGGGAAACTCGGCCATACTGCCGTCGCAGCAAAGCCCACAGAGCATCGAGGCGACCCTGATAACACAGAGACGCTTTCATGTTAGTTCAGCTTAAATGATATAAAACACTGGAAAAATACAAACTGTACAGGTGAAACAAAAACACTGAGGGGTGTATAAAAACTAACGACACAAACAACACCAACACTACAAGGTGATATGCTGCAAACACAACAACATGCAAGGGAAACAAATGATGTGAGTACGAGGTTTCAAGAGGGAGGACGTGAGCATGTTACAAAATAAAGGCAGCACATAAATCAGTGTTCAGTGTTCTGCTGCACTCACCTTGATGGGCGTGTACCACTTGTTCTCTGTGTGGTGGTAGGTCGGGGGGGGCCGGGAGGCGGGACGTTTGATCATTGGCTCCTCCACCTCTTCTGGTATGGACACGATGGCGTTTTTGGCCTTCTCCAGCCTGGCGCCCTCCTCGGTGGAGCCCTTCTCTCCCCAGCGCACCTGCACAGAAACCACACCCACAGCCAGGTCAGATCCCAGACCAGCTTCGTCTCTTCTTTGTCTCATGAATGAAGAACATGCAGACTAAATCACTTATACAATTTGGTGGAGGCTTTTATTTTTTAAAAAGGGGAAAACAGTAAAATGTGCGCATACATTTTTATCATGGGTGGCACCAGAGGGAATGAAAATTTAAATATACACTACAAATACTACAAATACACTCACTCATAATAAATTAACAACAAATACGGTCAGATCAATAGACCTTCTATTAATAGTTGAAAACACTGAAAAAACTGTTTTTAAATTTGAAGATATTGAATATAGGCACAATCTTTTCTATCAGCCTTTTAGTTGAACCCTACTGGCTGTCGAGTACTGCCGTCGAGTACTTCAAATATAGATACAGGATAAAAAACATTACAATGAAGAGGTACTTCTACAACTGCAATCGCTATATATCCAAATATCCTTCATTTACAGTGTTTAATGTAAATGACACACAAGCGCTTTGTGTGTGTGTGTGTGTGTGTGTGTGTGTGTGTGTGTGTGTGTGTGTGTTAAGCTGTTCTGCCTTTTAATTGAATTCATCACATCTGTTGCAAGGAGGGAAAAAATGGTCACATGAACGGGGAGAGGTGATTAATTAGCGACACCGTTTCCAAGCTGTAGGTTAAGCCGTGACAATATAGAACAGCTTTTCAGAATCATCTCTGGGATGCTTCCCCGGCCTGCCGCATCACCAAGAAGAGAAAGGAGTGCATGTCCCGATGAATAAAAGATGCGCTGTTACCACCGCAGGTTGAATATGTGTTTGAAATATTGGCAGCGGCGGGGCAACGGAGGTGGTGGCGGCGGCGGTTTTATCAGCGTGTCTTCCATCTCCACGCAGAGACGAGGACAGGTTGATCTTAACGAACACCTCTTCCCCCATCCACAGGGGGAAACCTTCAGAAGTGGAGACGGGGCTGTCGGGGAGAATCAACCGGCTGCAGGAAGAAGACAGGGGACGGGATAGCCGGCTTCGTAGCTCGCTAACACTCGTGGGAAAATGTCAGAGGTAGGTACTCCCTGAGGATTCTGGGAAATCCCTGCCATGCCACCAACTTCCTCGGGGCTAAGAAGTGGTAGGGGGTATGGCACAAGGCGAGAGGCAAGGGGGAGGAGGAGGGGAGCTCGCCTTTAAACCTGGATTCCCTTCGGTGAAGAGGGAAAGCAGGCGAATAACAAAGGGGCTGCCAAGGTTTGGGAGTTGGGGGGAGGGAGGGAGGGGGGGAGGGCGGGTGAGATGGATATGTCAAGTTGACAGCAGCACTCAATCCTTCATGCTGGCAATGACTTGATCCAATCAGGCTTGGACGGCCAAGGACGAGATGGCAGGGCCTGTCATGTCGGAGTCGTCAGACGGCTGACGAGGTCCCGCCTCCTGCTAACACGCTGCGCTGCAAACTTCCAGCTGCACAGAGAAGCGCTGACCTACGCTGTTTCTGCAGGTTTACAGGCCAACGGCTGGAGAGGGTGGAAGTTTATTCACCTCTGGAACACGACACAAATATGTTGTTGTTTTTCCTGGGTGGACTGCTATGTAGTATTTGAGCTTTGTGTGCTTCCAGTACCCGTTAGCGGCAGGTAGACTTGGTTCCCCAGGACCACAGGGGAAGACAAGGTATCAAAACGCTGTTTGCGAATTACATCAAGGAAATAAAACACAATGGAAGAAAGAGACTTGATGAAATGCACTGACCTCCATGCGCCTGATGCCTCCTGCTCCTCTTCCTCCATAGTAGGAGGCGTCCACGGTTGGCCACTGCTTCTTGGGGAGGGCGTCTGGCTCCTGAGGAGGAGAGGGGGAGAAATTATGACAACAAAAGTAATGATTGTATCTTCATTTGCCTCCTTGACAAAACAAAATATTCTTTATATTCTACAATTTTCTTCTCCCTTTACAGCATTTGAATGCCCGGCAACCACACTGACATTAAGCATTTACTGTGTTTCATCAGAAGAGGAAGAGGAAATAAGGTTAATAATATCTATAGTTTGGTGTCACTTAACCAACATGCCCTTCATAAACATTGGTGACCACTCTAAAATAAATTGACCATGGTATCGTAGTGGTATCACATCTTTTTATGCTGAACTTCTGCTGTCAAAATTCTGGTGACAGCACTATTGTGAAGTACTCACGGGTGGTGGTGGACGGGAAGGTGGAGGAGGAGGCGGCGGGTCTTTGATGACCTGGATAAAGCAAAAGGGTGTCAGCAAAAATCCATCATGGGATGTATACAGACGCAGTGTATGTACACACACACACACACACACACACAGACACAAACGTTGTCAAGACCAGCGCAGACAAGGCTGACGAGGTGATGCATGACAGGTGAGTCAAACAGAGACATCCCTGAGCCTCCGCCAGCCTGTGTTGTAACTGCAACAGGCGTCCAATCGCCTCACTGACTACTGATTACAAGGATTCTGCTTGTAAACCAACATCAGGGGCCCCCAGTGCAAAATAAAGAAAAGCTGAAAATCAACTTGTTGACAGGGGAGTCTTTGGGGCGAGCGCCGCTGCCCGTTTAGCTCTTAATTAATTGGATGGGGTTCAGCGCTCCCAAGCAATCCCCACAATCATAAAGTCCTAAGGAGTTAATTAGCTCCAATGAGATACAGAGGAGGAGGCTTGGGCTCGGCTCCAAGCGGCGTCTGGGTGGAAGACGAGCTGAACACACACTCGCTTGCACACGACACACCTCCCCGACAACAGAGTGACCGGCCCGGCGGCGTTGTTGGTGACAACACCGTATGACACGGCACCGGAGTAGCAGGTTGTCCACAATGCGACTCCACTCAAGGACAAGATGCCTTGACTGTTTTTAGATGTGCCTCGCTAAGCAGTAGCCTGACAGTGAGTTTGTCGGTTGTCAGTCAGATGTGGACATGTAGTCGCTTCGCGTACAGACGTCGCCTCTGCAGGGGTCCAACTTTTAACTGCACGCCTGCTGAACTACTGCAGCACCAAGTGTCCACCAGAGGAATCGCCTTGCTCTCCTTTCAGGCTTCGGACGTTAACTGGAATCGTCTGGTAACTCGTCTCTTGAGAGATACAGCTCTGCCTTAAAATATACTCGTTTGGTTAAAAGGTATAACATGTTAGAGACGATAGTCTGCAGAGTTCATGCAAGATAAATACATGAAGGGGGACTTCTACAATGGCTACCACTGTATAGGAGACTGCCTTCAGGCCAGAAACTAACATGTCAAGATGGCAGATGAGGAGAAATCAAAAGACCGGCACCAAACAGCTTGGTTCTTCACTTCTTTAGGGTCAAAAAAGTGGGAATGATAAATCCAAAGCACACTTGACAGTATGACCTTTAACCTCTATTCATCCAGGGAAAGCTTTCCCAATGCCCAGCATCACATTCACACATTTACTCTTCTTCATGTCCCAGTACAACCACAGTCAAGCAGGTGAACTAGCAGCTGAGGTTCGGTGAAGGTGGTTAAGGGACGGGAGAACCTTCTGGTCATGATGACGCTCCTCTACTCCACCATCACCTTCTGACAGAACAGCGGCTGGCCTATAAATAAACATTAGTACCAAGATGCAATATCTCAAGTTGAGGTGTGCCTCGGTGAAAGGCAGACCTTTGTCCATTAGTCATCAAAGATGGAGACTACGCTGCCTTGCTGGTTATGCATTTGCTAAATTGGTTTTCCAGAAAAAAAGACCAATATAATTATGGCATATCATAGATCCTAACAGCTGTTCCATTCACAGTTAAGCACAGGCATACCATTACACTCCCCGCACACTGTTGTCATTACATTAATGAAAAATAATCAATTAGGGTTAATTAATTGCTCTTTGACACACAACTGGCTGTGAGCAAATCCAGCGAGTCTATTGGTAGCCTCTCCATACGCTGATGAACATAATTTCAGGCACACCTTACGCTGACGGGATTATCTCCTTTTATTAAGTAATTACGCAGCAGATTCCCTGGACATATTGTGGGATAAATAAAGCATTATACAAATGACTGGGCTCTGCTGCTCTTTCTACCTGATGGACAGATGTGACGAGGAACATTCAACAACATGGTGGCGGCGCACGGCGTAATTAAAAACTAAACCGCGGGATACTTAGCCATCTGACATTAGCCCCAGTGGCGCGGCGCTGCAACGACACCGGGGAATCTGACCAATCAGAGACGCCCTGGGAATCACCCCCATATGGCTGTCTCTGTAATTGTCCAACTGGAGTTGATAATCCATTTGTTCTCCAACCTCAAACTCATACCGTGTTGTGTCAAGCTGTTTCAAGAGGCTTATCGTGGCAGATCAGTGGCAGGTAGCATATTTGCAAATTAAAAATGATTCGCAAATTAACCAATTGTAGACAAATTAACCTATTGGTGAGAAAACGAGCAAGTAACGACTGTAAACGGAGCACAACGCCAGTAATTGCACATAAGAGGATAGAGAGCCACACTGACCTCTTTCAGCATGAAATAATCTGAGTATATTAACACATCAGGCACCAAGCGAGGTGGAAAGGTATCCAAACATCGCGCCGCAGTATGGTGTACCAAAGTGCATCCGATTAGCAGTGAATCATTTGTAATTTGGAGACGTGCTTCTCCTAGCCTGACCCGCGAGGTTTGAACTATAGGCCACGCCATTCTGAGTTTAATTTCCAAACAAATCATAAACAAAGAAATCACCACACCACAGCTTGTATGACCTCTCTTCTGGCATCGGTCCATGTGGGAGAGAGGAAAAAGGGAGTGCGGGAGAGAGGTTGTGTGTGTGTGTGTGTGTGTGTGTGTGTGTGTGTGTGTGTGTGTGTGTGTGCATGGCCTCATCCTGACTGCTGAAACCTGGCAGACTGGGGGTTTAAATATTAACAAGCCACACATGGCCCTCCTCTTCTGCCGCGTCCCTCGATGGAAGGCAACAGCAGCTCTTTCTACCAAGACAAACACGTCCGCGGCCAGACATGCTGCAGGGGGTTTACATTTTAATGCCTTTGTTGGTTTTCCAAAATATGCTTCCATCTCATCCTGGATGGGCTCCCTTCAGGTCCTCAAAGCCAGGTGCCGTCTATCATTTAAGAGTGGTGTGGGGGTGGGAGTGAAGCGGGGAGGGATGGTGGGGGGGTGCTGGTGGGGATGTAGATGATAAATTCACCTTTATCAGATCTCCCACAAAACAGCAGAGAGGGAGATGGGGGTGCACCATCTGTAGCCCCGCTCTCATCGCCCCCAACGATAATCTGTTGTGGATTTTTGTAAACGGTTAAATGGAGAGACTGTTTCTCCACGGGGTCGTAGGATCGCTCGTTTATACCAGTTTGCATAGTGCTTCTTGAGCTAACCATGAAAACATGGATCGAGGAATAAATCTCTTCCATAACATAAAATGTTTAAAATGAAACAAGCTCAGTATTTGATTCAACTCCCACTCTACCAGCCATTCCTTTCTCTTGGTTTACTTTCCTGCAATCTGTCTGGTTTTGTTACCCATATTTTATCTTTGATTTATTTTAAACACTTTGACACATGATGTTCAAATGCGCTCTAAATTTTCTACATCGATAAACGCTCTATAAATACAAGTAAACAAATAAACTTGTATGTATATCGACTCCCTCACGCTCTTACTCTCTGTTTAGAACGTCTTTCACAACCCATGCAGTCAGCAGCCGCTGATCTGCAGGATGTGGGTTCGCTTCCTGTTTGAGGTTCTTCCTCTGTGGTGTTGCTAAGCCACCATGAGTGAATGAGGTAAATGGCAGGTGAAGGGTTGAACAGATGCTGACACCACTTCCCTTCAGCGCAGGCTTGTGTACAATGCCGAGCCTGCTGAGTGTGAACGGGCTCGGACACGGCTGTTGAGTAAACCTGGCAGAGGCCCGCTGGTTGTTGCTGGATATGGTGATCGCTTTTGGCTCTAAGAGGAGGAGGATACTTCACACGCCGCGGACCACAATCTTGCCATCGCTGACAGCATCTTTTTACTTGCAATTAAAACCTATTATTAACTTATAGACAAAATACATTTTAGGTCTTTGTCAGACCTGGAAAATCAGGTTTTTTTTAAATTGCAGAGACAACGTTGACAAAATTGCAGAGTTTCCTTGCATGTTTTGTGGGCTCCAACGTCTTCAGCTACACGTGTCATGATACTAAGGTATACAAAGCACCTACTGTGTTGTGTTTTGCAACACTTACATCCCAATACAATATGAGACGAGCTCCAACACTCACCAGTGTGCAGCAGAGAGGCCAGAACCACCACATGAGAGCGACGGCCACGAGGAACAGCAACACCAAGAACACTATGGCCACCACAAGACCGTCCGACTGCAGGGAGACAGCACAGTGGAGATGTAGTCATGGGTTTTGGTTAGTTGCAGGTGATGGGGGGGGTATTATTAGTAATGTCACTGGGGTTAGTAGGCACCTCCCATCACAGATGTTTAGTTGAATTATGTACAAAAGATGCACATGTTATATGTTACATGTTATATGCAATTGTATGGATGCAACATGCACGCATATAAGCAAATATAATAATGGTCAGAACGTCATACTGATCATTTTGCTGGATATTGTTATTATAATTCATATATATATAACAATATTATATATGCATATGAATATATTAGTAGTATATAATAGCAACACATAATTAATATCCACATATTATTATTATTATTATTGTTATTATATTATTATGTTAGTAATTATTAGTCTCAATGATTTGAAGCACATTTTCCAAATATATTAGATGAAATGTTTCAATATTGCTGATATGTTGATATCTATGATTATTAATCATGGAAAACAAAATCATGATAATATTCGATCATACTCAATTAATTGTGAATCCCTGTGAACATTGTGAACACACACACACACACACACACACACACACACACACACACACACACACACACACACACACACACACACACACACACACACACACACACACACACACACACACACACACACACACACACACACACACACACACACACACACACACACACACACACAGGCCCATTTGTAGTTCAGACACATGCTGATGGACTTTGTTGTTTGCACATAACAATAAAAACGTTTGTAGTGTTTCAACATCAAACTGTCTCTGTTACTGTAATGGTTCCATCTGAAAGGAGCTCACTGTAAATGGATAAGTCAAGGTACAATGTTTCACTGTGTTTTAACAGGAAGGTTCTTCAGACTCACACATGTTGAAGCGGTGATGGTGTAGGCACTAGAGATGAAGGACTTGCCGTTGTTCAGACTGATGAGAACATCCATAGTCCTGGAAACAACACAGTTTCATCACAGTCACCATCATGCTCTGATCATCCATAACAGCAGACTTTAACATTCTGACTGTACAAGGTGTAATACATGGACATTACAGAGGAAGCCACTGTATAAGTCCCCCTTCATGCATTTAACCTGAAGCTGTCCCACGTCAATACTGTCATACAGAAGAATCAGATTAATATATTGTAACACAAAACTCTCTGAAACAGCTGAAGAGAAAGCTTTTTTGTCCCAAACAGTTTCTCCTGAAGATGAAGCCAAAGTGCAGCAATAGTTTTCCAAGCATGCAGTAAAAAGGGACTTCTACAGCAGCTACATTTGTACAGCGCTCAGTAAAGAACAGAGCCACTCAATGCAAAGGAAGGAAATCTTGTGCTCATCATCGCCCTCACTGTGAACAGAATAAGAAACCCGACGAGCAGCACCAAGGCACGTGAACTCCAATGACTTATTTAGAAAGAAAAAGGGGGGAGGCCAAAACGGGCACAATTAAAACCCTAATGATGAACGGCACCGCAATTTCCATATGTCTATTACACCCAATCCAATTACCGCAGGTTTAATGAGAATTCAGGACATGGAACGAGTGAAGCGCCTGAAATCCTCCTCCAACAAAAAGAGGAGCGAGGGAACTATGTAAAGCGCTATTGTCTGCGAGGGGCCAGCTGTGAGTGTGCGGTGGCGTACAGGGGAGGCCTGCATAGAAACTAGTGCTGTGGAATAATAACAAGAGAGCTCTCTTTGCTGAGGATTTAGCCCGGGGCTGAGCCTTGGGCCACCAATCCTCCTGTGGATCTGAACAGATGAGCAACCAGACCATGTGTCCATTACTATGCAGTGTATTCTAAATATTCCAAATTGACTCCTGCACCTCTCCTTATTCACCCACGCTAAATATTTAAAACACAATTCAGGAACTTTAAAACTGGATGACGTGTCAGTCAACTTGTTGATGCCGACGCGTGCACTGGTTTCAACTGTTCCTCCAGTAATACCAGGACATATTCCTCGGTGAAAGGTGTGGACGGTAGAAGTGTTGAATGCCTCTGCAGCCGTTTCAGGCTCTTGCATGTTAAGTAAGTGCTTCTGCTGAATGGATGAGGGGAGAGGCTAATTTAGCTGACATCCTCAATCCATGATAATGGTAGGCAGGTTGTTAATCAAGCTGGAGGCGTGGACCCCAGCATGTGAAGGAGGAAAGCTCCCAAGCGAGTTACACTGACGAACGCTCGGCTTCCCCCCCCCCCCCTGACATCGCCGGACATCCTTAACGCACTACAACCCAACCATAGTGGGTGAAGGCTTTTACCCTGAGACACAAAAATGGTTTGAGTAGGCAGAATCTGCTCCAATAAAGAGGCATAAGTCATATTTCCTGCTCCTTAATTCCCCATTATTTTCAGAAAAATATGAGAAAACATTTGTTAAGCAATTGGCTGGGCATTAATTATTAAAACGTCAGTGTATTTGAGGTAGTTCTCTGAATATCTATGTACAAAACCTATTCACACCTGATGATAGTGGACCAAAACATTATTTTTCTAATTACATTTCACCTATTTGCAAAACTGTGCTGATACCCACTGTGCAAAAGGCAAAGCTGAACATAAAAGGGTAATAAAGGGGGGGAAAAGGGATAAAAGGAATAAAAATGGCGTAACTTAAAAACCAGTACAGATTAATAATTTATGACAATGCTCACTGCCACTTAACTTTTCCACAATAAAAGAGAGTGAGTGACAGCGAGGAGAGAGTTGCAGCTGCTTGGTAGGTCGGATGGTGATGTTTGAATAAATGGGAGATGAGAGGGCAGATTGTCATGGGGCCAAGGGATCAGTCAAACTCCAGTAGAAAGCGACATGGGTTCCCAGGGACATGGTGGGCACCAGTTGAATGGCAGAAGGCTTCTTCTCACCGGAGATCCCTGGATCCACGCTGGAAACTTTGTCCCCGCACTCGCTAATCTGTCAGAAAGTAAGGCCGCCGTGACGCTAAGCCTCGGTGATGCGATGCAGCTGGACTGGCTGACGCCGGCTCCGCTAATGGCTTTCAAACTTCCCTTAAAGATGTGAAAATTGAGGAGGCTGAATAATTCACAGCGGAGCATATGCGAGGCCTGTCACTCGGCATCCAGGAGTCATCACTCTGCATGAGTTTGCGTGGCAGAGGTTCTGACGGAGAGGGAACTCGGTTCAAGAGAGGGATTGCCTCACGAAACCTGGGAACCAGATGAAGAGTTGCGTTCCAAAATGTGACTCCCGCCATTTGGAAAGATGACACGTTCTTAGAAATCACCAATTAAAACAAATGATACTTTTTAAAGGGTAGCAGGTAACTTCAGCACTTGGTTAACAAAAGGATAAGACTGTCCTCTATATGTTAGAAGCACTGAATGATCAGGTCATGTTTTTTTCCTAAAATGGATACACAGTATTTAGAAAATGAGCTCTTCAGGTGATCCAATGCTATTGTCACTTTAATCTTCGGTTTAAGAATGTTGTTTAAGAATGTTTTTTTTCTTGAGGAGGGTTCAGAGAGCTTCAGAGCTTCAGTCAGGTGACCATGGAAAGCTCCTAGATCCTTTAATCACAGTAACTGGTTGCATCCTCACAATAAATCAATACACATCTATGATATCTATGCCACAACATGGAGGACAGTCAAACAAGAGGACATTTCTATCATTGACATCTACCCCCATGGAAGCAGATGGAGTCACCGTGGTCCTGCTAGCAGCAGCCCTGCGATAGGCCGCTTAATTATTGACGAGGTCCGTCGCATAAGCTGCCATACCTGCTTTGTAAAGCAGGTGTCGACTTCCCCCTCAGTTATCTTTTGCCCTCCACCATTATTGTGAAAACACCAGGTGAGGACATGCTGGTGCAAGAACACAGCCACTTAACCTCTTTATCGACGCCCCAGAAGGGCATACAGGGTCTCCTAATGGGGATATGGGACGGAGGGATGGGGAGGGAGGGGCGTCAACAGATGCCAGTGTTTCAAGCCTGATGCCGCAGCTGTCACCACAGATGATGCCACCGCCATGAGCGCTGCTACATCACTCAATGACCAACTGAGGACACTGTGATTCCTGGACATCCAGGTTGGATGCGAAGCAGCCTGCTTCAAGTCCCTGGTGGGACTGGGAGCTGCAGCTGAGCTCAACTCAGATGACTGCCACGTCTGAAATATGTTCCCAAGTAATTCATGACTTCAGGGCCGAGCGTAAGC
This sequence comes from Hoplostethus mediterraneus, assembly GCA_034670385.1. Classification (NCBI taxonomy): domain Eukaryota; kingdom Metazoa; phylum Chordata; class Actinopteri; order Trachichthyiformes; family Trachichthyidae; genus Hoplostethus; species Hoplostethus mediterraneus. Next base: position 1,491,835 of record JAXDDW010000103.1, read on the forward strand.
AATGTTCGCTGAGGGACGGGCTTCGCATGTAACAAAGCACGGGTGAAAAGGGAAACGGGAAATATGGAAGAAAAAGATGATTCTCCAGCCGATGTCAGCCATGTTACCGGAGCACCGGGAGCGTCGGTAGCAGTGATGGAGCAGAAGCAGACAGATGGACGGAGACGGAAGTTTCTGGGCTCCGATGTTACATGCAGGTGGTGCGGGGTGCAGGGATTGTCAGTGCATGGTGAATTATTTAAATGGGGAGCGTGGAAAAGGGAATGGCTGCATCTGTCGCACATCCTTTTAAAGCCCCTCCAGCAGATGTGTTTACTCACCGCCCGAACCAGCTAACTACTTAATGGGTCACCATCGGCAGCCAAGAGTTAATTAAGCAGGCCTTTTTCAAATGGCGGGCACGTAGCATCAGTTCAGGTCCTATCAGGGCGTAGCTGGTGCGGTAGGCTGACGAGTTAAGGATGTAGCCATTGTGGAAGTTTATTTTTTTACTGCATGCTTGAGTTGAAAAATCTGATTTTGTTTTAAAATATACTCATTTGGTTTGCGTTCAAGACAGAATTTCTGCAAAACGAACGCAGGACGGATGCAAGATAAATGCATGAAGGTCGACTTCTGCAATATCAGTGGAGTTTGTTGGAATGTCAATCAGTACATGCAGAATGAAGATAACCAGAGCATTGAATTGCATCTATTCACCACATTCTTCAGTGTTTGGGGGCATAAATTCCACTTCAATGCTTCAATGAAATTTCAATGCTGACACCAGAGAAAATAGTGTAAAACATTGTATTGTCAGTAGCTGGTGAGCTGAAAATATAAGCCTATCTTCACGTTGTACATCATCAACTTTCAGCATTCTTGTTGGAGTCTGGCGGAAAAACATGTTATCACCAGTAGTTTGGAATGAAAAGAGAGGATTATGTGAGGTAAGGTTAATGTTGATTTGGAGCATTTACAACATCATCATACGATATATAATCTCTTTTGGAGCTGAAACTCACAAAGACCTTCAGGAGCCAACGGCACTCATAATCATACATTTTTGATTGGATTGTAGTCAGTGAGGACATTAAAATCTGTTGTTCCATCTAGAACGCCTTAGCGATCATCTGTTATGGTTTGGGATTATAAGAGATGATGTTGAAATGAAACAATAGCTATCCAACCAAGAATATACACATATTTACACTGTTTTTTCCTTCATTCTTCGTGGGTTGTAGGTATTGATTCTTTTTTGTTGGGCTGTACTTGTTTACTGTATCTTTGTGGTATGTGCAGCAGTGCATCCAGTGTTGTTTCATACAGATGATTTATAGGTTTAAGTTTAGTGTATTTGTGCATACGAATTATTGCACATTTGAAAAAGGAAAGGATAAATACAAACTGTGCAGGTGAGACAAAGAGGCCCGATGAAAACAGCTCAACCAAAAGAAAAGAGAGAGAGGCGAATTCAACGAAAAGAGAAAGAAGACAGCGGCAAAACTCAACACAGAGGAGAACGGTATACAAACAAAACGCCAACGAAATGAAGAAATAAAATAAATAGAAATAGAAATATAATTACAATGACTTTTATGGCAGCTAAATGATGATTTTTGATATCAAAGTTAAAGTTTCTAACTATTTTGACAATTCATACAGTATTTATAAAACAATAACCTGCACCTTTAATTCTGAAGTGACATTATCTCATTACACTGTAATCCATGGCTTTATGGTATCTTTAGACATTTCCTATTGTCAGTATGTGTAGATTTACATTACTATACAAACATTGACTCCAATACGTCAAATAAGCGTTATTTTGTTTGTTGTAGCCTCCCAGTGTCAGATATGCTCTTCAAAAGCAATATAATATTGTTTATGTCCACTAACTGGCAACTGCACATTTCCCTGGATTCTAGCAATAGAAAAATGACGAGTTAACCATAAACTAGTTCATTTTGGTCTCTACTGTCCTACCACAAAACATGTGTAATCCCATGTGCTGTTTGTTTTAATGGTGTTCTATGATGCTGCTCTGAGGTCATGAATTAAATTATGACTCTTGTGACTTTTGTGTTTTTATATTTATGTTTTATGTTTGTTTTTATGCATCTGCAAAGAGAATTTTCATCTGGGGACAATAAAGCTGAATTGGATTGACTCTCGGAGTGAATTTTTGCGCACAATTTGGATTTAGGATTGGGCCTTTTTTAACGTTAACGTAGTACTGGTGTCAGTAATTAGGATACATGGGTACACTATTCATCGTGCCTTAGAAATACTCAGAACATTCATCACAACCTACTGGCTGTATCACAGAGAGCTGAAGAAGCAGGCTTTGAGTGAGATGTCAGTCTGTGGGCTGAGGCTCACCACAGCACTGACGCCGCCACAGCAAGCTAGCCAATACCCGATACTAAAATATATATATCTACCACCACATCCCTCTAACAATAATCCACTGGGTACTTACTGTCCGACTTCGTACAGCATTGGCGCGGGACACAGTAGATAATCATTCAGCACAGTGCTTGGCTTGTTATCTGGAAGACAAAAAGACGCTCCTGTGAGTTTCCTGCACGACACAGTCAGGAAAAATACACTTCTACATCACTACACTAACTGATGGGGAAACTGGGAAGTTACCTTTTACATGTTACGATAGGAAAACCACAAAAATCATCTCTTGTGTCTCTGGTAGATATCGCCACCAACATGTTAGCATACAGTAGGTTAAGGTTAGCTAGCAATATCTAGCGTAAGAAGACAGACCAGTAATCCAGGGTTGGTGTTGCGGTTTCACCTCATGTAAAAGGAGAAGTTGACCAACGGGCCAATTTCTCAAAAAGTCGGTGTGGTCCATTAAAATGTGGTTCCGGATGTATAATTGGCAGCCACAAGGGGGGAAGAAACAAAAGACACATACCCTCATTACTGTAATTAAGTAGCTTTTTTGTGCACTTGACTGAAGTATTCCACTTCACTACATTTTAAATTGCATCCATTACTCAGTACAAATTCTGTACAATCACAAAAACTGGCCATTACAATTACATCTGCATCAAACTTCCAGTAACTGACTGTAACATTAAATGCACAAATTTCTCCATTAAAGTAGAAGTAGCTCAGTTAATTATCCAAAGAAGAAATGTAGCATTTATTTTAAATTGTCTTCAAATATCTACTTCCTTGAAAACAGCTTTTTTTTGTTGTTACTTCATGGTGCACCAGAAGGCATACAGCAAAAATTCCAACCAATATTACTATCACAGATTTTTCACAGATTCTTCATCCCGTTTCAACTGGAAACCCATTACAGAGGCAAGACAAATACCATTTCTTTGTGACTTTAAGTAACATCTCAGTAACAGAACTTGAGCAGGATATTTCTGTACCATGGGGTTAAAGGGAACAAAGGGACGACAGGGATCTGTGGAGGCTGCTGACATGTGCAGAGCAGATAGGCAGTAACGGTCCTGGATGATGATCTATGTGTGCGCTTGCATCGCCATGTGTGACATTTACATCCAGCATGGGTTCACAGCCTCACACATCCTCAGCCACGGAGGTAATTCACATTAAACCCGGGCTTCTTCTGTCGCCTGACTGCTAGGGGCTCCGACTGGTTTGGTGATGGAGAAGACGGTAGCATCTGTTCCACATATGTGGTGTGTGTTCCATAGTTGTCATAATGCCTGTCCATAATTATAAGGTGCCCTCCTGCTAAAAAGGTCTGGGCAGAACACATGCAATAGCGAATAAGGGAATAAATAGCCCCAAGTGGGCGAATGTGAGACAGCCTAAATTGAGAAAGGACTAACAGGAAGACATCTGCTAATGGCTACTTCCTGATTTCTTTTTTAAGACTTTTTTTGAGAGAAAAAAATTAGGCTGAAGTATTTCAGTCAAGTTGAAATGTTGAATATCAAAAATAACTTGACAAGAGAAGTGTTGTCATTGGCAGTTGTCAGTTCCACAGAACAGCCAAATGAGTGCTTGGAGAGATTGGCTTTTTGTGCCAAATCACATGTGCTTCCTGAGAAAGGATTTCTCAACAGAGCAGGCTACAAGCTCCAAATAAGTGTGACCCACATTGCCCCTTTCCTCTGTTGTGTAGATGGCATACATAGGGAGTTGCTGCAAGATAGTGATTGCGCTGCAGGCAAAGGCTTGTTTGGTCATTTCCTTACCCAAAAGGCATTGCATTATGAGGGCCTGGAGTTCAAGCTAAAGTCAAAGATTTTCATTTGCAGCAAGACACACAATGCAAAAACATACAATACATGATCAAGATGAAGCAAATCAGCATAAGCATGCAAGACACGTTAAAAGACAGGGAAGTGGAGTGGAGCTCCAGTTAAGATAAATGAGAACTTCAAGCTGTTTCATTTGGTCTGTGGTTGAACCTGTAACCTGAAGGGAGGTGCTTTCTATAATGCTCTGGGCTTTAGAGAGGATCTGTCTCACATAGACATGAGGGAGGGGATCTGCTGAGTGCTAGTAATCTTGTTTAGTAGCTACGCCTCCTTTGTTACAGTTGAGCTTCCTGATGTGTCATTTAAAGACCTGTAGATGATGTCTGATGAGGTAGAACAAACTATGTGTGAGGATTGATTTGATTGTGAATCACATGAATCAAACATTTTCCACATATATATTCTGTTGACCCTTCTAGCAAAAGTGTCAGGATTAAAATCTGAACTTCTCCAGATTGCTTCCAGTCCGGGCCTGAGGAGCCTAGGGCTTCATTCACACTGCAGACGTTCATGCTCAGTTCTGAGTTGCTGCTTACATCTCAGTTTGTGGAAGACAGTTTATATCTATTCTAGGATCTAACACATATGCGATACCAATACCAATGGACAGTGATAAGACATGCTTGCACAGAGAACCAATAACAAAAGACCTCAGATCCGGGGGGGTTTTCTGTTGTTTTTTTGTCTCTGATGAATCATGATCTGCTTAATGCCACGGCAACACTGAGACATTTTCAATTTGATCGGAATTGAAATAATTTGCAGCCTTTTGCCTTTCATACTGATTAGAAAACATCAGATCTGTATCACGTGTGAAGGAAAAACCAGAATTGCGACACTGTCAGCTGCAGTGTGAGCTTAGCCTCTTGGTCAGACCATATGATAGAGAAGCTCTATTGTTATAGTCCACCACTCACTGATGGTCTGCTGGCCCACGATGAAGCTGCAGACCACGCCCTCGTTGCTGCGTCCGAGGGTGAAGCCGTTCCCTCTGAGGACGATGTCGAAGGTCTCTGCAGGATGGAGGCAAACATGTGGACAGGAGAGAGAGAGATGAGCCTGGGAGGATTCATCAACCAATACACACAATGGGGCCAATTTCAGAATTTCTCCTTCATGCATTTAACTTGCATCTATCGTGAATGAGTATTGGAGGTACTAATACCTGGATTGTTATACAGCAGAGCCACATAAGAATATTGTAACTAGGAATATTGGCCTTGTATTACATATCAGATATTGAAAAGTCAATGGACTGCTGATGTGATGGAGGTTCCTCCCTGACCACAGCTACATAAAAAAACAGACTGTAAAACCTGCAATGAAATTTGATTTTCTTTGCACTTTTTATTAATTCATTTAATTCTTCAATTTTAATTTTTTTAATTCCTCATTGACAGGCAGTAATGTATCCCAGAGTTTTGCTACCATTAAATAGGTGGGGTGGGTCACTCTGCTAGCCCTAAAATACTTTCATTAGTCTGGTTCAGTTTTAGTGTCCCGTGATGAAGAGCTGCTTCAGAGGCTTTTCCACCCTGACAAGAATACAATTCTGGGGCGATCACTGAATACTTAAACAGTATATTTTTTGACAGGCTTGTTGTTCATTGTTTAATGTTCAAGTTTAAAAATAATAAATATCAGCACAAAATATCATCTTTTGGAAATTTCAGTCTAAAAATATCAGTATTGGCCTTTAAAAAACGGTCGGTCCAACCCTAACTGTAACACAAACGTCTAGTGTCTCTCGACCAACTCGCTAACAGACCGTTCCTTGTAACGTCCCGGAGCTTTGCCATACAATTACAAGAGTCCTGAGTGCAGCAGTGAAGACAGGGACTTCTGCAGCTCAACACATCTGTACATCGCTCTGGGCATTGACAGTAGCAGGGATATCCACTCACCGTTCACACAAACACTGGACGGCTCCACACTCAGGATCTCTGTGCACGATTGCTTTAATATCTGGAGGATAAAAAAAAAAATGGAATAGATACATTACTGCACGAGGGGCGAGAATAAATACATCAAGGCCCGGCCGTTATCGGCTCTGTCAAGTTTAGAAAACAGATTAGGGTGCAACACCTGAGAAATGTCTTGCCTCTGATCAGGGCCTGGCGGCTAAAGGCGAGAGCCGAGTATCAGCGGCGAGGAGAGCAGGAGGGGAAAACGGGAGCTGTGTCGGCATTTATGGGAAAATTATGCAAGACTATTACATTCGTCCATTCTATTAAAAACCTCCGGGATCCTACATTATCATATAAAGAGGCCTATGTGAGCCCACTGTCATGGAGTCACACTATCTTCTATGATTCAATAAATCAACAAAGGACAAACTATGCAAATCCCAGTACACAGTCAGTAAAAAGGAGCATATTAACTGCAATATAGGACACTTGAACCTTTCATTTGACGTTGGGCAAAACTTCAATCTGAAGTGTGGAAGGAGTGAGCGTTTACAGCAGCCTTATTAAATATGATGGTTTGATATGGAATCGTTAAAAAGGGAGAGGCTCGTAGATGACAGCTGGGAGGAAAGGGATCTGCTGCTGCTCCTCTGTGCCACTATTTTCCCTGTCTAATTACTTGCTTGGCAGTTCCCGACAAAAAACAAAATTGACTTTTTGCCTGCCTGAGCTCAAAATGACGGGAGGACCCGTTCGCCGGTCTCGCTTTGCCACGGAGTTCAGAAAATTCCGTTGTAAATTGAGACATCGTTATCTGAAAAACGTGGTACCTGCTCCTACAAAATGATTGAGAATTAAAGAAAAATATGGCATTCTTTAAAAAAATAGTAGTGATTGAATAATGAGATTAGAGGGATCTAGTGACAAAATATATTTACAGGCTATGGAGAAAGGAAGCCGTGATCCAAATATCCCAGCCAGTGTTGTAATTGGAGGGAGGATCTGAAAGGAAGAGGCTTGGATTACTTCTTTCCTACGTGATCTCATGAGAATGCCATCACACGTTAATTTCCTAGTATCATAAAGTCCCGTGTGCTAACCTCAGCTTTTTCTCAAAGGCAAACCGGATGAGTTCAGTAGCAAAAGGAAGTTAATGATTATGTTGTGAGATTGCAATTTGGAATTTTCCCAGAGGCCCGGAGCTCAGACAACAAAGGGCCAGTCTATCACCGGCTACAGAAACAGCCCTACATGGAGCTTTGGCAGCAAACTTCAGAGAAAAATACCAGAAACACAACTTTGCCTGGTTCTTTCCACACGTTCTGTCACATCGGTCACATCGGCAGTGTGGATCCTGCACCGAAACACTGCACAGATGATCTCAAATCCCTGAAATCCAAGCGAGGAGCACGGAGGCCAACTAGTCAGGCATCCAGTATTACTAATCAGTGAAGAATGCTCTGCGTTTCATTTGGATGCTGAACGAGTCGCTCTGCTCAGCGGAGTTCATTAACCGTTTCTGTTGTTCTGGACATTCTTGTACACGCTTTAAAACATTTTGAAAACTGTTGTGGTGCCTGAAAACCATCAAATCCACCCGTCCAGCTTTTGCAAAATCATTTTAATCTGAACTAAACTTGACACCCTTCAGAAACATGGCACTCCTTAATACTCTATTGATTCCCCGAAGGAGAAATGTGTCTGCGCCTTGCCAGCCCAGTCTGCTAGTCGTGGTTTTACCTACTTCATGACCAAAAACCACTAAGTCTGTTGTGTGGTTGAATGCATCATTTTTGCACTTTCTGCACAGTGACAGACATGCAGTCTGTCATTTTGATGTGTTTATAACTGTCGCCCAGTTGATGTATCATCTATAATAATGGTTCACAGTCTGTGCTCGGGACCCCGACATGATATTTGGGTGTGGATTTACAGAATCTGAAAATACACATTTGTAAAATACTAATTATTAATTATTATAGTGTTTTTAAAATTTCATGATAAATGTTTTCAGCCTCAATAATTAGCAGAGGAAAATAAAATACAGGGTCTCCATTCTACACATTTTTGCAACAAGGGGTCACTACTAGGCATCGTTCCATCTTCAGGGGCAGGGACTGGAAAATTTGAGAGCCACTTTTCTAGACCCTGTTCTGCTTAACAGTTGGTTTGAAAGGCAACACAATCAATCATAGTCTTGGACTCAGTATCACACAACAGAAACAAGACACACCCTTTGGCATACAGGCACACCACATTCTGACAGCTAGCTTAGCTGTAGCTTGTTCTTTTGCAGAACATTGTTGGCACTGTCAGCTCTGACAGAGATGTAAGAACCGCTCAGCGAGGGTCAGTGTGCTAACGGGTGGAGGCTCACAGTAAACCCCCACCTTGGCCAAACTTTAAAAGCTGCAGCAAATGGAAAGTATCACTAATTGGCTGGCAGAAGACGACGAGGCTGCTCGGGAAACTGAATATACACAGTGTGTAAGCGACAGCTATTCACTGATTATAGCATTACCTAGACAATATTTCCTTGATCCATAAAGAAGGCTTCACCCTGCATTTCTTAAGCTTTTACAGAAAAAAATACAATATTTGCAGTTGCAAACGCATGATTGGTACTGAAGAGCTTCAGTGAATTCTGTACATAATATTGTAATCTCCACACAATAAAAACACTGTGAAAAGCATGTCATATGGGTAGTGACTAACTGTCAAGCTGCTCCCATTCCCTTGTCTAATTTGCTATATTGAGTGGGTAGGACATTTCCTCCTCTGTCTACAAACTGAGGACACAGCTACCAGTTATTTCCAGAGTATTTTTCCATGCACCTTAGCAGAATGATCACTGTGAGAAACCTCTGTCACAACCGGGACATGAAACTAACTTTCTTTTGCCCGTTTGCCCATCTGCCCACACGGTTCCCAAATCCACCAGGCGTTTGTACTGTTTTAACACCTCCATTCATTTTAAGAGTAAGGAAGACACTAAATGATGACTGGTTACCTGCCAACGTGGCTGGTAGAGGAGCTGAAATTCACCATCATTTGGCTTGTGGCACGGTGTTAATTTGCCAGCCCAATCATAAACCCCAAATTGATCAAAAGTGAAATTGAATAACACTTTGCAACAGCACACGCAGGAAAAGCAGGCAAACTTACAGAATTCACAATGCCTTTGAGTGCGTGGAAGCCATCTTTGACAGGAAACACTTGGTCCTTGGTGTCCGCGACCTCAGCAAGCTGTTTGGATCATGAAAGAGTCATTACACGACTACACAGGAACTATTGCTGATTTAACAGTCCTTTCATCTTTTTCTGTTTTCTTCGTTATGACTGAGCACCGTCTATCCTTTCATATCATGGGCAGAAGGAGACATAGCAGATGGCATGACTGTGGCAAACACTTTGCTCTACCATGAAAAAAAAAACACATAGCAGCACAAACTGGGAGCAATATTGCCTTTGTTTTTGACTTAATAGGGGCTCGTCACGAGATGTTGAGAGAGTGGTTACCAATGGTTACAAGGGACAGGCCACCATGTTGGAGGAGTGACAGCAAAACTAGAGATCAGAACGTTATCACCCCTTCCTCCCTGAGACAACAAAGAAAATGACTTCTGTGCAGTGAAAACAGTCTTGCACATGTCAGGAAATAAGAGGAACCACTGAAACTGGTTATGTGTTGTGGACACAAATCATGTTAACGTTATTTCGTGACAAGAGCATGAACTGAACACGTCATTTTCACACGTTTGTAATGTGAAAAGGTCAGCTGACGGTTTACTGCAGGCAAGTAAAATAACTTTGGTCAAGGTTAGGTAAGGTTAAGGTAAGGTTCTGGTCATGGTTTACCTCCCTCGTCACTCCTCCCAGCAGGGTGCCGTGTCCCTCGTAACCTTGGGTGCATACACCTGGAGACTTCTTACCTGTTGCTCATCGAAGTCCTTGATACCCACACAGTATACCCGGGCACCATATTTTCTTGCTTCGTCAGCCTGCAGTTCATACAAATGTGTAAATGATGGAGAATTTAAATGAGAAAAATCCATGAAACAGAATTTGCAGCTGTCATTCTGTCATTCTGGATGAAGTGTTTTCATAAGACCCTCGGTGTGTTTTGTCCCACCCACCCAGATTGCATTTCTCTTCACATCTTTTTTTTTTTTTTTTGAATCTGTATGCACTATTTAACTAAAGTAAGCTAGAATAAAATGAAGTGAAATAACACAAAACTAATCTAAACCCTCCTATGATCTTTTGAGAGTTCAGTCATCGAGAAACAGCACGACGACGTTTTAAAAGTGGATTCTCAACATTCTGACGAGTAAATGAAATAATGTGAGAGACTCCACAGAGTGAACCTTACCTCCTTTATTGTGAGTTCGTGAACATACACCGCAAGCTTCCCATCTGTCAAAGCCAGGATTATACTCGAGGACTTAGTCGTCTGCTTTCGTATTTGCTCTGTGGCCTTGAGGTTCAAGCGCAGGATGATAAACAACTTATTAAAAGACTACGCCACAAAATGTTTTGCAATACTGTTCACAATTTGATCAGAAAGCGACTGAGCCTGGATTGTAGTCATGAGGGTAGCAAGAGGGTAAACCTACCGCTTCGATTCCCAAATGCATGAACGTTTCGCCGGCTGGTTTTACATCCCGCAGGCGCTTCAGACCCTCCTCTATCTCATACCTGAAACCATACAGAGGGATTAACACTGTGGGTACGTTGACATCAGGCCACATGTATGGGTTGGTTGTAAGGGATTTCTCTCCTCTGAGCACTTTTCACACTGTGGGACAAAGTTTCTGCATTAAAAACGAACTGGAAAACAACATGCTAGCATTCCTCATTCAAAACAATGGGTACTGCTAGCTGCAAGCTATCCCAATGGCTAGAGGCTACTGGTAACCACAGGTTTCAATAAGGAATGCAAAGACGTTGTGTTCACCTTAAGGACCAATACAGAAACATTTTTCATGAGCGGTTTAGTGGACATGTTTACCCAGAGCATCTTACAGTACTATGAGTGCATGTTTTTTTTTAGCATTGGCAGCTCCGATGGGAATTGAACCTTTAAATTTGGCAGTGTCACCCAGCAAGCATTTCACAGACGGCGGCGTTCAGGTGGTGGCCAAGTTCAACGTCAACCCAAGCGAGCACAAATTTTTCACCATATGATATGAAGCCATGGTGAAAATGTAGACTAAAAAGAGCTTTGGAACTGATGTCAGAGAGATATTTAGGTACGGATTTCACAAAATGACGCATTTAGCAGCAACGGACCTCCAACGTCATCCGCCGTACCAACATCTATTCCAACGTCAAAAGGTTTCAGTGTTATTTTTAACCCATTGAGTTATACAGGGCCATGATAATGTGACAGATACCTGCTGAAGAAAAATAAACAGACTAAAATTCAGAGCGTCATGGCGTCCCTTTCAGTGTCGTCGTTCAGTACCTGTTTCCAGTCAGAGGCAGCAGGACTCGTGCTTGGGCTGAGAAAACGATGAAGGACACCCTCATGTTTGGGCTGCAGAGAAAAACAGAAACATACATCAAACATCAGGGAGGAGAAATGAGTTAAATGCCTATTCAAAGAAATGGGATTGCACTCGGTTATGAGCATGTATTTAATTCAATTTCATAACATCTCCAGCTTTCACCCGAGCCCAAATCAGCCCTTCCTTCCTTATCTCAGCAGCCATATTCTTTATCACACAGCATGATGTGTAAAATACTTAAAATAAGGCACGTAACGAACATCTTTGGTATTGCTGAACACTTCCGCTGAGCTGGCTGAACTCACTGCTGTGTGGACGTAGTAGGAGAAAAGACGGAGTCAGGCCAAACTGATCTGAGGACGCTGACATTTTAGGTTTCCAATTAAGGAAGGAAACAGCAACAAGAGAGAGTTTGCAAGTATTGTAAGAGAGCCTCGCCTAACAGGAAACACCATGTACAACAACATCACCATGAAACACTCACCAGAATATGGTTAGATGTGTTGGTGAGAAATGAAGCTGTTCCTCTTTTCTAGAGAAATCTCTGTTATGTAGATGTACGATTTGTTTTTTACCTCTCTCTTTTAAGCTTATTTGGGGATGAAATTAGTCTTAAATTTGAATTAAACTGTCACAAAAAATGTAACTTACAGTCACCCTGTTTATCCCTGTTTGCACTTTGTTTTTGTTTTGGGTCAGAACTGTCTTCATTCAGATGAAATATCGAACCACGAACCCTGTAAGGTGTTTCGGACCAAACCGTGAGCGGATGCATCGTTACATCACCTCTTAAAACGGCTTTAATAAAGTCAGCGTGATTGACGGTTTAACATGAAGTTTTCAAGAACAGTGTTAATAAATAGCCGAAGACACAGGGCTCCCTTAACGTCGACTAATATTAGCGTATAACATTTTTGGCTTCCCAGAGGACGGAGGAAGTGATGATTCAGACAGGAAACAGGTTGTCGTGAGGATGAGTCACCCATAAACACATACACACGCATCCTGTTACACAAATATAAACTTTGTACCTGTCACTTTTTAAGGGTGTGAACGGGCACTGGACACGCCGATGTGTTCGCGGACCTGTGAGATCGGCGTCCGACTAGGCGTCTCTTCTGTACAGGCGTTGCTGTTTATGATAACGGAGCACCCACTCACCGGCTTACAAACTTCTGAGCTGCTTTTTTGCAAAACACAGCTGGTTGCTAGAGTAAATACCCAGGTGAGATCCAGCCAACATCTAGGGAAACCATGCACGTATCAGCATTGTGATGAGGAGGAAAATGTACTCCTGCAGCAAAAAGTTCACTGCCACAAAAGAAGGCGACCCCCCCCCGTGGAGCCAATTCAACTTCAGAGAATTAGTTGAAGAAGTGTTTCCTGGACGGGGCCTTCAGAGATCCAAAGCCTTCAGAGCATAAGGAGAGGTGCTGATATTTCTCACCCACATGACACATGGCCCAGTCGCGATCCTCCCCCGCAAACATAGCACAATCTTTAAGCCACACGGCCAGATTTGGCAGGGTGGCGATGGCAGCCGTATAGATCCACATCCTGTCTGCAAGTTCCACTTTCAGACACTGATGGGAGTCATATGTGGAGTAATAAAAACTAAGATACGCTCGGTGTTGATTTGAAGTCGAACTTTAGGCTCGCGATAAACGGGGAGAGTGGGAGCTCTTGATTCTATACGTTATCTCTTCCTAATTGTCAGCAAGGCTTGACAATAAACTCTCTTCTGATATGGTATAAAGAGGCTGTGATGCCAGGGACAAATCAGAGGGTGGTGGTGGTGGTGGTGGTGGTGGTGGAGGGGTTGGGGTTGGGGGGGGTTGATGAAGTAGTCCAGTTTTCTCCACATGGCGGAACAGAAGTGCTCTTGGTAAGCGAGCATTGTTTAGCAGATTGTCCTCGTTGCCTTCCAGTGTTCTTTTGCTTTACTGTACATTGTCTGCCTGTCAGCCGTTCTGTGGTGGAAGCAGGGGATATGTGTGGAACTGGACCCCCCCGGTGCAAATGGCCATTCTCACAGCCCAGAAGACTGCTCCTCTCTGCCACCCACTCCCACCTGGTGCCTTTGCTATTTTCTTCAACCAACCACTTCATTCTGGCTGGGTCGCTACCGTCTGTACTGTGCTGGCAGGCACCATTTGACTCAAACGTTATGCAAGCTCAACGTTTCGAGTCGGTTCTCCGCCTGACGTTTTGCCTTTAGAATTCATTTTGCACAAAAACGGACGCATGGGAGTTTTGCAATTTGATAGTTTGCAATATAGCTGGGAAGCCCGCGATCTGTGCAACTGAAAGGATGCCACTGAGGTTGTGGTGTGAAATTGAAATTGTGAAATTGTAGAGATCCATTCCAAAACATAAGCAGACAATATCCCCTTCAGAAAAAACCTTTACCTGACATTTATAATTCAATACCTCTAATATATAGGCCTAGAGGAGCCAGTCTCTTTTTATTTTTACCATGATTTGCTTTAAATTTGCTATCAATCACTCTGTCAGTGCAGATATTACTTCTTCAGTGGTGTCCTATATTTGTATTCCTAAATGCCCAAAGAAAAGGCTGTATGTTTGGAGTGTGGTGGACTGTACACTCACCTCACAAACCGGTCAGTGAGATTCTTGACGAAGGAGTAAATTTCAACCCAGTCGGCAGAAACACTTCCAGACCTGCAGAAAGGGAAGCACAGTCGGCTTGCAGATATCAGAGCTAGCAAATAGTGAGCTGATGAGTAAAGGAGTTAACCGGGGTGGGAAATAAACACCAGTCACATGCTGGGTAATTGTGCCGTGCCATTTTAGCAGGTAACCAGAAGCCCCATTCGATCCTAAAAATCTAGTTGGTCAAACAGCAAAATATGATGCTTCCTACTGATCACAACTTGTGGTAATCTCTATGACATGCTGTTAATTGAGGAATTTGTGAGTCAGCTAAATGGTTTTCAAGTGGATGAGACATAAGATTATTGTATCTCATATACATGCTGTGGAAATAAGAATACTTCACACATGCAATACAAATCAAACCCATGAAGTTCAGTCAGACGATTGGGGTTTTATTGTAGCAGTAATTGTAAACTAGCGATGGAAGATAGGCCAGTCAAGCAGCTATAACCAGGACAGTAGACTCACTTTTGTGACCATTACATCCTAATATTTACTGGCAACTTGACTTTATAATAGCATAAGACTTTCAAAAGGACTGCTGTCAAAGTGACCAACCAAAGCCAGAATCACCAGCGTTTGGCCGGTGTTCATTTCCCCCCTAGACAATCACAGAAAATTACAAAAGCGATGTAAAGTAAGAAAGACTTATGAATCCATTAGTCGCATTAAAACTAATTAACAAGGACGTTACGATTTCCTAATCATCGAAACTAATACATAAATTTCTAGGTGTAATCAAGGGCAAGCCAATGTTATGTGGGTGTCAACTTGTAGCCCTTGGCCCGTCTCACCCCTCGATAAGTCAACCTGACGAAAATGAACACAGTGCGTAAAATGTGCCCTTGGTGTAACGAGGAAGGGGTAATTAAACCAATAATTACAATTCAATGTATGTGCGGAGAACATAAAACAGAAGAGTTTGACCATTAGGAAGCTCATCTTTCATGCCGTCTCTCTCCTCCCCTGTGCCCAAAGACAAGGTCAAACAGTGGAGGGGGGAGGCAGGGGGGAGGAGGGGGGAGGGTAGAGGAAAGTTACACTGCTCTTTGACAATATTGTAATGTCACCTGCTAATTAGCACAGTGGTTAACAGTTGGTGGTGGTGTAGCGGTGAAAGG
This sequence comes from Hoplostethus mediterraneus, assembly GCA_034670385.1. Classification (NCBI taxonomy): domain Eukaryota; kingdom Metazoa; phylum Chordata; class Actinopteri; order Trachichthyiformes; family Trachichthyidae; genus Hoplostethus; species Hoplostethus mediterraneus. The sequence goes on from JAXDDW010000103.1 coordinate 1,507,293, forward strand.
GGCAATAAGTAAGGCTTTTACTGCCCCACGTCACAGAACCACCATAATACAGTACCAGTCAAAAGTTTGGACACACCTGTTTCTGTTTCTCATGATCTTAAAGACATTTTGATATAAAGGCTTGATGCTTAAATGCTTGAAATGTTCTTAGACAAATAGAGAAGTTGATGCCTGTGTATGAATTTATTTTCAAAACTTACATTTTAATTACATTGAAATGCACCAACAAGTAGTTTTCATTTAGACTTTAGAGGTGGAGAATGTTGAACCACAATGATTAAATCATCATTTAAACACTCACATAGTGATTGTGGCCTTTAAAAGTTCATTTGTGGAATTTCTTTGCTTGTTAATGCCAAAGGGTTTCTACTTTGAAGAATCTAAAATATAAGATAGTTTCGATTTTTTTTTTTTGGTCACTACATAATTCCTTTTGTGTTATTTCACAGTTTTGATGACTTTACTATTATTCTAAAATAGTGGAAAATTGTAAAAATAAAGAAAAACCCTTTCTATGAGTAAGTGTGTCCAAACCTTTGACTGGTACTGTATATCTGCAGGGCTGATAGGGCTGTTGATCAATACCAGTGACTCAACCACTACTTGGCCAGCTGCTGAGATTTCTGGCCTTCAAAATAAAATCACTCTCTGGCCGTATACTGTTTTGGAAAAAAAAGTCCCAGCACACACACACACACACAGAGATACACACACACACACACACACAGATACACGTACACACCCACACACACACACACACACACACACACACCCCTTCCTGAAAATACAGGCAGAGGGGTTTTCCCAGGAAAGACATACCTGACACCGGGTGTTTAGAACAGCAAATGGAAAAGTTTTCATGACCTGGCTGGAAGTTGAATCACTGTTATGGTGTTGTATCACTTGCAGTCAGAGAGTAGTAAAACGGGCAACTGTTTACATGAAAATGCTGCAGACCATTTACTGTGACAGATCTTCTGGCGTCAACATCTGAGGCTAGGTGCTTAGTGTTATCTGTGTGCAGCCTAACCAGGAAGTCCTACAGTAGGGCCGCTTTATCAGCACGGCTTCCAATGAAAGCAGATCAACTTTCTGGAATGAGACTTGCAACTGGAAAGCGCAAATCACCGAGGATTAGCCTTTCATCATCTACGTTTCACAGATATAAACTCGTATATGTAGCTAAACCCACTTGTATATGTGGAGAACAGAGCAGAGCGAGGTCAGATTTACTCGTGCCAACAATCTCTGTCATCATCCTGTAATTTCGCAATTTAAAATCAGGGTGGAGGGTCTTGGATCTTCAACTCAACGACCCCGAGCGGTGGCATTGGCCCAAGTTTAGGCAGGACGGTATTAAAAACATTTACGGCCAATGGTGCGAACTCCCTGTAAGGTAATGCAGGCCTGCGTGCATGTGTTACTTGCAGTGTAAACTTTTGCTGACCTGACTGAATCTCTTCATGCAGCGATAGTAAATCAGTGTGTTTATGACAAGGCAGGGTTAACGGGCCACGGTCCGGTCAAATCTGCTGGTCTTCCTGTGATAGTGTGCAGCATCAAGACAGGAAATGCTTCTTCCGTCTCCATAAACACTGAAATGTTGTAGCCTATAGACCAAGATGGGTTTTTGAAGACCGATACCGATACCAATAGCTGACTCTGATAGCCAAAAAACTTCAGTGTTTCACCCAGAACTTTCTTCTTGTTTGGGTTTGAAAAGCCTCTGAAACAGCATTTAGACCATCATGGACATTAGACCTCTCCACTGAAACCAGACTGTGGAAATCATTTTTGTCTTTTAGTTTAATGGATGAATAACATACGCAAAGAAAACATTTCATTGCAGGTTTATTTTGTTATTATTCAGCAGTGGTCAGGGAGGAACCTCCATCATATCTGTAATGTGATACTATTACCAGTATCGGCCTGATATATCGGTCTGACCCGAGTTAGCTCCAGAACTACCTCCAGTACTAATTCACCATAGTGGAAAGATAAATGCATAAACGAGAAACTATGTGTTTTATCAGGGAGGAAGAGTTGATAATCATACAATCTACTTTATGGTCAGTCATCCCACATGGCAGCACGCCCCGCGTAACCATGGGCAACCACTCTCCAGCCAATCAGTGACAAGCCTTTGTTATCTGGGATGTTTTTGGACAGTCTGGAGGGAAACAGTCTGGACCAGAACCACCGTGTCCTGAGTTGAACTTCATCGGTCTCAGTGATTTAGCATCTTCATCCCATCACTTGACTCTTTCACCTCTATTGATCCAGGGGAGTCAGCTGAGCACGTGCAGGCCTGCTGCTCAGTAGCTGCCCAGTACAACCAGTCTCCTTCTATTGGCTATTGGGAGCTACCCAGTACAACCAGTCTCCTTCTATTGGCTATTGGGAGCTACCCAGTACAACCAGTCTCCTTCTATTGGCTATTAGGAGCTACCCAGTACAACCAGTCTCCTTCTATTGGCTATTAGGAGCTACCCAGTACAACCAGTCTCCTTCTATTGGCTATTAGGAGCTACCCAGTACAACCAGTCTCCTTCTATTGGCTACTGGGAGCTACCCAGTACAACCAGTCTCCTTCTATTGGCTACTGGGAGCTACCCAGTACAACCAGTCTCATATTAGCTACTGGGAGCTGCCCAGTACAACCAGTCTCCTTCTATTGGCTACTGGGAGCTGCCCAGTACAACCAGTCTCCTTCTATTGGCTACTGGGAGCTACCCAGTACAACCAGTCTCTTAATGTTAGCTACTGGGAGCTGCCCAGTACAACCAGTCTCCTTCTATTAGCTACTGGGGGCTACCCAGTACAACCAGTCTGCTCTTGGCCACTGGAGCCGGTGGGTACAGTGCCTTGCTCAAGGGCACCTCGTTAGCTGCAGACGGAGGGAGAGGCCGCGGGCTCGAACCGATGACCGTCCGGTCCCCAGCCAGCCGACCCCGCTCATCTCTCGACAGACCAACGCGACAGTACCGTAGACCAAACCCGCCATATTGTAACACAGTTTATAGGTGCACCCAGTCAAAGTAACGTTGAGTGACGTCCATACTTACTTGTCTAAAACGAAGTACAAGTCGTAGGCGCCGTGACAGGACGCTTCCTCCGCACGAGCGCACGAAGCTAGCAAACTCAGGAGGATTAACACAACTGTCGTCCATCGGGTCTTTCCTTGAAGAACTTTACTCTTCCTGGTCAGAGTTGATAACTGGTCCAACATTTTGCAAAACAATAACAAATACGAGTTGAGAGAAAAACTTTCGAAAAGTAAATAAGCCTAACGTTATGCGTTTTCACAGAACGTTGAGAAAAGAGCGACGGTTTAAACCGACATGCACATCCCGGAGTCCGAGCAGCAACATGTCAAAGTTCCGCCAGAACAATGAAGTTAACTATTTCAACTGCGAAATAAAGGAAATCACACGGTGGACGTCACCGACTTTGTTTCTCCATCCCCCTGACTCACTACCACTCAGTCATATCCTCAATAAAGCCCAGCCTACTGCCAGGCTGAGCATGAATCTGTTTAGAGGCTAAAGGCTGCGCAAGAAACTTCCCCGTGCTGAAGTACACAAACCATACGAAAGTTATGCCGCCTTCAGGTGCCCCTCGTACTTCTGAACCTCTGCAGTCGCGCATACAAGTTGTCGAAGTGATTTTAGCTGGAAATGATGCAAAAGTAGTGCTTGTGTGGCTGTTGTGTTATTTTAGAAACTTACTTTGTGATTCAACGGAAGAATGAAGAGGAGAAAATGTGCATCAGGCATGTAATTGAAGTTTCAATTAATTTAGTAGCAGAAGCTGTGGTATACATCCGGTTATTTTTGATTTTATGTACTTTATTATTCCTGGAGATGTGAAATTCTCTTTTTGTCTTTCTCAAGTATACTATACTTAAAGAGCTACGGCCTCATGGGAGATTGGGCCCAACCTCACTAACCACAAAGGCCACCCTGCCACCTCTAAACCCATCCCAAAGTGGTTGACAAAGCTTCTATACTCACCGCCATTTACCCCTCAAGACACGCCGTTAAACGTTGCAACTCAACACCTGGGGTACCATGGGAAATTCTGACTTTTACACTCTCATATACCACTCTGCAGCGCCGATAATTTATGAATTATGACATTTCTGGCAGCACTTGAATGCACAATAAAGCGCGCATGCGTGAGGTGGAACCAGCTGTTAGTTTTGTAGGTGTGGAGGTACCAGGGAGCACACCCAATGACATCTGCATCATCTTTAAGACAAGGCTACTTGATAATGTTACTATAACAGTAACCACACAGGTCACAGCTGTGTTATTTCCAACATTCATTTATTTTTTATTTTTTACTTTTCACTTTTTATTTTTTAGACTAAATCTGATCCTGTGTAGTTCAATGGCACTGACACTGCCAGGGGTTTGATTCCCACCAGTGCATGTTAAAATCTATGCACTGTATGCATAATTCTTTTTTTTTTTTTTGCAGCAAAGAAGATTTTTCTATCATCCTGGTTAAAATACCATATGTTTTTTATTATTATTTAATGCAGTTTCATACAATTCTATTGATTTCATGTCATTATTTTTTGGAAGTACACAAGCTGCAACTATTCATTAACAGGCATGAGAAAAAGCATCCTCTCCCTTTCCCATAAATCATCTTTCAATCCCAAAAAATCATCTCACGACCCCTCGGCGTGACCCGGGCTCCCAGTTTGAGAACCGCTGCTCCAAATGCGTGTCTAACCACTGATATCACCTTGTCCTGTGCTACTTCAATGACACACTTAATTTAATACAGTATGAACATGTGGCAAGCCAGCATTCCACGTCCAAAACTCCCTTCCCAATACAGGGAGAACAGTGACTGGGAGCGAGGGGAATGGAAAAGTCTGTTGGCAGAAGAGCAGGAAGAAGCTGCAGATGTTGAGGCCATGTGTGTGCAGCGTTCAAATCAAACACGTTTCAAAGAAGGATGTCACACGGTGCTACTTGAGTACAAACTCTTGGGTTTTTTAATATAAATGTAATGTCTTATAAAGGAAGGAATATTGTAGATGAACTCTCAATGTTTGGGACTTGGGACGGCGACACATCCTGCTGCAGTTCTGATCTCAAAGTCATTTTCAGTATTTGTTAAGAAATCATGGGTTCTTCGGCTGTGTTTATCATTCACATGCTGTTTATCATCTTGCTTTTTCTCTGTTTTCTTTCGGGGTGAGGTGCCTTCATGAGCCCCTTCAGGTTTCTTTGTCTCACCCATGCAGCTTGTATTTCTTCCTTTATTCTTTTTCAACTGAGGGCGTTCGCGTGGATATAACCTTGGCCTGTACGACTTCACTGACACTCCAAACATATAATATAATTTGCCATTTTATTCATAGCACCTTACAGTAGTACCATGAGTGCATTTTAATGTCTTAACATGCCAATAACATGCTCTGGATAACGTAGGGGAGACTCAACTAGAAACAGGAAGTAGTTTGACGTTGAACCAGCGTGGTGTCCCATTGTCACATAATCCTTTCGTGGTGGAGGACCATAATCTTCACATTCACATGTCCATAACAGATAATGTGCGTTTCAGAGTTCACGCTCATTTCAGTGTTGTGTTGTGAGACTGTGTTGAATCAGGCCCCGCCCCCTGGCATCGGGCCCTCTGAACCCCACAGTAATACAACATGAACATGTGGCAAGGTAACACGTCTTCACACGGATGCCAAGAAAGCTGATGATGCTAAACTTCACACATTTGTATCTATTGACTCAAGATGAGTAACTGCATTTCATAACTCCTGCGTAATTGTCCCCCGTCGCCCCAGGTGACGATAAAAAACCATGATGCCTTTCCTCATTCGTCATTTACCACGGCAGCAGGAAGTTTTCAGTCTTTTCAGCCTCATCGGCTCACACGCGCCTCTTGTTTGAACTAGTTGTTGTTGTTTTAGGAGGTGGCTCCAGGCTACGGAATTAGGTGAAACACTGACAGACGGACTGACAGACAGGAAATGCCACAGCAGCTGCCGTCTGTTCTACCTGTATCTGGTGCAAAACAATGTCGAAGGAAGGCGGAGTTGAAGGGCAGTTTTTATGTTCATGAAACTAATTAAATTAAATTTTCTTGTCATAATATAGTCAGAATTAACAATAAATGCCAAAAAAATCAAATAAATTAAAAAATTAATTAATTATTTTTTTAATACAAGAATCACATTACTTTTACTTCCTGGGAATCGACGTATCTTTCGTGTTTGCATTAAAAAAGTCCAACCAATAATACAAATCAACACCATGATTACATTTTCAGCATGGGGTAGTGGTAGGAATCAAACCCCTAACCCTGTCAGTGTTACGTCATGCTCCACCCATAGAGTCACACAGGACCACAATGAATACATACCTCAGTACTTTAAGGGTTAGAGCTGTTTATTGGTCATGGAGAGTTTTAGTGTCCCATGAGGGTCTGAATGCTGTTTCAGAGACTTTTCCACCCTGACAAGAATACAGTTCTGATTTAAGCACCAACTACTCGTAATTTCTTTGTATGAAAATGAAAAAATGAAAAAATACTGAATAGTGTCGCAACATTCAGCTGCTTCAATCCAAATATATACAGTAGGTATCAGTTTCCTCGCACTGGTCAAACAGTAATTGCTTTGAGCTCATCCTTAATTTTCTCTCCAGCAGCACCATGCATGCACATCAACCCAAAAAGGTTGAGGACCACCGTTTCCTCAACACTGTAGATTGTGCTCAGCAACTAAATCTATTTTCTTTTGTTGTGTCTGTGTGAAAACTGTGCCGTCACACAACGCCACATCAGCAGGGTAATTACCACTAACACACCTCATCAAATCTGAGCAGTCCAGAGAACGGGAGCACACGAGTATAATTATCTGGCAAATCGAAGTCAAATTAGATTTTAATTACAATGTTAATTCTTTTGCACGGGGGTTGGTCTCGGTATATGCTCCCTAACGCGGTGTGTCCTGAGCACGGAGCCTCAAACAAACAAAACAAAACAAACAAAACGAGAATGTATTTGCGGATGTAAGCGTATATGAAAATCCAGCGGCTTGAGAAAGAAGTTGTAGTGCGTCAATTTGTCACGGGGGTTTTTACGCTGGAGAGGAAATCAAACGGGACGCTTAAAACAACAAAACTCATTTATGGAGGCGGTGAAGTGATGAAGCTCATCAGGAGAGACGCCGTGACGAACCGCAAAGCTACAAACAAATACTTCCAATTGTTTAGAAAGAAGTCTATTGGAAATACGCTCTAAAAACTATGGGATCCTCAGTGGAGAAATACTCTAAACTAATACTACAAACTATAGAAAATAGCAGAAAGAAGAAGAGGAAGAACCAGTCAAGACAAGTCAATGAAGGAGCCCTCTGGGGTTCCTGATGCTTGATATCTGAAGAACCTCTAGAGGGTCCCCAGGGGCCTTTTACTTTCAGAAGTGTAGAAATTGTAGAAACCAAAGGAAGAAAAATCAGCAATGTTGTCTGCCCTTTGACCTTGTGATGTATTACTACATTAAGGATACGTTGAGAGAAATTGACGTCTGACTGTTCACTTTATTTGCAGGGGAAGTGAAAAACAAACCAAAAAAATCATAAAAGAGACTGTGTTGTTGTTAGCACATCTGATTAGCACGCTAGCTAACGTATCTATTAGAAGCTAGCGTTAGCAGTGGCTAGCAGTCCCATGTTAACAGTAACTAGTTAGCTAGCTACCAGTTAGTTCAGGGTAACTAGCTGACTCTTCTCCAGCTCCAACTCAGAGTGTTTTGGAGTAGAGACTAGGGCTAAAGACAAGACAGTTTACTGAGTCACAGTAACCTACATTTGGAGACAAATCTACCTGATCACATCTTGAATGTAGAAATACACTCTCATCAGTCGGGCTGCAACAGAGGACAGAGTCCCGTCCCCCTGACTGACGCATTTGTCCAAATTAGTTTCCTTTGGTATAAAACATGACAGCCTGGCTGGGTCGGTAACCGTGAGCTGCTGTGTGACGTTTACTGGCGTCACGTTACAGGATTTCTGGGTACTGAAGGTCAAATAGTTACCTCTCGCTGCCATTTGCCGCCATTTCTCGCCACCGATGTGCAGAGTTGCTCAGTGCAGCTTTAACGATATCGAAAGGACCTCCACCCACACCACAGAAACCCTTTCCATCTCTTTTTCATCCCGGGCATTATATACTCCGCCAACCAACTCCCCACTGGACCTCCGTGATGGAGCCAGTCCTCTTCGTCCTCTGAAGGTCCTTGAAGTTCAGAACTGCAAGATATTTACAACGCCGTTGTTTCATCGGGAGAAAAAGCTCGTTATCGATAATTGGAGAGGCGTAAGGAAATCAAGGCGCCTCAAGAAAACCAACCAAAGAAATATTAGTCACAATAACAAAGACTCATCGGGCCCTAATGGCATCTATAACTCATAATTACCTTAATAACTGTTATTTTAGCTTGTTTTTCCTCCTTTGAGAAAGCATTGTTTGTCACTAATGGCATCTTAAGTTGAAATTGAGTGCCTTGCCCAGAAGTAAACAGCATCTATCAATCATGACTTGAGGCCATGTGTCAAAACGCACAAAAGGCAAAAGTGTGTGTGTGTGTGTGTGTGTGTGTGTGTGTGTGTGTGTGTGTTGGGGGGTTAAACAGCTGCTACCTGGTACTGGTGCATGGTAATTACACACAGTGACCCCAGATCAGACCCCAGATCAGTACCGCAGGCCAAGTCAGGGCTGGGTTGTGATGACTGACTCCAGTCATCACAAGAGACTCGCCTCCATGTTGGAAGAGCGGCAACAAAAACTCGGTTGTAGCGTTGTCACCTCTTCCTCCCTGACAGGAAAAAAATGATTATTGATTATTATTATTGATGTGGTGGTAAGGTGTTCAAACTGTCCTGAAGCATCGTTCTGATCTCTGATTTTAGCATCACTTTTCCAGCATGGTAACCACGGTAACCACTTTCCAAACATTAAGTGAGGTCAGTGACCCAAACAACCACAACAAATATCAACAATATTTCCAGAAAAGCAGCAATTTCTGCTTTTTCCATTTAAAGGAAAAGTCCTGTCACGCTGTTGATCATCAGTTTGTGATGTTCAACACATTCCAGGTATTTTGTGACGTCTGTAATTTTGACGTCACTTTCCCTCAACCTCAACCCGCCTTGTCTACTTCAGTTAGTGATTTCCTACATTTCCCAGAATGACTTTCGACAACTCCCAGGGAAAGGTTGTGAACTTGTTGCTTTCAATCTAAGGAGGACGTTTAGTCATAGAAACATGTTGAACGTGTGATCGTTCAGCTGTTGGTGATACGGCTTGGGTCTTGTGGTTGCAATGCATTCTGGTCTCTCTACTGTCAGTGGGTATATTGGTATCTCTTCTTCCTCTCCGATGGAGTTCTCCTGTATGATTGTTGATCGTCGGTCTAGAAAGAAGCCCTTGCCCTTTGATTCTGACGGTTACCGTTGATGTTTTAGATCCATGAAACATTTTCTTATATCAGACTGGAAATATCTCAACGTGGCGTCATGTCGTCTGTGATTGGCCAGTTATCCACAGGAAACAGCAAACAACAAACAAAATGAGCCCTGAAACACATGATTGATTTTTCCTTTAAAATATTTCTGCCTCGGCCTAAAAAGGTGTGTAAAATATCTTTGTGGTTTTGGGTTGAGGTGGGTTTCTCCTCCAGGACACCCCTGCACCCCCGGGTTGAACGTCTCCACTGGCCTCGCCGTCCTCCGCGGCAGACGTTCCCGTTTAGAGGACGATAGACGGCGAGGCGTCGTCCAGATAATGAAATGAATCCACGTTTGATCCTCTCGCCGGCGCCCGGTAATTGTTCTTGATTCCCCCTTTGTGTTTCACGCTTGACTCGCCCCTCATCTCGGCGGCGTGTATGAAGACGTGTTCGTTCCCCTTATCAGCGACAGCAGAGTTCAGTGATTAACAAATTAAGGATCTTCTTTGCCTTAATCTGTCTTGAGGCTTCTTTTCAGTTCGCTCCCGCAGAAACATGTTTGGCAGTGACAGCACCTCTGCTCCCATGTTTAATTGGATTAGAGGGAAGTCGGGATTAATACCCTCTCAAATGGGGCATGGTGGGGGGGGGGGGGGGGGGGGGGGTCGGGGGGTGGATGAGGGGAAAACAGGTGATGAAGTCGTTTCAGAAAACCTCCTTAACTTCCTCTACAGCGCTGTTAAGACATCAAGGAGCTCAGCGGCGTATCAGGGAGGATGAGAGAGGATGAGCTGAAGTTCATCCATGAGGCCGAAGGATGCTGAAGCAGTCTGGGACCTGACCCGGTTGGACTGGATCCATCTGAGAAACAATAAGTGACCTTATTGCCCTTTTTTTAGTTACTGATCGTCTCTAAAATGTTGTTTTCTATTATTATTTTAAGTAACTAATGACTTCAATAATAATCTGGAAATGATTTTTGGGCGAATGACTCATGAACAGAAATGTCCGTCTCACATTAAACTAATAAATTGTCTGTGGTGTGTTTTAGTTGTATGCCAACAATAATCTGGCCAGCCCAGACATCACGTTGTGTAAATGCTGGATGTCATGTTGGAATGAAGCTCTGACAACGCCTCTGATTCTGGGTCAGATGAAGTCAAGGTTCCATCAAGGACAACATGGAGCGACGGCCGGCCCTCCTAGTCTCCCTGCATCATCCCTGTTTCTGTCTGGGTTGGAAGGACGCAAGGAAGGGTGGAAGGGCAGAAGGAAGGAAGGAAGCAAGGAAGGAGGATGCATCGTTGGTCATTCATTGTTGCTGTTTGCGGTCATGTGGCTGTTACTCACACCCAGCCACCCATAACTGCTCAGTCAAAAAATACAAAAAGTACCCCTTGTCCCAGTCCCAGTATGGGGCAGGGTACTGACAGCTGTGGGCTAGCCAGGACTGCTTGTGGCTAGCCAGGACTGCTTGTGGCTCCATCCTCAAGGAGAATTGTTGTTGGGAAACATAAAGTTTTGCTGTTTTCAGTCAACAGAAGTCTAGAAGGAACTGAGACACCAGAGGTTGGTTTGGTTTGTTTCTCCAGTATTGATGAAAGACAGATGCACATAAACAACATAAACAAATGACTTGTACAATGACTAACACCGTCCAAGCAGAAAAAGCATTCATCATTGTGCAATGTGAGTCGGTCGGGGGGGTGGGGGGGGGAGGGGGGGGCAGGGAGGGTATAACTACTCTGTAAGTTAACCCGTGGAGGAAGAGTCTTGATTTCAAACCTGCTTCCCCAAACAGCAAATCCTTCCTCTCGCTATTCAGACACTGCAGCTTGTCAGTGGAAACACAACCATCAGTCTGAATCCATCCACCCCCCCACCTCCACCCCCCACCTCCACCTCCACCTCCACCCCCCACCTCCACCTCCACCCCCCCACCTCCACCCCCCACCTCCACCTCCACCCCCCACCTCCGTCTTGTTTCTCTGTTTACGTGGCTGACATGCTGGCAGCTTGGTCCATCAGAAGGCACCTGCTGCTGGTGATTGTTTGCTCACCTTCCTGTCCGGAGCGGTGAGATGAGTGTCAGCGGTGTTGCGCTCTCAACCATCTTTGTGTTTTTTTCCACTCTGATGAAATGGCTCCCAGGCTGACGGAGAGGATGACGGGGAAGTCAGTGTGTTCTCAGGGAAGAAGGAGTTTCATCATCTCATCACATGGCCGTTTAGCCGACGCTCTCAGGTAGAGGGTTGCTCAAGGGCATTTGGAAAGGAGAGATTAGCTGTTGTGGGGATCGAACGTGTGAACTTCCACATACAACTTCCACATATGAGCGAACTTCCACGTACAACTTCCACACAAAAACTTCCACATAGTCTCTCAGCATGAAACCACCCTGCTGACCAGGTCTGTCTCACGCTGGGAGTCACATTTCATCATCTCATGACGTCTTTCAGAAGGATGCCCAGGGATCGAACCTGTGAACTTCCATGTAAAAGGGGATCATGACCTTGCTGACCCGTTAGGTCTCAGGGTGGGCGTCAAGATAAAAATGAATTTGGGTCGTTTTGGATGAAGTTGAAGACCAAAGAAATGCAGCCATCATCTAAAAACAGAACCGTGATGATGTGAGATAACAGGTTGCAGGTGATTCCTTCCTCTCACCCAGAGTGAGTTACAACAGTACGTTGAGCTGAAATCACAAGATCACCAACACTACAACCAACACTGAGCAGAACACGGAGCCACAGTGGTTTGGCAGAAGATGAGAAATGTTCCTGTGGACCTGGAACGTTCTACATGATAGATAGGATGAGAAGTCAGAGGTGAGGAAAGTGGAAGAAAGGTTTTGACTCCAAGACAGGAGCAGACCAGAGCAGGCAGAGGAGGAGGTTGCACAGAAATGTGTCGACACATGCACTCCTCACATGCACTCCTCACATGCACTCCTCACATGCACTCCTCACATGGCCTCGAGCGCATTGTGGTGTGCTATGCCACATACAAGCACACCTAGCACTGCTAGATGAGGGGTGGTGCAAAAGCTGTGTGTGTGTGTGTGTGTGTGTGTGTGTGTGTGTGTGTGTGTGTGTGTGACTGAATGAGTAAATCAAGGTCAGACAAACAGTAAGTAAGAGAAAGAGAACCAAGGGGGGAAATAACAAACAAACAAATAACATTTACTCTCGTTACTGAGTAGTACTGCTTGAGTTTTTGAGTAAGTCAGTAATTTACTTGTACTTGTGCTTGTATGTCGTGGTAGTATTTCACATCACTGACGCTTCCACATGCTTGGAACTGGGATGAACCTAACTGGTGTCAGGATGCTTGTGGATATCAGGAGCCAAATTCATGTCAGTCAGAATGAATTTGAGTTGATATATTGAGGTTCATATTAAGTATGTTTTGAAGTATTGTGCTGTTATCCTACAGAGTACAGGTTGTGTAGCCTCTCTGGAGGCGTTGCATTAGTAACCTAACTAACTGTATCATTGAATGCTCCATGATAGTAGCTGAGTTAACATCCACCCAACTGCAGTATTACTGGTTTGTTTACCTGCTTGTTGACTGACTAGTTCTAGTTGGATCACTAAAGAAACAGGATATTGATGTTATTGAGTTCTTTAATCACAGACAGACACACAGCAGCCCTGCCCTCCTATCACAGTATTAAATAACCTCTTGTATAGAAGCCGTCTGTGTTGTCAGGTTCAGGCCTCATTCTAGCGCTGTGTGTTATTTGGTCCTGGTTACCTGTACAGGACTAGTTAGTGGTTTAGCTTGTTTAGTTATTTTGGATCTCGGGACTCTAACCGTCCACATCTCGGTTTCATCTGGTCCTGCCTGCCATCGTCTACACAGATCCAATCAGAGTCCTGTAACAATGAGCAATATCACATATTGAACTCTGGGAAAGATCATAAGGAAGAATTCATGCTTTTTAAGTAACTCTAACTTTTACTGAGTACATTTTAAATGCACTTTTTACTTTTACTGTAATATATTTTTTCTCCACTCATTTTTCTTGAGTAACGTCTCCACACAGGAACATCGCTTCTACTTGAGGAGGATATTTTGGCACTTCTTCCACCCCTGAAGAGAACGAGCAGCCCCGGCGCTGATGTGAAACCGGAGCCGAAGCCCTTTCAAGTAGCTGTTGCCTCACATGTCGAGCTCCGGCGCTGCTGAACGCTGACAGGGGCTGATCGGCGAGGGCCAATCCTCCACAGCTTAACGATCGCTCCACAGCGCCCTGTCCCCGCAGGGCAGACACACTTTTAAAAGAAGGAAGTCCACAAGCCTTGCTGTCGCTCGAGTCGGCAGCGGATAATCCGTTCAACCTCGTCACCTCCGATACAGCCCGGGACGCTCGCCCCCCCCCCCCCCCCCCCCCCCTCGCCCCGGTCCACCAGCACCGGTTCAAACCGCCCGGGGCGCTCGGAGCTGGATGGCACAAGAACAATCGGCGTGTTTACAGTTCATCTTGCCGATGTTTTTTCCAGCCTGTCATGGGAGTCTTGGCACTTTTTCCAACACTGGGTGAAAAGTTGCTGGCACATTGTTGTTTTGTGTAGCTGGAGATGGGTGTTGACCCCGCACGACCCCGGGACACGTTACGTTAGCTCACTATGTAGGAATGATGCATTTGGTATTTCATGTTATTCCCCAATGGGCCTTTTGGTTCATTGTTGACGTTGATAATTCACAAGAATTTTGTCTGGTGGCTTGCAATGTGGTTGAACTAGAAATCAAATCATGCTTTTCTCATACTTTACACGAGAAAATGTGAAGATGATTCAGATTGCGTCACAGCTTCGTGCCTCACTAAATCCCTCTTCCTCATTTTTTAGTTCCTTCCACAGATAATCTGACACCACCAGAGATATCTGTGTGTGATTAGAGACAACTGTATTTGAAAATGCATCTATGTGTGTGAATTTGTTCCCCCTCCTTAACGTTGGCTGCTTCATCAGCTCTGCCCGGCTGGATTCCTGGATCAGTGAAGACTTCCCTCCCGATCCCGGCCCTTTAATGGATTTACCTAAGCAGTCACACTCGACTTCACGCACGGACATACCTCCTCACTCAACTTGACAAGCTTGCCGGCCCGCATTTACTCTGACGACCAGGAATATCTAACGCATGTGACAAAGTCCTCAGACAGACCGGGGGAGGGGGGGGGGGGCTCAGCGTCACATCTCTTGACAGCTGCCATTTTCAGTAGCGAGCTTCGCCCTCCTCGCCAGCCGACCGCCAAGTCCCCATCAACTTTACTCTCTCGCCCGCCTTCCCCTGCTCAGGTTTCCAGAGCGCAGACTGGCGACGGCGAGGGGAGTCGGCGCAGCGTCACCGGAGATTAGCCGCCGGGGCTTGAGGGCCACCGGGCCTCCACCCTGAGTGACGGCAAGAGAGGCCAAAAAATGAGAAACATCCTCGACTTTCTGAAGAGGTGGAGAGGATCTTCTGTTTGAGGTTGGGTAGATGTTAATGTGTAAATAAAGCAAAACGAATGTCGAGGGTCATCGTTGTTACTTGCATCGATCAGTTCAAAACAAACCAACCACTTTCTACCTTGCCATGATATCATGTTGGGAAAATGTTGTGCTCATTTGGGTCGATGTGGACTCTGGCCTCCTCCTGCCTGTCCCCATAGGCGCCGATTTCTGTTTTTGCCAGTGGGTGCTCATATGAAGTGAATACCACCAAGGTGAAGATTATCACCAAATCACTTTTATGGCGCTTGCTTTAGTAATTACCGTGGTGCAGGATACTGTCATCTGTCAACGTAGACACACACCCAAACCAGATGCAACACTGCTCTGCTACAAATTCATCCCTGGTGGTGGATCCTCACTTTGACTGTCTTTACACTCGGTATCTCTCTCCCGATCATCACCGTGTTTCACACTTGCTGTGTCGCTAGCTAGCAGCTACGTGATGGAACAACGTTGGTTTAGCCGACTCGAACGTTACATTGGCAGTTGGCCACGCCCCGTAACGCCCCTTTTTTTAATAGATGCAGTTTTTTAATACATTTATTTATTAATTTATTTTTTTAATCGGCCTTCCCCGTGGGTGCTCAAGCTTTTCGTTGGGTGCTTAAGCACCGGAGCACCCACATGATCGGCGCATATGCCTGTCGCTCTAAGTGAAATGCATGCTGGGTAAGCTCGACTGGATAACGTCCTTTTGAATTATGGTTTTGAAAAGTAAAGTTGGTGCAGTAAAAATGGAGCGAGACCGAACAGCTCCTCACAGGGATCAATAAAGTTTCATCTTATCTTCAGCAGGCTGATCTAACAAGGCAAAACAGACTCAACAACTAAAGAGTTTCAGTATTAGCAGAGACACGTCGCAACAAACTGATTTCATATCTCTGTGGATCTTTAGGTATTTAATGGTATGAGGACTTTATATATTGTCTTGTCTTCAAAGTATTTCAGGCGTGAGAAGTGATGCAGCGTGTCGAGATGAGTGATCAAATGTGATGCAAACCTCCAGTGGTTTTAAGGAACAAGCTCTATTTGTACATCCATGTCAGGTTGTTGAGGTTAAAAACACAACGATGACACAATGACGCCTCAGCCAAGGACTGACATAGGACACCAAAAGGATTATCCAAACTGACTCTGGATCAGGAGAGTTACAGCTCATCCGATCACGAAGCTGGCTAGGAAACCGGTGAATCTCTGCAGTTCTCAGAAGAGTAATCAATAACCTCTACAGATCGTCCCCCAGCCAAGACACGAGTTAGAGAAAACACATGTTATGTATTTTAGACATTTCTGGATCAGTGACTCGAGCCTTTGTTTAGAGACGTTGTTGTTTGGAGGACTCGGTACATGGAGGGAGAAGACGAGGACTCATCCAAGTTCAGCTCTGGTAACCTAGAAAGCAGCAAAACAAACAGAAAACACAATGACGTGACGAGCCGAACACAGAGGAGGATCACGGCGGGAAGCAGACAAGTTCCACTTGTTTGTTTCACGTTTTATTTCAGCTACAGCAGAAGAAAGTCTTCTCTCGGCCCCGCTTCGAAAACCAGTTTAGCTATTTATCCTGCAGTAGTGATGTTGAGGATTATTTCTTAAATGTTATATATACTTATTTTGTATACTATACATCTAAAAGTGGGGGTATTTGTTGTGTTCCTTTAACGTTCTAGTTCACTTGATTTGAACTGCACTACTTTACTTTTTAAGTCTTTTATGTTTGTATTGTTTGTCTGTACTTTTGCACTTTTTAATTGTAAATCTTTTACCTTTACTGTATTTTGTATCACTCTGTAAAGCACTTTGAATTGCCCCAGTGAATGAAATGTGCTATACAAATAAAGCTGCCTACTTCAAAAAAAAGAAAACGTCAAACATCTCACAACAAACCAGTTACCAGACCAATTCCTTGAAACTTCTCACAGCTGAAAACAACGGATTTGAGAGGTGATATTTCGTAATCATTTCTCATCGTATTTACTCTCGTTAGGTTGTTTAATTGTTTGAGTTACTATTTTTTTTTCATGGCATCATTGCAGAATCAAGACTGTCCTCCCCGGGCTGACAGCGTCAAAGTCAAACCCTTGAGATTGTGACGACGACCGGCCTCCGTATTCAAGTTACTTTGGAAAACATCATTTCCCAACATTACATTACATTACAGTCATTTAGCAGACGCTTTTATCCAAAGCAACTTACAATAAGTACATTCAACAAAGGTAGGCAAGAAAACTACTAGTCACCAGAAATCGTGAGTGCATTTCCTTCCTAAACAAGCAACTACGAGCAGAACTAGTGTTATGTGTGTTAAGGTAAGAGTGTAATAAGTTAGCAACCTACTTTATCTTAAACAAATGAGACAAATAAGAAAATCAAATAAAGAGCTCAGACAAATAATTGACGACAAATAGGCAAGGCTAAGAGGAAGTGAAAGTGAAAACTAGTTTCAAAGTTTGCAGCGGTCCGTTGAACACATTTTCGACTCGCTAGGCACAAGTGTGTCTCCGTGGCGCCGTGTGAGCGTCCACCATCAGACCATCAGCTGACATGTCCCAGCTCACCCCGGGGCCCTGTCCCTGTAACGCACACCACCACCACCACCACCGCTTACCGCAGCATCTCCCCTGGCGTGAGGACAGCCGCAGCACAGCAGCGCACTTTCCTCATCCCGGGACGACTGTGTGAACTTTTAATGCGATTACCGGCTGCGTAGGACGACGCGAGTCCGGGGGCCGCGGCGGCGTCCGTTTTTCCCAAAGCGAACATAAGAGGTTTGGATGGATGATGGGAAGTATCCGTGCAGATCCCTCCTGGCGATCGCCCCGGCCCCCTTCTCCGGCCGTCCCCTAATTCCCACAGGGTCGGCGGTGTAATCCTAAAGGGCTGTGACAGTAATGAGCGCTGCGGCGGTGCGGTCCGCGGCTCCCAGATTAAATGGGCACACTTACGATACCAGTAAACTCTGGCCAATCTCAGCAATATTTAGCCGGACATTGAGCCGTAGAGCCTGAGCCTCAAGTCGTATTAACTTAACACGAGACGCCACTCAAGTACAAGGAGGTGGGGGAGAGGAGAGAGAGGAGGAGGCGGGTGGGGGGTTTGTGAGCTCCATTAGAAGCTGAGACTCGAACCGAGGCCGGGTCACTGACATTTCAATGGGTTACATACTTGGCAGTGCTGCTTGTTGCCCCGGCGTCTTTGGGTGTTGCCGTGGTGGTCGACCTGTCAGGTTGGAGCCGATACGCCTGAGAGTCAAGGAGGACCAGGACCATTCACTGTCCTTCAATTACAGCAGGTTGCTTGGTTTCCTCATGACATAACGTGGCCTCTTGTGCCTTTGACAACTGCCATTTTCCTGCATGGTACGACTGTTTGACGTGATAATGTGTTCTGGGTTTTATTTAAACCCTTTCTGCCGACCTGAGTTCCCTCACAGAACAATAAAGATTTGAATTGAGACGTGGTGTCAACTAGTTATCCCCTTCTACCGCCATCCCCCCCCCATGCGATTTCCTCCTTCCTTTGTTGCACACACTCTTTCTATCTCTGTGCGCTCGAGGCCAAGAGTATGAGAGCAATTAAAGCCCAGAGCAGGGTCCTACCACGGTTCCTTCTGGCCGGCGTCCCGGTAACACGTTGCACCTTGTCTTCGCTCCAGATAGCCTGCGCTCTCCCGGTGGACTCTCTCTGCACCGCTTCCCCCGAAAACCACATAAGACGAGCGGGGCCGGTGGGTCGTCAGGCGTGCCAAGGCTTAGATACGCAGCAACAAAGACAAAGGAGATCACAGTGGGAATCAAGGGGTTCCCCGGAGAACCGCGCAGAAGACGAGTCGAGGAGCGCTTCAGCTGTGAAATCTCCCCCCACGTAAAGCGCACAACAACGCCGTCTGCTTAGCGCTGACGTGACAAGAATGAGGTCAGCGTACCCCGGGTGCACGACCCCGAAGTAGGCCCGGGGAATAAAGAGCCCGAGGCGATCCCAGCGCTTCGTTAAAACCGGGGGTCCAGGGGTGAGTCGTGATGGGTGGGATCCCCTCGTCTTGAATGTCTTGGAGGAGAGGGGGGCTTCAAAGCGATTATGGTCAGCCATGGTTATCCATGTCAACCAGGGTCAGAAGTTAAAGGATCCCTGGTGACTGCTGGCATGTCCCAGTATGGTGGGGTCCAAGCCCCGGCCCCGGACCCCGTGAAGGACACGTGGAGCTGAACCTGGACATCCACAGGCATGTTTTTCAATTTTCAACTATTACACAGGAACTGAGTCATAAAAACTAAACAGACTGGAAAGTATTGATTGTCTATTTGTAAGACAGAAACGTGATGATGCTGCAGGATCACAAGATGAATTATCGAATATGAAAATATATATATAATGCTAATAATGCTATGCTCTTATATAGCTATAAATGTTTTTGGTAGTGATAGTTTGATGGTTTGATAGTGTTAATGATAGTGGATATCTGCAGCCTCTGGGCTTCGTTCAATAATTAATCAAGTAAAAGAATCTGAGGAGGAAAAATTTATATTATAAAATTATTATTTGGTTCTGTACTTTGAGGGGTTAGGGTCATTTTGTTGTCATATAATCTGTTGTTGGTTAGTAATATCGTGGATTCCCTTATTCATGCTGCAGATAATAAATACATCAGAACCAAACTAGTGGATTGTAACAAACTTCTGGCCCTTGAGAAGAGCAAAACTTAACGTCTCCGAATGAAACAACTTCCTGTCTGACTTCCTCTCGGGGCTGCAGCGTGACTTCTACGTACGGCGGCTCCATCTGTCCTGACTTTGAGGCTGCTCATCCTCAAACTCAGCGGTGAACAAACGAGGCCTACCTCCATGACGGTCCTTACCGAGGACGCTTTCATCTCCCTGTCAAAACAACTCACAGCCAGCTCAGGAGTCAGAGGCTTCATGAAGCTTTTGAACAGTTCTCTCCGGACAGTTCCAAACAGAGTATTTATCATCAACCCATACAAATGTCTTCAGAGTGTGAATTTCTTTTTTTTTATGCTTTAGTTTGTCAGCCCCCTCCAGCCCCCCCCCAGCCCCCCCCAGCCCCCCCCCCGAGCCCCCCCAGCCCCCCTCCAGCCCCCCCAGCCCCCCCTCACCCCGTCCTCTCTCTCATTCTCTTTCTACCTCTGTGTCTCTTTGAGATTAAACTTTGATGCACTTATGGAACGCAGAGCTCTCCCTGTGCTGGGAGTGGGGCCACACACCACTAGTACACACACACACACACACACACACACACACACACACACACACACACACAAAAACACACACACACACACACACACACACACACACACACACACACACACACACACACACCTCAAATGTGCTCCACTCTGCAGCTGTGTCCCACTGTTTGCTTTAAAGGGAGCCCCCCCCCCTCCTCCACCCCTCCACCCCTCCACCCCTCCACCCCTCACTCCCCTCCTGCTCTCCTGGCTGTCGGCGTCCGCCTGCCGGTGCCGGTCGGGGCCCGTTGGGGCCGGTCGGGGCCCGTTGGGGCCCGTTGGGGCCGGTCGGGGCCGGCTGTGTGTGTGTTGCTGCACTTCTGCATTTCATTCACCCGGAAAAATGTAATTTGCTGAAATCACATCACAGGTCCCTGATACAATATAAGGTATAAAGATTTTACATTTCATCACTTTCTGATTTAGCAAAGCATTGATATTTGTACAAATAATATATATGGAATAGATATGGAAAACAAATATATTGTATAGTTCCTTCTCTGTTTGTTGCTCTAAGGTGAGTTCTGTCAATGCACTGTTAAATAACAACATTTACTTTAAGTAGCATTTTGCAATATTTGATGTATTTACACTCACATACAATTTGACTATTAACTTTATAAATGATGAATTCTTTCTCGGTCTGTTTGAATTAGTTTTGCAACATAAAACAAAGTAAAGAACAGCAGGGCATCAGAGAAGTTGCTAGGTCTGACACGACCCACAGAAGTGTGTTAGTGTGTATTGGGTTGTGTAGATGGAGGACGCCCTCGGGGCAGAGGGACCTGCAGCACCACGTCTTGCCACGCTGGCTCAGCATAGTCCTGAGCCCTGAGCCGGTCTGGCAGCTGGCCTGGGGTGGGATGGGGTGGTGAAGGTAGTCCGACCCCTCCCGGTCTGCAGGGAGGGGAGGGGCCGGCCGGTGGAAATGTTTTTGTTTACATTTTTGGAATTACGTACGCCGCAGAATGGAAACTTGGCCGAGCCTTTTGTTTGGCCGTGTTAACCCAGAACAGAAAAACAAGGATCAAAACATTTCGAGAGACTGGTGCAAATTACCAGGTCGTGTTCGTTGGCTGGACGCGGCAGACAGTCCCCCTGACGGTTTCCCCAAAAAGATCACCTTTGGAGCCGACGCCAGGCCGGCCGCGGCGTCTGGGAGCGAGCCGAGCAACAACAAACACACCAGATGACAGAGAGTCTTCAAACACCAGCGAGGTCAGAGCTGCGTCGGCGTGCTCGGTACACAGGGACCGGCTTCATCACCGGATCACCGGCGACAACGCGGCGGAGGTCTCCACCAGCCAAACCAATTTCAGAGCTCCTGTGAGTTTGTGTCAAGTTTCCCCTCCGCTTCACAACAACCCGTTTGAAAGGGTCGTCACTTCACCCGGACGGGAGGAGCAGAACGGAGGTGAGCTGAGGAAAGTGTAACAGAGCATGGATGACCTGTTCTCCATGTCTCTGTCTGCCTTCACACCCACATTTCATATTTGTATTTGTCTGGTCGAGGTTCACTTCCCCGTTAGAAGCGTGTAAACAAAAGTCACATGGACTCATAAGTAGCTTCTTTATTGGACGGAGGTTTGGTGACCTCACACCTTTAGCTAAGCATGATGGACTGAGCAGGTGTTCCTATTGGTTAAAGGACCACACCGACGTTTTGGGGAATCGGCTCGACGGTCAACTTCCCTGTTCCGTGTCACGACAGGAGTAACACCAAAACCATCTCTGGTGTCTCTGGTAGATCTCTCTGTCCTGTGCACATGCTAACATGTTAGCATACAGTATGTTAAGCGCCCAACTAGCATTTTCAAACTTAAGAAAAAACATTGCCCTCATTTCATTTTGTTCTGCTAGGCTTTCCATGCATGATGTCAACATCCGGCTCCTTGTACCCATAATCCCTTGCATTTAGCGTTTCCTGTTGTGGGTTGGATTACGTCCTCTCTCCCAACGAGCCACCACAGTTCTCCTGTTGTCTGAGGACTGAGATGCATTCAGGCGTCGTTCTCACCTGGACCGACCGGACCGACCAGAGGAGGAAACGCTGCAGAGTTTAAATGAACCGCTCAGAACATGCTTGGTGTGAACGCAGCCTTGGTCTCTCTCTCTCTCTCTCTCTCTCTCTCTCTCTCTCTCTCTCTCTCTCTCTGTCTCTTTCTCTTTGTAGTTAGAGCACCAGAAGCTGTGGAGAGAAAAATCCAAGCGAGCCAACAAAGCTATTGAAGCATTAGCCCCCCCCCTCTCCCTCTCTCTCCCTCTCTCTCTCTCTCTCTCTCTCTCTCTCTCTCTCTCTCTCTCTCTCTCTCTCTCTCTCTCTCTCTCTCTCTCTCTGTTCAGGCCTTGCTGTGTTTTTGGCAGTTACTACTGACCATCATGAGCCTCATTGCCAATTTTTGTGAAAACTGGCACATATGGCAGCTGAAGTGCCATATGCCATACAGAATATTTTTTGGCCGTTTCCCCCATTTGTATAATCGCTGGATCCGGTATAAAAGTGGCTCATTATTAATTCATTCCTTCCCAGTTTTTTTCCTTTCTTTTCAATACCCCTCTGTGGGTTTCTCTTCCGTTCATTTTTCAGTCCCATTTGATGTCTGTGTGCACGGCAACGACAAGTTAATTTAATGTGCAGTGTGGGGATTAAAGCGTCTGGTTAATTCAAAGCTAAACGTGAGGACTTCAGCCGCTGTAGACGCCCTCCGCCATTCATGCTGCATCACTACTGTTCACTGTTTTCTGTTTTCACTCTAACCAACCCAGAGTCAATTAACTGACTGGTTACCAGACTGGTTACCAGACTGGTTACCAGACTGGTTACCAGAGAGAAATCACACTCAGTAAAGTGGTAATCTGAGAGATGATTGTTTTTTTATTCAATCTCCATCTTTGTCTCTCAGCCTCACTGTGGTGTTCCTCACTGTGGTGTTCCTCACTGTGGTGTTCCTCACTGTGGTGTTCCTCACTGTGGTGTTCTTCACTGTGGTGTTCCTCACTGTGGTGTTCCTCACTGTGGTGTTCTTCACTGTGGTGTTCCTCACTGTGGTGTTCTTCACTGTGGTGTTCCTCACTGTGGTGTTCTTCACTGCTCTTCCCAGAGATCACCTGTCAATCAAACAGTGTGTCCAGTACTGTGACGTCTTCCTCCTTGGATTTCCTGTTGATGGAGTTTGAGTTCCTGTAGGTGGCGCTCTTCTCTCTGTCTGTTCAGCCACGGTGGCTATCGCTACTCATGCTAACGACCCAGCTCTTCTTCTGTTGAAATGTAAAACGCATCACTTCCTGTCTCCAGAGGATTTCTACCTGACACCGGGTGTTGAGAGCAGCAGGTGGAGAAGCTTCATGATGGTGGAGGTTGAGGATGATGTTGAGTTTTATCGATCAGGTAGAGAGGAGCAGAACGGACGTTTTCCTGTACAACCATGTTGTGACTGGATGAACTTGCTGCCATCAGGAGGCTGAAACGGCGTTCAGGTCGGACGATCCAGCGAGGCGTTGAAAGGCCGTTTCTCACTGCTTCCTGAACATTCCTGCTCTTCCGTCTTGGATGAACAGTTTTCTCACGTTCCTCCTCCTCCATCACAGGAATTCTGTCTCTGTGTCTTCGTGTCTCTCTCTCTCTCTCTCTCTCTCTCACACACACACACAGATATCACACACTTCCTCTTTGCTTTTTCTTCACACTGCCGCCTCTTTCTTCCCTCTCCTCTTCTGCCCTCCATTGGAAAGAGAATGGAAGGTCTGGACTCCCACCGTGCAGGTCTAGTCCGTAGCTGTGTCACGGATTTGGGATTGGTTTCCTTTGTTTTTGCAGCTCTTCCCCGTCGCGGTCGGACAGCATTTACAAAAAACTCCCGAGCCCCGGGGCTGTTGTTTTTCCTTGCTGACTCATCTGAGCAAAATGTCAGGAATAGACGGCGAGGGGAAACAGAGCCCAGGTTTACTGTGACTCTCCTCCCTGACCTCTGACCTCACAATGCATTCAACAACGAGTTGACTCTCACTGTACAGTGACATCACAAACACATACTAGGGATGGAAATACTCTTAATAGACGAGGAGAAAAAGTAGAGCAGACATTTGATTTCAAGACAGGAGCATATTTTATTTTTTTATTATTTTTATGTTATTTTTATTTTTAAGCTTTTCAGAAAAACTGAGTGAGCACCCATGCATCACCCTGCTCCACATTCACACAGTTCACACACCACAGGCCACTGAGACGCTCCACTGAAGCAGTTGGGGGTTCGCTGCCTTGCTCAAAGGCACCTTGACAGTAGTTGTTGAGGGAGGGGAGAGTGTTAAATCATTCCTGGGTCCTGAGATTCAAACCAACAACCTTAGGAGTGGAGGAGGAGGGACGTGAAGTAGTACTAGAAGAAATGAGTTTTCAGCTAATGTCAGAAGATAGTGAGAATCTGCTATCCTGCCTTTAGTGTGTATGTGTGTGTGTGTGTGTGTGTGTGTGTGTGTGTGTGTGTGTGTGTGTGTGTGTGTGTGTGTGTGTTGACCACAGAGTCATCACAGCCGCTTGTTGAGTCATTTAATAAAACACACATTCAATGCCATATATCAAAGACTGCGTTGGCATTAACAATAAATGTCAACATGGACACGGATGACGACTTCCACGTCTTCACAAGTCACAAGTCTCTCTGTCTGTCTGTGATGTGGAAGATCAATGCAAGCGTCTCTTCAGGACAAAACACACCTAATATTTGATGCGACGCGGTGGTCCGGGGTTTGCTGCTCTGCCAGCTTCGTCTGCTGGAATCCATTTGCAAAGCTTCTGTTGTCACTCTGGTGAAATGTGGAATGAAAGGGGGGAATTCACTTATCACTACCAGAGACTTTTGGATGACACTGACTAGATTAAAACCAAAGTTTTGGAAAGCTTCCTCGTGAAACAACTTGCTCGGTGCTCATTTCAGGAGAGGAAATGTTTAAGAACGCTTGGTGAGCCGTGGCGAAAATATGATTCTGTCAAAAAGCCTTTTCATAATTGATCAGGACGTTCATAAGCTAAAGACACGATGACTGAATTAAACATGGATACCTGCTTCCTTTATACAGGATTTATTCACAAAGTAATAAAGAGGAGGAGGACATCAACAACAATGATAAAGTACACACATACATGCTTTTACCTTCAGGACAACAAGAAAAATAGACCTCTAGACATTGCTTGTCTCTTTGAAGTAGACAATGTTTCTCTATTGAGAGAGATTTTATCTATTTTCTTAACATATTTTCTTTTACCTTTATTTATCCAACAATCCAGACTGAGCATGCCCTGCTTCCTACCTGGGTCAACCACAGTCTTCTTCTACTGTTGGCTCCTAGAGGGAAAGAGCCTTGCTCAAGGGCACCTCGGCAGGGAAGAGCTCCTCATTCACTTCACCCACTCACATTTCCTCCAGGACCTTCCAGTTACACACCTCAGTGCTACTAGTAAAGGTAGTTCTGGACAATGTGGGACTGTATCACATAGTGGAGTCCCTTTCTATTATGGGATGGTTACTCTAACTACCAGTGCTTCTCAAAGTGCGGTCCAGGGACCCAGAAGGGTCCTTGACGGGGTTCCAGGCGGTCCACAATCAATTATAACTCAATTCACTAGAAATTCGACAATTTATAAGAATGTATAAGACTGACTAGTGTAATCTCTCTCAGCTCTATTATGTTTAATTCAATACTAAATCAACAGCAACAAAAACCCATAACGGGGCGCTGGGACCAAATCCTTTTAAATGGGGGTCTGAGGGGTCTGAGTGAGTCTGAGGGGTCTGAGTCTGTTTGTCTGTGACAGGAAAACCACCAGACCACCACTCTCTGACAGATGGTGATTTGGTGGACAATTAACAAGCAGAAAAATAAATGCACGTATTAACAAGTGTAGTTATTAATAACTGGCCTTGTTTTTCTCAATGGTGAAGTCAGACATACAAAAGTTTCCTCACCTATCAGGAGTATTTTATAACATCTATTCTCATGAAACTAAATGTCAAACTGTCTCTGGATACGAGCTAAATACCAGAAATATTAAATTTAAAAAATGTAACTATCAATACCCAGAAAGCTTCATTTCACTGTTGTGTTTATTTGTAGGGTTTCATTTCAAAAAGCCTTTTATACGTTTTTGGCAAAATTAAATAGTTGCCTAATTTTGAGAGATTTCTCAGATATATAGTAATGTATTCCTACAACTAGTTAGGTCATCAATAGTAAGAAAATGGTCTTGAGGTGATTATAGTAATGATATATTATATATATTATAGTAATAATCAATGGTGAATTTTACTTTTTGGAATTTGTTTGGTCAATTGAAGTAAAAAGATGATGACATCTGCTACAAAAATACACTGTAAAATAAAACACATCAAACTGTGATGCCTCTCAGAAGATTCACCCTCATCTCTGTTACTTTTACTTTGTGCTTTTTTAAAGAGTTCCTCACAATTCAACCAATAAATCAATCAGTCTCTCTCAGCATTTCAATATAAAACTATTAGAGAACTGGACTGAAATATCAGTGTTGAGTGAAGGGAGAGGCCTGGTCTAAAACACCACCAGGGCTATTTTCATTTATTTGATTTAACTGTTATTTATGGGTTTTGTTTCTTTTTGCACCGCTGAGTTTTGATATCGTTTGGTTTCTGTTGTGGTTTTGATTTTTTCTTTTGGGGTGAGACGTTCTTCTGAGCCTCCTTGGGTTTTGTTTGTCTCACCCACACATTTTATTTCTTTTCTGTTTGTTCAAGGTTTTATCTTTTGTATATGTGGGTAAACTGAACCTGAACCTGATTCACACTGAATCTGATGACAGCCTGAAATAAAATGGAAATCAACCAAATCAGAAAGGATGTGAAGCTAATTCAGATGACTGAAGTGTAATACAGTGTAATACAGTGATTCTCAACCTGGAGCTGCAAGGTGAGTGAGACGCCTCAAGATCATTTATACAATACAAACATATGTATTTCTAATGTACATATTTATCATGTTTTAATTGCCATGAATTATTTTTCTTGTGAAATAATAAATATCTGCAGCCTCCAGGATTCTTCCAATAATAAATCAAAAATTAAAATCATAAGAGTGTTTAGAAAACATCGCTTCATTTTTTGGAAAAGAGTGAGACTCACTGATATAATACAGCTGCACTCTGAGGGTGTCCAGGGTCTGTTCTTAAAACAAATAATGAAAATTAATTGGCCAGAATCAATCAAACCCATCAAGAGAAGGCGTTGAAAAAACATGTATTGTGTGTATTTACATGCGCATACACACACACACACACACACACAGTACTAGACCAGAAACCAGTACGTCATGCAGCTTATTACCAAGCGGAGACTCTGTTAGTGTCTTTGTGCTTTATTGATTTATTGAGTTGTAGATACGTGCTACCAGCCACCCTGACAGGACGTCTCACCAGTGCTTCACCTCTATACCGGCTTCCATGACGGGTGTGTCCCAATTTCACCTTTTTTATAACCAGGTGAGACGGAGACTAAGAGTCTCTGTTTCAAGATGGACCTGGACAGGAACCAAAAAATGCTAAATACAATCAAAATCAAATAAAAAGGTCAAAAATAAAAGGCAGTCAAAAGGCAGTCGTCCACCAGATCAGAGGCCACAAAACAAAGATGGTTCCTTGACTCTGCCTGGACCTGATCTCCTCCTTCAGAACCAGGTTCAGCTGACCAGGACAGACCGGCTCTCAGTCCACGTCCACTAAGCAGCAACAGACGGACAGCAGAAGGAAACCTATAATAACACAAACGACCATCACACTGAATTACACTGATATCTGCACCATTTATCTCCAAAGTGTAACTGACATGGTCATCTAAACCAGTAGTGCTCAACCTGGAGGTCACGAGATGATTTTTGAAATGTGAAAAAAATATATTTCTAATGTACACATTTATTTTATTTTATTTTTGTCCTTTGCGATAAATGCCTTTAGTTTGTGAAATAATGAATATTTGCAGCCTCTATGCTTCTTTCAATAATTAAAAAATCATTCTTTAATACATTTACAGTAGATGAGTAGTGAGAACGACATCTACACCTCTTTCCACTTCATCACGTCAGGTTTTCTTCCCTGTGTTTCCATGTAATTCTATTTTTAAAACTATTCTTCTACTCACCTATAAACAAATGTTGCGTTCAGGTTCAGAGCGGTTTGATGCTGCTGCCACCTGCTTCATCAGGGGTTCAGCTGAGTTACAGCCATGATCAAATCATCTCAAACTCATAGAGCTTCGGTTGGTCTTTCTCCCTGATCACTCAATTATATATTTCACTTGTTTGTTTTTTCATTTTTTACAGAAATTCATTCTGATCAGCTGAGTACTGGAACATCCCACCGGTCTGCTCATGGCAGAAAGAGTGAAATGTTTTGCTACTGTGAAAGGCGGCAGCGTCTGTCTCCTGAAGTGCCCTTGAGCAAGTCACTGAACCTCTACCGGTGAGGTTCTGTAGCTGACCTCTGACCTCTGACCTCCCTGGAGGAGAGCAAGCTAAAAGTTACATTATTTATAAAAGTACTCTATGAACTCAGCTCTCTCAGTGATTAACCTTTGAACTGGGTTAAATAAAGGAGCCAGAACTAAAAAACTCTCCTTTCTGCTTGTTAACAAATTTCTCACAGCAAAAAATATTCAACACAACGTTTCCTTGCTGCCATGAAATTGTACGTTTATTGAAGTAGTGAATAGCTGGGTCAAAGCTCATTAGTTGTTCTGATTTACTAAACTTTTAGACAATAAGTTGTAGTCATGTTGACAAGCTGAATCCACCAACTGACCAATTGCATTCCAGTGTCATTTATTACTTCACCAGCGAGGAGTTTTTTAGTTTCAGTTGTTCAAATGTCACAGAATAAATACACAGTACATTCAGAGGAAAACAGCTGAACCTGCAGACAGAACGATGGATGCTAGCGCCATGTCCAACAGGGAATAGATGCTCCACTCCTCTTCAGAGTATCGGGGCCACAGACTGAACTGGATATTAATTTTCATCATAAGGTGCTATTACAGAAATAGACCCATGATTCACCTAACAAACATACATAACAAGTCTCTATCCTGAAGGATCTGGAGAGTTAAATCAAATGCAATGCATGCTGGGAAGTCTGCTAATAAGCTAAGCATGTTTCTTATTCAACTGTGACTTCTGGGTAAGATTGTTCTTTCAACTCATGAATATAAGAATATGAGATATATATAAGAATATAAGAATATAACATTCAACTGACAGACATAAACAGTTCTGAGTTCATAATTCAAGTTGGTTTCACTAAAAGAGTTTTTACAGTGGAAATATTAAAAACAAACTAAAGAAGTAAAGTTCCTTCATGATGCTGTTCTGATACAACAACCTGAAGTTTCCCTTCCATCAAAAATCAACCGTTTCACTCAATGCAAATTATACACTGGCGCCCCCTAAATGAGCCAGCACACAGTGCACGGAGCCAGCACGCGGTTCGCGGTGTAAATCCCCCCGCACGCTCAGCCACCCTGGCCGCGCGGAGCCCGCTGGCACAGGCGGAGACGCGGCGGCAGCTCACGCCGCCTTGGTGCTCCTTTGGCCGGAGCAGCTGTCCGAGCGGCTCCCGGTCCAAGTCCCTACCGGAGGATGCTTGAGGGGGGGGGGGGGTGGGGGGGGGGGGGAAATAACACAGCAAGCTCGTTCCGTTAAACACACTTTAAAAGCACCTGGATGGCACTGTGCGTAAATCCAGGTCACAGCCAAGCTTCTCTCTCCATTTCAAAACCTTCAAAGTGTCTCTTTCACCCTCTGTCACCTTCATGTGCACTAGAAAACTAGAAAACTAGAAAACAATAATAATAACAATAATGTGTTTAGGTAATTAAATCCTTTCAAATCTATTTTTTGTTTTAAATATGAGCAGAAAACTATCAACCAGCTGGAATCACATCCTTTATTTGTTTTCTCCTTCTGTACTGAATGCCACTTTATTCTAACACAAGCACCAACTATTATGATGATGATAATAATAATAATAATAATAATAATAAAAAGAGGGAGGGGTCTCTCTCGCCCCTGTGCGCGTCCATAAATCGCATCATCATGACAGACGGCCAGTGAAGAGTTAAAGGGAGGAGACAGAGAGTGACACGCCTCATTGGGTAGATTATGTGCCGCAAACAAAAAGTGTGTGTCGGTGTTGCCAGTCAGCCAGAGCATCGGGCCCCATCTGCACGCCTCTCTCTCTCTCCCTCTCTCTCTCGCTCTCTCTCTCCCTCTCTCTCCCCCTTTATCTGTCTATCTCTCTCTAGCCCCGGTCGGTCACTCTCAGTATATCTGCAGCAGCCCTGTCACTTCCACCACAGTGACGGGGGGGAGATGCACTGACACCGCGGACCAACCCGGGAGCGCAGCACCAGCAGCACCAGCACCTCAGCTCTGCTTTTTACTGGAGGGGAGCCGCAGTTTGTGGATTATTTGTTCCCTGTCGACGAAAAGGTAGGCTCGTGCAATGCAACCTTGTGAGTTTTTTGGTTGTTTTTTTTTAGGGGATTTGTTGGTTTATTTCGCACGGCAGAGCGCCATCCATCCATTCATCCATCCATCTATCCATCCATTCATCCATCCATCCGTGCAAGGCGCAGAGAAACCCGCAGATGTTTCGGCGCTGGTTTTAGGACAGTTTTTAGCCCGGCACGGCTTTCGGATAAAACGGGTAAAACACACACACACACACACACACACACACACACACACACACACACACACACACACACACACACACACACACACACCCCTCCCGCCGCGGTGGGCTGTGTTGAATGGAGGGGTTTTCTTTCCTCCAGTTTATGGATATGCACACATTCCTCTCTCACCCCCCCCCCCCCCCCCCCCTTCTCTCTCTCTCTCTCTCTCGCTCTCTCTCTCTCTCATTCGAGCCTGGATGCATATTCATCGGACCTTTTGTGTGGTTTCCCCCGTGAGAGAGAGAGCGACCTTTCTACACCCTGAACAAAACGGAGCTCTATATAGGAGCAGAGAAACAGGTTCTTTAGGCTGGAACCAGCAGAACCCGGTTAGAGGGTCTGTAGAGGTCCACACAAGACCTTCATGCTGCTGTAAAGAACCATGTGAAGGTTTAATGCTCAGCAGAATTAAAGGAACTTTAAATTCTTTATTCTGATTCACCAGTTGTTTTTTTATTTGATCAAATCAGAAGGTAGAACCAGAACCCAACCAGGAACTCTTGAAGAAGCTTTCTGTTTCTGTGTGTAGTCACAAATAAAACAGCAGATATTGGAGATGGAAAGACAAATCTCTTTTCTGTTGAACGTTTTCATCGTTATATTTATTATTATTTTATTTTTTTATATTAATCTGTTTATTTGGTCGTAAAGTGATTTGTTGATGCGCTAAAGCCTCGTCCTTCTGCGCGGAAGAAAAGTAACTTTTGTTCAGACTGTGATTCTCTATGTATTTTTTTTCCATATAAACCATCCTTTATAAAGCATTATAAACCATCCCGCACTGTGGCACTCCGGAATTGGTTGAATTTGGTTGGTAGTGATTTATTTCAGCTTTTATTATTACGATGTTTCTAATATTCTGAGGAATTCCTGATAAATTCCTGATAAATTGGACAGTGGCTAAAGATAATACTAGCTGGACGTCTGAACACTGGAGGCCCCGCACGCGCCAGTGGAGTTACAATAATGTTGTCTCACCTCCAACATCCAGATCATTTAGTGGATCTATTTTAAGGTGAATTATTCTATTGACACTTCGGCTCCATCGTTCCATCAGACACGTCAGACATCCGGTCCGCGGTTCGTCGTGCAGAAAGCGGGCATGGCGGAGACAGCGGCTCGGTGTGTTTGTTTTATCAGACCGTAATTTAATTTGAACAAGTGTCAGTCAGGTGCGGGTCGCTTATCCGCTGTTTACCGGAGAGGACCGCGGCGGCTAAACACACTCAGAGGTTAGAAAGGGAAGAAGAAATAATTACCCGCTCGTGCTGCTTTAATTACAGTCTCGGAGGGAAAGTGGTGGATTATGGTAATGAGGCCAGACGCTGAGAGAAAGGTTGGTGACGTGAAATCACCGACTTTGACAGTCCACTTGAAGCCCATTGGACATGCTCTCTCCGTTTGACAAGGCCTCAGCTCACTCGGGGGTTTCGCTGCTTTCTTTCCTGCTCGCAGCAGAAATATCCTGTAGTAATCCTATAATAACACAATATATCACACCAGGCCTGGAAGTCTCTATATAGTGTAAGAATATTATAGTGAAATCATAGGAGATTAAAAAATATACCATAAAATAAGATAAGGTCACTATAATCTAACTGTACCAGACACTAAATCCCTGTAGAAAAATTATTGGAATATTATAGGATGTTTTCGTTAGGGAGGCCAAGCGAATCAAAACAAATATACTTGAATATAGGCTTCATCCAGAGTGAGAGCGAGACCGTCGAGACTAAAATAATAACAATAATAATAACAATAACAACAACAACAATAATAATAATAATAATAATAATCCTGCCAAAAAATCTGATGTTTGCATTTGCTGAAATTGAACAGTTCATTTTCATAATATCTCAGTTATCAGTGTCAGTGAACCATTTGTAGCAGGCCAAGCTAATTTGAACCTGACCTAAGAACTAATAATAATCATAATAATAATAATAACAATAATTATAATAATAATCAAAAAAAATATTGGAGGACTACTATTGTTATAGTGTTAAAATATTATTTTGGCTTGTTTTCTTTTGACTCTTACATAATTGATTAAATTAGGCGACCGCAGCATCAATATGCTGAAGATGATGCCATCATGAACTTATTATGGGGTTTGAATTAATTAGAGAGCCTGGCCAAAAAAAGAAAGAAAAAAAGGCCCCCAAACGACGCCCTTGACAGCTGGTTCAGCCAATCTGTCTAGGATGAGATTTATTTCCCATCAACACCAGGATGCAGCGGAGAGGAAACCCACCTAAACCACCAGATCACCCACGTTTTTATTTACGGAATAATCGACCATCTTTTAAAGATGATATATAATTGTTTATGAGAAGAATTCAGAGTATAAATCACAGTAAGGAGCGTCAGGCTGGTGTAAGGTGTATGAGGACAGGGTCGTTTCAGAAAAACAACAACCATAAATTAATGTTTTTCTAAAAATATTAAATATGTTTGTGTATAAATGTGATTTTGTGTCTTGTGGTGGTCAGCGACTGCAGCTCATGCGTTACCCTCCTTTTTCTCCATCACTGCAGCTCTGATCTTACGTCTTCTTTTCCTTTCTTTTTGCAGTCAGTAATGGAGGAATCCAGCTCTCAGAAGTTGGTGTGGGATGGGGACGCCAAAGCGGTCCAGCAGTGTTTGACGGATATTTTTACGAGCGTCTACACAACGTGTGACATCCCAGAAAACGCAATTTTCGGGCCGTGTGTGTTGAGCCACACATCGCTGTACGACAGCATCGCCTTCATAGCCCTGAAATCCACCGACAAACGGACGGCGCCTTACATATTCAGGGTGAGTCGTTTTTAATTGACACTTAATTGTCATTGTTACAATTTTCTATTTTTTCCTTTAATACAGACCCCAGTCATTTTCCCAATTTTGCTTTTTTTGATAATAGCGTACAGATCCTAGTGATCTGTATAGGTCTGCCAAAATCCCTATTATTTATTTCCCTGCTGTTCCCTTCAAAATGCAGGTAATCATTGCAGAGGCCTGTTCTGCCATTTTGACAGCTGTGCATATTAGAGAAAGGAATGCACATAAAAATAAATCAGATTATTATTGGCCCAGATGAGCAGCTGTACGACAACTATCCTATCATCCTGAGATGTTTTCAGTCTGACTTTCCTTCATACATAAAACCAGTGCTTATAACATTTACACTGCAACATGCCCCTTTTAACAAGTCATTTAAGTCTTGAGTACTTGAGGTTTTTGTAATCAAATTTTTTAAATCTGACAAAGGGGTGAGATCATTTCATTTGATTTCAATGCAAATCGACGTATTTCAAAACTTTTCTAAAAGGAAGTTTTTTTGATACTAGACGATTGAGTTCCCTCATACCTTGTTTCAAGATATTGTCTTGAAAAATGTGAGATTATCTCACCTCATTGGCAGAATTACAACAAGACTAAATTACATGTTAAAATGGATCTTCTGCAGTGTATGGTAGGATTTGAATGAATGAGCATCAGCACCATGCTTCTTCTGCATGTGATCTAACGGTGTGTCTGCCATATGTGTGTGTGTGTGTGCACAGGTGGACACCTCAGCTGCCAACAGCACTTCTGAGGGGTTGATGTGGCTGCGGCTGGTTCAGTCTGCCCGGGACAAGGAAGAACAAAACCTGGAGGCCTACGTGAAGAATGGCCAGCTCTTCTACCGCTCCCTCCGGAGGATCGAGAAGGACGAGGAGCTGCTGGTCTGGTACGGCAAAGACCTCATCGACCTGCTCCTGCTCAGCTCCAGTAGAGCGCCGGCCAAAAGCAAGGGTGAGTAAACCAACCTGACTGAAAAAACACCTTATATAGGCCAGCCGACTCCTTCACCATCGCATTCATTTCTGCCCTGCAGCCTCTTTGGAATCACATGGAATTATTGAGTTTTCATCATTGCTTTAGGATGTAATCTCATATCTATAGAATATAATCACGGTCAAATAACAAATTTGCACTCAGACATTACTCTGGAAATATTAGAATTTGAATGTAGTGCACAAAGCAAAGCCAACAGTCCTTGCAGTATTGAGATTATGTTGAGTTTCTTTGCGTCTGAACTCATTTTTGTTCCTCGCCTTCCTAGGTTCGTCCCCTCACTCATGTCCAGACTGCAACCAGCGGTTCCAGTTTGAGTTTCCCTTCCTGGCCCATCTTCGGTTCCGTTGCACCAAGAGACTGCAGAGCATCACAGGAGCCGACGAGGAGCCCAGCAAGGAGAGCAACACCGAGCGTTCGAACACAACCCCGACCAGGACCACCCCCAAGCTGGGCCGCTCCGAGGGCTTCCCCAGCACGCAGGACAGCAACAAACCCTCCACAGACTTTCACAACCTGGCCAGGGATCTAGAGAACAACCGCACCAGCCCGCCCAGCGACAAGGAGGCTGAGATCCGCAGCGAGAGCTCTGGGAAGAGGAAGTTCTCGGAAATGGAGGACAGGGAGTGCCGAGGGCCCAGCCTTCCCCAGTCTAAGTCTAAAGATGAGCTAGCCAGTTCGGCACAGAACTACCGAGGAGCTTACGGTCTCGAGGAGAACCACAGAGCTTTCTCTCCACCGCGTTCCACCGAGCTGGGGGAGGCCAAGCGCAGCGCCTTCACCGAGGTCAAGAAGTCACAGCAGAGCCTCAAGCAGCACAGCAGCACCAAAAACCTCCAGAGCTCCAACTCTGAAAACAAAGATGGCGGGCGTCCCAGCAGCAATTCTTCGGAGAAGCACCTGAACATCAGGCAGGTGCTGTCGGAGACCCAGCCCCCCCAGCCCTCACCCATAGGCAGCGCTTTCACCTCTGTGGGCCAGCAGGGCAATGGAGAGAGGAAGAGCGCCTTCAGTCAGCCGTCACGATCCTCCTTCTCCCAGATCTCGCCGCTGGTAATGCCGCCCAAGCTTCTGGACTGCCACCCAGCGGTGGGCGACACGATCTCCTCCAGCAGACTTTACCAGGCCGACCACCTGGCCGCTAAGCTGCAGGGGGCTGAGCTGGGCGCCAACTGCCCCGTGCCGGGCGGCATGGCCAAACAGAGCCCCTTCGTCTACGCCACCACCTTCTGGCCCAAGAACACTGGACCTGTCCAGATTCAGATGCCCTCGGCGCTCACCCTCCTACCGCCCTCCTTTACCTCCCTCTGCCTGCCGGCACAGAACTGGTGCGCCAAGTGCAATGCCTCCTTCCGCATGACCTCGGACTTGGTTTACCACATGCGATCCCACCACAAAAAGGAGTACGCCATGGAGCCCCTGGTGAAGAGGCGACGCGAGGAGAAACTCAAGTGCCCCATTTGCAACGAGTCCTTCCGAGAGCGGCATCACCTATCACGTCACATGACCTCCCACAACTGACTTTTAAAGACTAACAGGGAGGGACTTTTCAACAGGGAGGGACATTCAGACATGGATATAACCACTCTGACTGGACATAGGTCACTGAAAAAAAAACAAAAAAAAAAAACACCCCGTGCACTTGTTTTCACTTTCACCATCACGGACCATGCTCTTGTATTTCCTTTTTGGTCTGTTACTTTTTCTCCCCTATACAAAATCTCATGTTTTGGGTGTATGCAAATGCGTTTTGACTTCAAGATTGAATCTATTTAAGAAGCACTTAAAGTTTGAAAATAAGGGAAGATTTAAATATGTGTAAATGTACAGTAAGTTGTATTTTATATCATATAAATGCAAATATAGAGAAGAAATACAAATGTAGTTACACTTCATGGTTTACAACACAAGACGGTTTTCATGTCTACAATGAATATGGACACAAATTGGGAATATTATGTCAGACTATATTTCAGAGTGCATGTAATATTAAATAATATTGATTTAAGGTGCAGTCTATACATTACAATGTACATAACTTGTTTTATTTGAAATACAAAGTGTAATATTTTGTGTCAGTGGGGAATAGTTTCAGTGTTTCTTCCTTTTGCGGAAATTTACTACTTGATAGTTTATCTAATCATGTTGAATGCATTGACAATAAAATAGCTTTATTTTCATCTGCCTCCCTCCTCTATTCTTTCTGTGTATACTAAATATGAAATGCCTTTATTATCTATGTAGCCAATAGCCTGCAGCTAACAGGATCTACATTATTTTACCATTATATCTATTTCTGAAGGCTAAATATAATTGTTGTGATCATAACTATTTATTTATATTTATTTATCACATTTATTCATAAATATATATTAATTTATTCTTATTTTATTCTTTAGTCTATGTTGCAATCAGAAAAAATAAAAATAAAGAGAATAGAATAAAGCCAACAAGCCATAAAGGAAAAAATCTGAATTAATTTCCTATCAAATATACATAAACACAGGATATCAAAACTAATGGTTAATTATTATTATTATTATTATTATTATTATTATTATTATTATTATTATTATCATCACAATTATTATTATTAGTTTTATTAGTATAATACTTTTGTGATTTTGGATTTACAATTTACAATGACGTTTATATTCAGTACGTCATTATTAAACGTGGTCTGCATTCATATCTGCGTTATTCATCCATTCCCTGGAGAAGTCGCGGTCACTGAGAAGCGCTTCCGTTCCTCCACACGTCTCAGGTTCACATCCATCAGGTTATCAGGCTCCGGTCTCCATCGGCATGAAAAACAAAAAACGCTTGAGAAAATGATTTGAAATGCGCTCAGATCTTCAGTCTCCAGCAAAGCAGGAATATTACACTGGACACTGATGGTATTCACGAAAAAACATTATTAGGATTTAAGACAGACATGCCATGCTATAGGTTGTTGAATAAAATGCAAAATGTGCCCAGACATCTGCAAACATTTGTGATTAATTTGTAAATTGCATAAAACAACGAGATATATATATATATATATATATATATATATATAAGACATACCCTTTCACAAATTATTAAAATAGTGTCTTCATACATACACATAAACGTATAAACTTCAATAGGCTGGAGCGAGGGCATGTAGACACGAGGAACAGTCTATCAGATGACAATACATGCATCCATATAATAATCAGCCTTCTGTTACTTCTGGTTCATCTGTTAAAGGTTTCAAAGTAAATAATGAGTTTATTTAACAAGCAAAATGTCGCTGGCCTGCATCTGGGTCCTCTTATTGAAATGTTTCAGTAAAGTAGAATAATATCTGCTGTTTAAACAAATGATTCCAATGCAGGGGTAAAAAAAATCCACTGGTTAGCGAAATGTTCAGCAAGAAAAACCTAATGGACCCGTGGAAAATAGTTCAACAGCGCCACCACGTGGCTCTGAGGTGAATTACAGCCATATACCAAGCTCTATCTGCAAGACTAGTCAGCGAGTTTTCTCAGGGTCAAGTCACATGCATAAACCATGTCAGCCGTGTACATTGGTGTAATTATTTTATAGCCAAGTGTTCCAGTTTTCCAACAGGATGACCGAGCCAGTCCTAATGTCCTAGAATCCTATATCATATTCAGAAAACTATACAAAACTATAGGAATATTATAGGAGATAAATGAAGTAAAGTAAACTATAAAGACACCTGAGTAGCACAGAAAACACTATAAGTCCCTATAGGAATATTAGAGGAACATTATAGTGATTTTTGTCATTAGATAGAATTGCAGGCTGTGCATTGCATTGTGGGATTGGCCTGAATGACGTCAGTCCAGGAGGATGATGCAAAGGAACTGGAACATTCACATTTTAGGCATTTAGTTACTTCATCCAAAGCGACTTGAACTTCCCAGATCACCAATAGTGAGGAGGTCAAAGGTCAGAGCCACGGGTTCCTGAGAGGGGATTCTTTACAGCGCGGCACTGCGATGATGAAATACAGTAGAAGCTCACATGTCCAAATGCTACATCTCCTCTCACATCAACACACCTCTCATGTCAGCAATCCAAACAGGTCAGTTTCACCACCGAGCATGTGATCGAACTACCACACACACACACACACACACACACACACACACACAAGCTGTAGTGCCCCCTCCTGTGATATTTATTGCCCCCATGCTTTGCGGCTGGTGTCATCGTCCCTTTTGTGCGCCCCCCCCCGACACATTTGTCACTGCATCACTCAGCGCGAAGCGGCGTGGGACAGTTTATATCTCCGCTAAGCTGGCACTTCCATTTGGCCCGTGGCCCCGGTCACACTACATTTTTACATTTCAGGCGTTTAGCTGACGCTGCGCTCCCGAGCCACCGGCAGGGAAGTGGGGCAGCAGGTAGCGGCTTCAGGGGACTCGGGCTCTGGCTGGTACTGGAATCGAACCAGTGACCTTTTTTGGCCATGAGACGGTCTCTCTAACCACCCTGATATCCTGTGTGTGTGTGTGTGTGTGTGTGTGTGTGTGTGTGTGTGCCACTGATTTAGACCGTTGAGTGTTGTTTAAAGCTGCAATATGCAACTTTTTTAAGTAAACAGGATATATTCTACATTATCAGTCTAAATCCTCCCGTTTGCCTGAAACTGGCTTTACCATTTCCTGTGGGTGTGTCAAATGGGCGTGGCCAGAGGTGAGGTGCGTTGTGGTTATCAAGGTGAGGCTAGCGGCCACCGAGCAGGAAGTCACAACAACAACAACAACGGAGGAAAGCAGGAAGAAAGGAAAGAACGGCGAATCCTCAGGATAGATGTTTCAAGGTAGACAGCTCATCAAGATGAGTGACAGGTGTTGGGACGGGAACTTGACCAACTGAGGGGGAGGAGGGCGGGACTAACAATGCAGTTCCTGCCTCAAGGAGAAAAGTTGCATATTGCAGCTTTAGATGTCCCTGTGTCTTATGTGGAAACTTGTTTGCCAACATGTTGTGTCTACTGCAGTATTAGAAGCAGTCACACAGCAGTACATGGTCTGCTGATGACATGCACCTTTACATGAGAAAAGTCTGCAGGTGAGAGAGTGAGAGTCAATGTGAAAAACAGTGAGACATCGCTAAACTGAACCTGATCTGAAGGGGAAATATTAACCAAAATATGAAACATGGTGGTCGATTATTTTGTCCAAATACCTTTAAAGGCAATAAACAACTAGGCGAGGAGTTCATTTTTAAAGGGGAAGGGATGTACTTTGGTAAAACCCTTTCCTGGTTCTGACTTGCTGAGTGCTTAGCATGTTTTTAGCTCCTGCTGAGCGTGAAATGCTGCAAATATTTCACTTTTACTAAAAGATGTCCGCACTTCAAACGACTTTTCAACAGCCACGGCGTAACAAACAAACAAACATGCAAAGCATCTGCTTAGCACTACTAGCTAAACGAGAAGCTGAACACTGGGGCTTAGCTAGGAGGCTAACGAGGCTCTGAAGGGAGAGTCAGGTTCAAAAGGGTCCATTGCTTCATGGTCCAGCTCCTGCTAGCTGATTAGGATATCGGTGTCACATTAACTTTTGTAAGGCTAAATATACAAGGACAACATCGTCCCCCGTGCACTATTTCCAACACACAGTGCCCTCAATCTGCAGCGTCGCTGACAGGGACACATTTACACCTACTGTCCACTTCCAGACGATCCCAGTGTATTCTCATGCCGGTGACAGAGCAGCCCTCTCTGGGACCTGTACCTGTCCTCCAGGCATGTCTGAGTCTTGGATTCTTGGCATTGTGGCAAAGGGGAAGACTCAAGGGGTTAGCTATTTAGGTTACACCTGTTTCCTAGCATCAAACGCTTTTCTCTCTTGCAGCGCAGAGAGGGGATACAGTAAGGATCGGTGGATTCAGTGAGAAACCTGAAGTCACTTAGAGGAACAAATCCACCTTAAAACATTTAGACACTGTTAAAAATATTAGTGATGTACGTTGCTTGCCAGGGTTTTTCCTATTCCTGGCCAAACGCTGTGACGTCACATTGAGATATTTCCAGTCCGACATCAGAAAGTGTTTCATGATCTAAACCATCAACGGTGATCGTCAGGTTTTGGTGTCAGCCAATCAGAATCAAAGAGCAAGGGCTTCTTTCTAGACCGACGATCAACAATCATACAGGAGAAATCCATCAGAGGAGGAGAGAGACCAATTTCTACACCGACAGTAAATAGACCAGAATGCAATGCAGTAGCCGAGATAGACCAGAATGCAATGCAGTAGCCAAGATAGACCAGAATGCAATTCAGTAGCAGAGATAGACCAGAATGCAATGCAGCTACAGCTTGTGTCTTTGCAGATCTATTGTCGGCAGCGTGTGAAATGCAACACCGTCTTCAATGGCTTTTTAATTGAAACACCCAGGCGGCACCACGGTGTCGTTCTCTCACTCTGTTCTGCTCTAAAACTATTGGAGACTATTGGAGGGTATTTATTCTACTACTACTACTATTACTGTTACTATTACTACTACCACCACTACTAGAGACACACACACACACACACACAACATCTTATCCATATTTTTATTCATTTTATTTTCCTTGCCTGTTATGTACTTTCTTGTTTTTCTCCTCTGTGTTGAGTTTTGATGTTATTTGGTTTCCGATGCCCAGTTCACCATTTTTGTCCCTCTTGAGGCATTTTCATACAAAAGTATTAATTTAAATTTACATTGTTGGTGTATAATAATAATTAGTGTATAAGCCTTAACCGACTATGAGTTAATAGTGAATTAAGTAATGGTGAATTAAGTTAGCAGATTCCAAAATACTAGAAATACTTAGGAAATGTTAAAGCTTACAAATTAAAAAAAGACAATAATTGTTTGTACACGATAAACAGTTTGAACTTCAGACCAGGGGCTGTAAAATCTGCACAACTGATGTTAAACAAATGTACTACCAAATGATTTATAATACATTAGTAAAACATGAGCACAGTACAACAATTCAAAATTCATAAATAATTGATGAAGCATGTAATCATTATTTGTTAATGATTAACCAATAATTCATACATCATTTCTAAACGTAATTTAGGTCTGTATGTATTAACACCAGGTAACAATGTAGTATTCATCATGCATTTCACCTGAATCAGGTGTAAACTATTATTAACTAATGTCATTACTGATGATGTACTAGTCCATAATAAATATTTAGAACATGACAAATAACTTATTGCTATTTAATTCATCATAAATACATAATTTGTTAAGGCTTATAAACCTTCCTGATTTAGTTTTAAAGTTTTACCTGTTGGTGCACATACAGCACTGTGCAAAAGTCTTAGGCACGTGTAAAAGAAATTCTGTAAAGTGAAGATGCTTTCAGAAATAATTAAATGAAAAGTTTCTAAAAAATAATAAGCAGTAATGCAAAAAAACTAATGCAGAAAACAAAAAAATAAAGAAGACAAACAAGACCAAATTTATATTAAAAAAACTCTAGGGTGCCCAAGACCTTTGCACAGTATGTATGCTGCATAAACAACTCAGCACCATGCAGTCAAGCTAAATATTAATAGTTCTACGCCTACGACTATGCCTACAATTTGTGGAGATAACTAAGGAATTGGTTTAAATGAAAATTGTATTGAGTTCTGTTCCAAAACACTTTATATTACTGTTATATTACATGACTTAAGGTTCATTCAGTAGTTTGTATCTGTATCCAGTCTGTCAATTTATTATCATTCTGAATTACATATTCTCCTTTAAAAAGCACTAGAATCTTCTTCTTGTTTTGTGCTATCAGTCATTTTGTAGAAGAAGTGGAACAGCTCGCTTTTTCCACTTGGTGGACATCTCATTTTGGAATGAAACTTCATGTATTTACAGTTCTGGCTTCTGACAAGCATGATGTAGTGCGTTGCATGCACCAGGATCTCAGCGGATGACTCTGGATGTAGTCATATTACTATGTTACACATTCCTCTCATGCCCCCCACCCCCTCCGTTTTGAAGTACATCTCCACAGAAGCCACAGCATACAGTATTCTTGGAGGCCACGTTGCCCCCCCCCTCCTCCCTTGCACCCTCTCCACCCCCATTCCATGTCATGAAAGTCAACCCAACTTCATCTAACGCTGCAATGACTGGAGCGCCGGTCGCCTCGTTGCTTCTCAGGGTGCAAAACTTTGGCAGGGCTCAGGTTGAGTTGGCCGCCGCATGCCCGTCTTTCTGGACCGACAGCTCCAACAGGGGAGGACATCTTACTTATTTACAACCAGCAGCCATCCACTTTAAGCACCCCCACCTCCCAAACCCCCACCCCCTCCACTGCAGAGGAGATCCAGGGTAAAACGACATTGTTTCCACTGCTGAGAGAGAGTGCTGGTTCAAGTGTACTTTAGTTACACCTTGAATAAGAGAGGCAGGTTGAGAAAAATAGAAATAGGATTAAAGGAAAAATTCACAATGAAACACTCTCAGAAAACAGCTACTCTTCTTATTGCTGTGGAACAAGATACATTCTGCTATCTCAAACATCAATGGTAAACTCAAAGGTTTTGGTGTCAATCCCTCAGAATCAGCAACAACTTGCTGCTTGCTCCTTCGTACAACAATTATACAGGGAGAAATGAATCGTAGAAGAGGAAGAGATACCAAGATAGACCTTCCGGCAGCGAAGTGACAACTTGAATGGCAAGTTTGGTATCAAAAATGACTCAGAGTCTAGTGTTCTGTGCTGTTTTCATGGCTTTAGTTGGCAAACAAACACACACACTTCTCTTTATATGTTTTGTTTGATTATTTCACTTTTATATAGATTCTTCAAACAGCAGCCACATCACATGAGCCTCATAAATGCAATTATATTGCAATTAAGTTAATAATGCAAATAATGTAAATGTGGTGCATTTTCAAAGTGCAATTGCACACGCCTCATCCAGTGTCGGTACCTTGACTAAACCTTGATTAAAATAGGTGCAGACTTCTTTATGGTACTTTGTGCACACCAAACTAGATGGCTATAACTCGGCGTTATACAGAGTTTATACAGTGCCGTTGCCACTCTCATCATCCTGGCGTTGGTCCAGTAATTTGTTCAGCTCCATGAAAGTCTTCAGGACATTGTAAAGTCTGTGGTTATTGTGTGAGACTTCACTCTCACTCTCTCCACCTACAGCACAGAGGACCCTCCTCTTCCGACGGTTGCCAAAAGTATTTCTGGGAAATGTAGGAAATCACTAACCCAAGTGGAAGTAGTCGATGCAGGTTGACATGAGAATCCACTCAACATCACAAATTGATGACATCTAACAGCATATCTGAGGAACACTCTTACTTCCCTAAACTACTGCAGTCCGGGAGGAAAGCACTTTAACCCCAGTTGTTCCAGTAGAGCTGCTCAGTGGCCGACAGTAGAGGACTGGTTTTACTGGGCAGCTCCCAGTGTGAAAGTGAAGCAGGGCGGAAATACGTTTGTTGCTTGTTGTCAGAATCAGACAGGAATAAAGATACAAGGGACTGAATAGGCTGAGGACGAGTGGTAGTCTCCCACCATCCAGCTGTGTGTGTGTGTGTGTGTGTGTGTGTGTGTGTGTGTGTGCCCAGTGAAAGGCCCAAATGAAGACGTATGGTCGCCCAGGGGTGGGCCAGATGCAGAGGTGGATAATGGATTAGGGAAGATCACTGTTGTTCAGTCCTGCTGTATCCTGTGAGGAAAAACAGACCAGATTTATCTGCTGTCCTCCGTCCCGTGACCACCCAAGGACCACTTAAGCCCAAAAGATCTGAGTCTGGTGTGTAAATATCATTCAAACGGGATTTTGGTCAGAGAAAATGGATGTACCATTATGAGTTGATGAAAACAGAACAAAGGCACAGAGAGTCTCGCTAACCCGGTGACTTGATGTTAGTGGGATTACATGTAGAGTGAATATCATCAATCAGATTTACCAGCGGGGGAGTTGGAGAAGTCTCACTTCTGGTGTGTGAACTGCTGCTGCACTTTGGCCCCGCCTCCAGGAGGAATCGCTAGGAGAGGTCAGGTTTTGTTCTGGTTTCAGCCGTCGGAAGGTGCAAAGACCGAGCTGGTAGCCAGTCAGTCGAGAGACGCTGGAGTTTGTTGTTGCGATGTGCACATTTTGGTCTAATATGAAGCAAGCTACACTGTGCTACTAGCTAGTGTGCTAATCAGATGTG
The DNA here is from genome assembly GCA_034670385.1 of Hoplostethus mediterraneus. Lineage (NCBI taxonomy): Eukaryota > Metazoa > Chordata > Actinopteri > Trachichthyiformes > Trachichthyidae > Hoplostethus > Hoplostethus mediterraneus. The sequence continues at coordinate 1,552,284 of JAXDDW010000103.1, forward strand.
TTAACAACAAGACAGGGATGGTTAGCTAGCTAGCTAACAAGCTGACGTTACACTAAATCATTGTATCAGTGGTGACATGTTCCTCCCTCGTTGTGGAGACGTCTGCAGTGCAATCAGCTGTTGTCGGCCGTTGCAGCCCAAGAGGCATGAGCTCACGTCCCCAGGGGGATCGTCAATACGTTCCTGCACCAAGACACATTCCTGTATTTATTGTGCATTCACGCACATAGGAACTTGATATGGTGTTGAACCGGTGATGAGCTTTATCTTTCTGTCCTTTAGTTTCTGTCCTGTTCGGTCTGACTTGTTAAAATAAACTCGGTGAATAAAGTGTTTGTGATACGTATGTGTTCTCCGGTCACAGCGGCCATCGGGGTGCTTATCGGCAGCCCCCCCCCCCGGTCAGCGGTCTGGACCCCCGCCCGCCCTCCACCCCTCGCCACGCTGACAGGTGGTGTGTCTGCAACAAGTCAACAGGTGTCTCTTTGAACCGAGAGACAGTGCGCATCAAGCCGAACAGCGCCGGCCCTGTGCTGCTAATTATGGTGCGAGTGCTTTGTTGATCGTCTCAGGCCGACTTTTTGATGAAATGCCCGGCTGAGCTGGGGGCTTTGGAGGTAAAAAATGCAGCCGCGCACGATTTTTCTTTCTCGCAAACTTCTCATTTCTCACTGCTGTCATGAAGTGAGTTTCAGAGGGGGCTTTGAACTTTGCAAGAGGGATGGGTGTTCTAGCGGTGTGGCGGGACGGGGTGGGACGGGACGCTTCGGGGAAAGGGGGCATCTGCTGTTACTCAAAGAGGGCGTCAGTCTACTGGGAATAACGTGGTCGGGCTTCACCGGGACGGAATACCAGACGCCTCCTGAGGGGCTTCTGATGGTGGGAAGCGCTGGCGGCGGCGACCCAAGATGTGTATTGGTGTGGTGATTCAGCGACCCGCTTGACGTTAACGTTTAAAGTCAATACAATCAGATGGCAGTAATCTGTTTGTGCGTATAGATGAAAGCGGCCTCTTCACACCGTCTTCATTCCTCCACTAGTATAAACACAGTGAATCATAAATGAATGGGGTTGATGAATATGAAGGGATCTTGGCTGACCTTTCCAGCCACAGCAGATGTCTGGGCCAAGCCGCTACAAAGAAGGCATACTAAACATCTTAAATTATTGAGTGGCCGCAGAATATGTTCCTCTGACCGGCCTGCTGCTGTGATCCAACTCACAACATAGCAAAATAACACAGCAATCAAAGGCACACTTCATTACTCCTATCACCCTAACACACAGCGCAAGCCATATATGGTCAAACCAATTCATTGATTCACATTGGTAAAGGTATAGAAGCACGGTATAGAAAACGGTCCAATCAGTGAGGTTTCTTGACTGAGACGCCTCACCCATTTCTGATTCACCAAAATCACTCAGAACTGTCTGGGGGATCGTAACCGGTAATAAGGGTTCGATTGATTTGGGTTTTTGAAGGCTGACACCGATATTTTTGGATTGAAGCTGCTGGTATCCAGTATTTTGTGCCGATATTCTGTATAGAATTTAAAAATTGACAATTCTCACACCAGGAAGTCAAATAAATGACAAGGATTCAGTGTTTGTTCTTTTATTCTTGTCAGGGTGAAACAACATTTAGACCATCAGGACACTAAAACCATTGAAAACCAGTCTAATGAAAGGTTGGTTATCAGTTCCTTAAGGCGGGGTGTCGAGGAAAACCTTATCCTCACCTCAACCGTATCAGCAACACTGATTGGCTGATATCTGATTTGTATTAAGAGGTCAGATGGGATGAACTCTCCCTGTGGATGTCCAACAGTATTCGTACCACATGTTTCTTAACTATTATTGATGTGATTACTGATATAGTCGTTGTCGGAGTCTCATTTTTTACGGCATGCTTGCCAAACTGTCTAAGCCTGTCCAGATGAATGGTTTTGTTTTGTTGGTCTGTTTTCAGAGAGGTCACGAGGAACGCTCAGATAACTGGTTAGTTGGGAGACGTTCAACTGAAATATACTGTAGCCACAACGGCTAGTGTCAGCATCATTGATCATTGAATACCAGCTCAGTATTGACAGTACGCCCGTGACTGAGGCAGCATCCCATCGGACGCTCCCAAACCCTTCGATCCTCAGATTCATCAACGTCCCGCGACCCAGACCGGAGCAGAATCCCATGTCTGCTCTTTGCTTAGACTAAAAAGCTGCTAAAAGCTGGGATCAATCGGGCGGGGGAATCAATCAGGATCATCCGTGTTTATACAACTCAGGAGGATTACCTCACTGTTACTGGAATGGCCTCACAGGAATGACTGGCCATTAGAACAGTGGGACTAAACACTGGCCTATTGTTTATAAAAGGTAATGCGGGCCTTGCCTTCGCCGTGTGAGGGAGACAATTAGGCCCCGGTGCGAGCCCCCGCCCGGCCCCGAGCCACAGTTGTGTCCCAGCTAATCGAATTCAAACATAAGCTGCCCCCCTGAAAACAATGAGGGTCGGGATTACAACGCCGGGCGCGAGCGAAGGGACGAAATGAAAAAGCTTAGCGTGCTCTGGTGTGATGTAGTGGCGAGGACGTGGAAGTGTAGAACGTTTTCCAGGTTGTTTTTGTGTTTTGGGATGTGATGTGAAGTCTTATGACAAACTCTAATAACATGATGGAGGAGTTGATTAGATTAAATCATCCCTGTTAGGTGTTTAGCCGATGCCTTTATCCAGAGCAACTTGCCATGAGTGAGCATGTTGGGGTTCAGTGTCTGGCTCAAGAACAGGGATCAAACCTGTGACCTCTTAACTACGGGACAGTCTCCCCACTACAGGACACCCTGCTGCCTGAAAAATTAATTCCCCCAAATGATCTCTACTGCCTCTTTCCTGCCATTGGGATCATTGAAATCCCAGCAACATTTGCAGTACCGAGAGCAAAGATTTACTGGTAGATCCGACATGTTTCGTCTCGTGACGTTCGTCAAGGTGTTAATAAAGCTTTGTTGTCAGGACTGGAAACGTTGCTGGGCTTCCCTCTTCCTGGCGTCACCTAACAACCCATGCACCTTGTTAGTGGGTGAAGTCGTACCAAAACACCATGTCAGCCTTTTTCCTGCCACTTCCATTTTGAATTTTACTGTGTGTGACTCTTTTACTGTGTGTGTGTGTGTGTGTGTGTGTGTGTGTGTGTGTGTGTGTCTTGCTCAAGGACCCTTCAGCAGGACACATGGCTGGGATCAAACCTGAGACCTTTAGGTTAAAAGACGGTCTCTGCCCCAACAAAAAATATTAACAGAATAAAGTTTTTACATTAATAAAATAAGAGAGGGAGTTACTATGTTTTAAATACTAAAGACTATAACATGTCTCTGCACTCCTTCACAATAAGATGCACCAGTTCAGTGTCTCTTCTTGCTCTAGCAGCCATGTGAACGGATCAGATGATAAGGTGGACTAAAGCCTATAAATACGGCTGAGTGCGGCTCCCGGTGTGCCAGTGTTAAACCTCTCCTGCGCCACCTGAGGATCTCTCCTCTATTTTCAAGCCGCCGTCCTCCCGGCAGCTTTACCGTCGCGTGCTCGGCGTCCGCTCGAGCTGTTCCTCCACACATCTCGGATTTAAAAAGAAGCTTCGAGGCCGTTTGCGGGACCCGCTCGCTCTCTGTCATGTTTCACTCATGACTTATCAGCGTCTCCGAGCCATGAGAACTATGTGTCCCTGTGCGTAAAATGCCGCGCTCGGTGCGTCCTGGCGCGGATGATTCCTTGGAAAATGTGCGCTGTCAGTCGCGTTTCCTTTGCGCCCCGCTGGTGTGGATCGGTACTGAGCAGGAGTGGCATTTCGGCGACAAAATCTGGATGAAAGAGCGTCCTTTAGAGCTCAGGCATGCATGGAGTAGTGAGATCATTGGCGTTATAAATATCCCCGTGCCAGCAGGACAACTCCAGCTACTGCAGCCGGGGTAATGCCCAGGAGCGGCGGGACTCCACGCGTGTGCGCACGGTTTCTGGTGAACCAGACCTGAGGAGCGACACCCCAGAATCAAAAGAAAATGCTGGAAGTGGCCTAGCGAATCACCGAGTGTCCCCTTTTTGGAAGAATGAATGTTCCTTTCTGCCTTTTGACCTTCGCTCACTTGGTCTGCGCCGTCGCCGGAGCAGAGCTCGTCTCTTTGGAGGGCCAACTTCTGGAGGAGGGGATCAGCTCGGGACGCAGGACCTGCAGGCTCTACTGCAGGGTTGGCATCGGCTTCCACCTCCAGATCCATCCCGACGGCAGAGTCAACGGCAGCCATGAGCCCAACCAGCTGAGTAAGTTGTTCAGTTCAGGGTAACTACTAAATTATAAACGTTTGACGCACAAACGCGTTCCCACTGAGAATGCGCACGTCTCGTCTTTTGCTAAATCGACTCATCTCCGCGTGCAGTTGAATCTCACGTGTGATTCCTGTTATTGCTACCGAGGGGACAGTAGGTGACGAAGTTACTGCAGCAGCGCTCGGTTCTTCTCTCCTGCACCGGCTCCTAAACTTAGGCTGCCTGGCGCGGAAATAGCTGCGTCGCGACCATCTGGTTGACGGGCCTTGTTTGTGTCTCTTCGGGATGTTGGCAGGTAGACTATTTGTGGAAGTAACAGGTGCAGCAGGAAGGGACGAGGATGCTTTGGATTGCCAATCAGCATAACAACGCGTTGGCTCAACACAAACATCCATCTCAACATCCTTTAGTTCAGTAGTGAAGCTTTCTGTGAAAAATACCAACGGAGTGAAATGATTTCATTTCCAATGCATGTTCACCGTTTTTCCTGAAACGAGTGAAATAAGGATCATGGATCACTAACATCAACATGTCACTTTACAAATTCTGGAAAAGTCTTGAAAAAAGAGATTTTGCATTCGAAACAAGTACATTTATTTCATCCTATTGGAAAATAAGATTTTACAATTCAATATGAGACTAAATATATTTAGAATATTACTTATTGAATTATGACTTCTGACCCAGGAAGAAAGTGGAAAAATGCCAGTGAGATAATGTCACTTGTTTTTGCAGATTCATCTGTTTTGAAATAAATTGATATGAATCGGAAACAAATTTCAAATAATTTCACCCCATTGGAAGACTTTTTCACTTCATGAAAAAAATTATTTTAAGAATAAATTCTAGAATAATTTAGAGATTGATATGTTTGGATATTGAGCTATTAATGATTAATAATCACATACCAGCTTTGGGTTCATCTGGCTCCAGCAGTATGACCAGGGGAAAATGTGACTAGGAGTTTTAACCTGAAACTTTTAGCAGAAACTTTGCATGGAGTCCAGCGTTCTGTTTATCTGGCCGTCCTGTGGAATGTGTCCGGTGTCATCCAGGCCAAAAGACACAAGACATAAATCAAAATGTGAGTTTTTACTGCATCATCAGATCTCTCATCGTTCAACTGTTGACGAAACAGCCGAAGCTCACCGTGAAAGTGCACTTGTGCCTCCATTTCATGGTTCCCCTCAGAAGAGTTGTCAAGTTACATGGATTTCACTGCGATACTCATGAGTCTTTGGCTCCTGCATAGCAGCGCCGGAGACAACTAGGAGACTGGGTGTCTTAGGTCTGTAATATGAAGATTCTTTTGTCATCACACTGCATTAGATTTCATATTGCTCAGTGAAGCACCTTATACAGAAGTTCTTACCCCGACTGGAGGATATCAGTCAGGGAACACTTGTATATGTTAGATGTTATTTTATTTTTGAGCTTTCATTCACCAGAGAAAGTTGACTGAGCTCGGACCTACAAATCCGTTTATTTATTTAATATCAGATATCGACCAGTCATGTGGTCCAATGTGGATCATAGCAGTTCCTTCCTGACCACAGCTAAAAATAGTCTGTAAAATGTGCAAGGAAATTTTTTTCTTTGCACATTTTCAGTTAATTCAGTTAATTATCCAATGATGTTTCTTCTTCATTTAAAGGCCTAATGTCTCCCAGAGTTTCCCTACCCTGCCTTTAAGTGCTGCTAACACTAAAATAATTGAGTTTTAGTGTCCTGATGGTCTAAATGCTGTTTCAGAGGCTTTTCACCCTGATGAGAATACAGATATGTAGGGAAAAACTAAATACATGTAATTGTTTGGCATGAAAAAGGTCAAATTTGGAATATCGGCACAAAATATGGGACATTTCAGTCTAAATACATCGTATTGGTCGAACCATACCACCCAGTGCATCCAGTCACTGAACAGCCCTGCTGAAGCGCCTGGGGGTTCAGTGCCTTGCTCAAAGGCACCTCAACAGTAGTTGTTGAGGGAGGGGAGAGAGTTTCTGATTCCCGTTTCCCAGCCAGCCGGTGGTTCGACCTGGTCCCCCTCTGGTCGCGAGCCTGCTTCTCTGTGCTCCAGGACACGCTGTAGTACTCGACCTTGGTTAGTCCCCCAAGCAGTATCAACTCAACTAGTGCCAGATCAGGGCACGCAGACAAGATCAACGACTGAAATGCACTTAAAAGTCTTTGTCTGGAGCGGAGGCGATGCCAGTGCTCTTTGTGTTTGCGGCCAAAAGACATCAGCCACACAAACTGCATCTGGGATGCCGGACCAGTCCAGAGCAGCAGAGGTGGAAGCAGCTCTCTCATCACTGCTGCAGCTTCTTTTCACAAAGATTACTATTTGGGCATTTTTGCTTTTATTATACAGCTAGAGATAGAGAGACACAGTATAGAGAGACAGGAGAGACAGGAGAGACTGGCGGAGATTCAAACCCAGGACGTTGCGATTACATAGTAATACATAGCTGCAGTTTTAATTGAGTTTAGTTTGGTTTATTAAATAAAACGTTAGATAAAAACACTGATAAAATCCCCCAAAAAACACAGTAAAAAGAGAAACAAATAGTTAAAGGTTTTTCCTATAGCACAAAATGACCATAATATATCAGCAGGGGTTGATGGGGTTGATGATCAATACTAATGACTCTGAGATTTGTGGCTTCACTCACTTTCACTCCCCACAAACCAGCGATGAAGCTGCTCAACGACGAAGCGAGTGGCTGCAAGACATTTCAGCTACGAAGGCTAATAAGTAGTAGCATGGTGTTTCTGTTGGGTCTCTGCTCTAGCTAGCTAGCTTACTGCTCTCTCATGTCAAAATACGACTTTATTATTTCTGTCAGTTATAGGCCACCGTAAGCCTGTCACTGTTGTTGAAGTCATAGATTACTTACTGCCCCTTTAATCAGTGCAGTCAGATTTATGTGGCTTATAAAACATCTGGAAAAAAATAAAGAAATCAACAAACAAAAGAAACATTATAAAAATGAAGATGACAAGACGAACCAGCTGAACTGGAGGACAGACAGCAGAGCACCACATTGTGAAAAACGAATAACAAGATGCAGAAAATGACAAGGGCAATGAAAATAAAAACCCAGCAATGATCCAAACATGTTGTTGGTCTCCCCAGGTGTCCTGGAGCTCTTTGCGGTTTCTCAGGGGGTCATTGGCATCAAAGGGGTCTACAGTAACAGATTCCTGGCCATGAATAAAAGAGGACGGCTCCATGCCACTGTAAGTATCCCACATGCTTCCCCAGGAGGACTACAAAATGCTATTGTTCACCGCCCTGCACTCCCAACACTCTGAACATCGCTGTGTCACTTTCAACACATCCAGCAGCAACTTTTCCTCCCGGCTGGTCAAAAGTATCAAAAGAGAGTCTTGATTTTTACACCCTGAGAGTTAAATTAACACGATGACTGCTGTGACAACACACATATATATATATTATAAAGATGTGATGTCCCCAAGCTAGACGCAGATTTACTTGAAACTGACATTTTCTTTTAGGAGTGACAAACTTCCACAGTAATATAGTGGGTTACTGACAGCTTTTCACAACTTATTTTTGATTATATTTTAAACTGCTCATGGTAACCGTGGTGCACTCTGGGAGCGCAGCTGGCAGCAGGAGATAACTGCTTGAAGGTTTGAAGGACTTGATGTAAAATTATGTCAATAAAATATGGACTCCTTAGACGTAAATGTCTTTTTGTTGGTTCTGGTCGAGCTTTCTCACTGCTGTTTGGGAGACATTTGAGTTGAGTTTTGATTCGTCACTTCCTGTCGGCGGAGTAGATTTCCCACCAGTGACCATACAGACACCTGAAAATAATTGAGGCAAATAGGGCGAATCTACAGCGTCTCAATCAGTAGTGATGGGACCCTCCAACAGCTTTAATGGTGAACATATTTGATATTTTCATTAGTTTGACAGTTTTACATCTGCAGTGCTTAACAAAACCCCCAAATCTGACACCAGAATGTCATGGCATACTGCTGTAGTCTTTGGAAGTCACAATTTTCATGACTTTCAAATCCCCCCCGAATGCAGAATAAGCTCAAATCTGTCCACAGCAGCTTGGTCTTGCTGCTGTAAGCAGGCCAGCCTGCCCCACTGACAAGTCATCTGTGGGAGCCTTGGCAGGCGTATAGATAGAAGCTGCTCTCTATTAGCATGTGTTAATGGGAAGAGCAGATTAGGCCCTGTCTGGGATGGCTGATAATATACAGAGCAGCCAGCCACAAAGTGAAAATCAATATGTTGGGTAAACAAGCAGCAACACTGAGAGACTGTGAGACTGTGGGTGTGGGTATGGGTTTGGGTATGGGTATGGGTATGGGTATGGGTTTGGGTATTGGTTTGGGTATGGGTATTGGTTTGGGTATGGGTTTGGGTATGGGTATGGGTTTGGGTATTGGTTTGGGTATGGGTATGGGTATGGGTTTGGATATGGGTATTGGTTTGGGTATGGGTTTGGGTATTGGTTTGGGTATGGGTATGGGTATTGGTTTGGGTATGGGTATGGGTTTGGGTATTGGTTTGGGTATGGGTTTGGGTATTGGTTTGGGTATGGGTATTGGTTTGGGTATGGGTTTGGGTATGGGTATGGGTTTGGGTATTGGTTTGGGTATGGGTATGGGTATGGGTTTGGATATGGGTATTGGTTTGGGTATGGGTTTGGGTATTGGTTTGGGTATGGGTATGGGTTTGGGTATGGGTATTGGTTTGGGTATGGGTATGGGTATGGGTATGGGTATGGGTATGCATGCTCTGGCCCCGCAATTCCCTGTATTGTCTTCTGAAACCCTGGCAGCAATGTGGCGTTATTGACTGTGAGCATCACCACGGCGTCCCCTGTCAAAGTGCATTCTCAGCCACGGCTTGTTCAAAATCTATCAGTGCAACTGTGAGCAGTTCGCCCTGCACCAAAATGGTGCAGGCGTGGACGAAAGACAAAGCGGTGCAGCAGAGCAGCACGGTGCAGCGAACTGCCTCAAACCAAAGACCTGCTACACATTTGTCTTGCGTGGCCACGGTCTGCCTCGGCGGCCGTCTGCTCTGAGGGCTTCATTCTTGTGGTCCAAAACGTCTGCGATCCGCTCTCATCTGTCTCAATGTCTAACTGTCTAAATGTCTGACTTCCCTCTGTGTCACCCCGAAGGTCATTCATCTCAGTTGTTTGCGTCTGACTTTGTTGTGTCTGCATGACGCCCCCAATCCACACAGTCAGACTGAAGTCGAAGCCCTCAGAGCAGAACTATTCGCAGGCCTTCATGACAGCGTGGCGGGGCGGCGTGGGTCGAGGGATGCTGGGAGAACAAAGCGTGAATGTGAAGAAGAGCCCCTGAGCTGCAGACAAGGACAATTAGACCCGCTGCAAGGCCTCTAACAACATGATGCTTTATTGATCTCCATGATCAGAGCGCAGGGTTGGCTGCACATCCAGCTGGTGGGGATTCAGTGTTTTGCTCAAGGACACTTCAACAGGGCGTCCCTACTCACTCCGCCACCCTGCTGTGTTGAATTAGGGTTGGTTCTGCCCGGCTACAAGAGAACAACTGTTTTTTTCTGGTTAAGTGACGTTCGACTGAAGCCCAGTAAAAAAGAGAAGAGACAGCTAATATTATGAAGACTAGCGCTCTGCTGCTAACTGAAGACAATGCAGTGTAGCCATAGGTTAACTAGTTAGCCTAGCTGACCTCCCAAATTCAAACTAGCCTACAGCTGGCTAGGTTAGCTAACTAGCTAGCCTGGTTGTGTTCATTAAGTCTGTACCATAAATAATTCTGATCTATATTTTCACCAGAGTTCCTTCTGTCAAGTCCACCAGTTAGCTTGCCCTCTGAAGAAGCGGTTCTTTGACTCCGCCCACTGATGTTTGTTTATTTATTCATCATTTATTTATATTGATTGATTGATTGAAGTGACATTACATCAACATGATATCAACACCCATTGAGCTTTAACTCAACCAATGGGATTATTTCCCCTCGTAGAACTGAACCAGCTGTCCTGTTGTATTTAACTGGCTTGTTGATTCGGTGGATGTAAACCCCGGGGGCCACGGCGCTCCCCAGACCGGCCAGGGCCTCACGCCACGGTGTCAGGTGACACACTGAACCTTATCTTGTTGAGTCCTCTGTCATATTTAATATTTAGATGTTTTCACAGTGGCAATTTATTGCCGGAATAATGGGCCAGGAGACAGATGCGCATTACACCGCATGACCTTCCCAGCAAGCCACTGCAAACATAATCTTTTCAAAGGTGAAAAGGTCACCTGCATTTGTTGAACAAACACTGAGGGGGAGATGAGGAGGGGGGGGGGGGTAGAAAGGCTGGCAGAGGGAGTGACAGAAACAGACAGGAAGTGAGAATGTGATGGTAGAAACATTAAGAATTTTATCAACGAATTTTATGTTCATTCATAGACAGATATTGTTGATCTATGTCAGCTATCTCTCAGATGTCATGTTTCCTTTGCATCTATGCTACATTAGTACATTAGTAGTGTCCCTCAACCATTTAGCTACCAGACTATTCCTTCTACTGAACTTCCCAATGGATTAAAATAGAGCAAAACATGAATTTTCTAAACAATTCCTCTTGGGGAGCAACACTGCAGCAGTGGTTCAGCGTTATAATGACTAAATACATCTAGTAGCTAGGAGTGAAAGAACAGACTTTTATTATTATCCAGGTACAGTAACTAGAGGAGTTGGTCATTAGTAACGTTCCACCTCTGCACCTGACACCGCTAACCCTGAGGATCATGGGAAAGGTCCCTTTAAAAGAGTGTGACCAATCCAGCAGGGCAGCAGCAGGTTAGGCAGCTGTGCAAGCATTATGATTTTAACAATCAGATGTGTGGCGTCTGGCTGCAGCCGTGAGACCTGTGAAACCCAGCAGGGACCAAAGCTTCTTCCTGGTATGTGTGTACGTGAGTGTGAGCGCATTCATACGTGCTCCAATGCATTTACAGATGTGCAGTTCCCTGGCTGGTATGTCGGTCACATGTAGCATTCAGCCCAGGCACTGCAAGCCACCCGTAGCAGCCACTCGTTCTAATCATCTTTAAAGACAACAGCCGAAAGGCACAGTCGGTGATTCAGAACAACTTCAATGTTTGTACTCCTCTGCTGCCGCTTGCTTGTGACTGGCATGTTTACCAAACGCTGTAATGGCATCATTTTCTGCTATGCTGCACTCTGCAGCAAAGCAGAACAGTTAGTGTTATTTCAGAATGGCAGAGGTTATACAAGGAAGTCGTATGGCAGCAAACAAGCAGGCATCCCTGGGTACATGTTAAAGTTTCCCACCCAAGGTATTTTTAGGCACCAAACAGGGAACATTTACCGAGTATCTGGATCTCAGATTATGACGTTGAGTTATGAGGTTGCATGGTGCATCATAAGTACAGCATGCCAGTATGGCTTTTAGACATTTAAGCTTACACAATGAGCGAAACAGTATAATAATCTGATGATGATTCCCAGATCACCATCATTACAGACATGAGGTCAGGGGGTCATGTGACCCTAGAATGACAGACAAGTGTTAGGAAAAGAAATAAAATGAGAGTCATGTAGAGAAGGGTAAGGAAACAATAGAGGACATGCACACTGGTAGGCATCAAACAGCATCAAAGCCAGGATGAATTTCCTTTCAGAGTTTCAAATAATAAGAAAAATGTGTGTAAAACAGACAATAAACTCATTCAGACTCAAAGCAGTCGCAGGCCCTCATCACCTCTTTTAAGTGTAGACGCCCAGCGAGGTGCAACACGTGGTCAAGTCCAACCCTGTAGTCTTACATGAGATTTACAAGGTTCCACTCAAACATTTTGGAATACGCGATTGATAAAAACACGTATTAAAACAGCTTCAGAAATCGCTTTAAACTCACGAAACAATGCAGGTAGCAGCAATGGACGACTACAGATGTTTTCTCGACTTTAAGTTTAGTGCCGTGAGTAGTTTTTCCATCGTAGCAACCTGAACCTTTTGGGTACTTTTTTGAGCAGGCACCTTTTAGTTCCAGGTTGTTTTCCCTCCGCACCAAAGTACCAGGGAGATTCTGCAAATAAGCAGTATGTGTGCTGAATGCAGCTCAGTGCCTGAACCTCGTCGGTCCATCAGTCCATTTTCCAAACAATAAGTAGCTGCGTGATGCGTTCGATGAGAGACGAAATGAGTTTGCTACTGGTTGACGGATTTGCTGATTTTTGCGTAGCTTGTACTGACCAGTCAACGTTGTTCAGTACTGCAACTCCACCCCAATGGTTCCTGGTCCCCCCAAAAAGTACTACCTCGCTAGCAGGAACTTTTTGGGGGGGCCAGGAACTATCCAAGAGGAACCTTTTTTGGGACTAGTTCCCCCCATCAGAAAGGTCGAAGTGGAACTAAGTACCAACAGTACCAAGTTCCTGGAGAGTTCCTGGATAGTTCTTGGGGTGGAAAAACGACTCATTTCCACCGGCTTCCAGAGTTGGTGCATGCCGTCCTATCAACTTCTACTCTAAATGTTTTCTGGTACTAGTTACCACGTTGTGATGCTAGCTGTCACTGGTGCAGGAAACCTTTCTATCAATTTCCATCAGTGTTGTAACAAACATGATCAGAGAACCAACAGCCTCTGTGGTGGGGTGGAGTTATTCCTCCGGCCCTAATGACTTTCTGGCCGGTACAAAGGAGCTCTGCTGCTGTCAGTCAGAGCATCTCTTCGATAAGGAAAGTCATTTTAGATGAAACCTTTGAAACCTGCTCCCCAGATGAAAGTTAAGTCTCCACAATTATGTTGTAACCCCCCTCCTCATCGGAGCTGTCTGTGCTGGTTGTCCTGCGTCTCCTATCTCGGCTCAGAGGGTTTCGTTTGTTAGTTTAGCGGGCGCTAACCCAATCAGATCACCGAGCGGTTTGGGTTCCTCCGGATGATAATACGATACCCTGCAACGTGGCGTGCAGCAAGCAATTACAGGTTGTGACAGTGTGCAAAGATTTGCCTGTGTGAATTCTGTATATTCTGTATATTTCTGGCCTTAGATATGATACAACAGTGTGATTGTAGTCTCCCATACAGTTTATATGTTTTTCCATTAAACGCTGCTCATTACTTACTAGGTGTAATTTCACTTTCTCTCTTTGCGTCGTCGTGACTTACCCCTCCTCGATCCACTGCTGCGTGAGAAAATGTAATTTGTCTGTTGAGCAAAACAAGAGATTACATTACATTATACAGATGCAGCTATTAAAGAAGTCCCGTTTCTTAATGCATGCTTGCTGAACTACTGCTGCACTTTCCTCTCATCCCCAAGAGGATTTCTTTGGAAAAATCAAGTGTTGCTGTTGGAAGCTTCAAGGAATAGTCCAGTCGGTTGTCAGACATTAGAATGTGAATCTACTGTTTGACATTAAGTTAACCAAGACCGCCCAGTGGTTTACTGGCAGCTAGGTGGCTAGGGCTAGGTGGCTAGGTGGCTAGGTGGCTAGGTGGCTTGTCTTCAACAGAGGGGACACGTCTGATACCAACTTTAACAAAGCAATAGATTTAGGTGAAACTTGCCCGGCACTCCCCATGATATAATCAATCATAAGGTATCCATATTTCTGCCACTACAGGCGTTGAAGTAGCAGATGGAGAACGCAGCTGATCTGCAGTAAAAAAACTCCAATAATCACTACATTTAAAAAAATAAATAAAAATATTGCAGTTTTAAAGTTCAACATGTTTCCCAAGCTGCAAATGATCTGCTCTGTCAATAGGGAAGCAATCCCTCTACTGACAGTTTACCAAGCTTATCACGCAAGTCCAATCAGAGTCAGCCATGGAAGTGTGTGTGTGTGTGTGTGTGTGTGTGTGTACACCTGTGTCCCAGTGAACACATGTATGTGTATAGTACATCATGGGCCAGGCCTTCAGATCAGGATTAGGCGAGTATCTAGACCACGCCAGCTTCCAGATGCTCGCTGGATGAGAGCCTTCCTGTAAGGCGATAGGGGCCACGTCTCTTTCCGTCTCAGACATAAAGGCAATTATCTAAGCAGAGGCCAGCAGGAGAAACAGGCTTGGGTTACATGGTAGTATGTAAACAGAGTTCCCACGTCAGACAGCTGAGCCTTGTTTACATCTGTCTGACTGGACAGACCCAGGATCAGGTACTTAGCACGGCGGCAGATTGGAGTTTTTATTCTACGAGGCAGAAATAATCTCATTGGTTGAGTTAAACCTCAGTGGGCGGGGCCAAAGAACCACAGCTTTTCTAGTTAAGTAATGTTAGACTGAAGCCCGATGAAAAAGACGAGAGGTCAGAGGAGCTAGCTAACATTATATGTAAGCCTAAATCTGGATAGTGTCTAAAGAACACAAGAGATTGTGATTGCAGATTACATCAGATCCACGTCTGTGTCTAAAATCTATTTACCTCAGAACTTGCTCACAAAGGACTTAGAAAATACTTCCTCTAACACAAGCATTTTGTGCTGGCTGATTTTACCCACTCCACCAAAAAGCTACACCAGCAGTATTGAGGTCATAAAAAAAATATTATATAAAAAAATATATTTTTGCTTTAAATCTTAGAGGCAGGAGTCCCCTTTCACCCATGTACCATGCATCTATCCTGAATTCGCTCTACATTTAGCACTATAATTCATTTTTACAGTCTAACCAAATCAGGGTATTTGTTACTTGTTCATTCATTGTAACTTCCAGCTGGAAAAACAAAATACAGTAAAAAGTGAGACTTCAACGGTACAACGGCTAAATCAGTTGTGTATATGAAGTTCTTTTTACCATCTCCAGTCTGGGTTTAAGACATTATCTAATTTATTTGAATTTGTACCATCAATCATTTCACAAAAGAAGGTGTCACTTTCATTCTTTTGTACTGCACCTGAAAAAACCTCACTTCCTGGTCACGCCTTTCTTTCCCTCTTCTCTAGGAATGGTTCACGGACGACTGTAAGTTCAGGGAGCGTTTTCAGGAGAACAGCTACAACACGTACGCCTCAGTGATTCACATGAACCACAGGACTGGCCGCGAGTGGTTTGTGGCCCTCAACAAGAGAGGGAAGGCCAAAATGGGCTCCAGCCCGCGGGTCAAATCCCAACACGTCTCCACCCACTTCTTGCCCAGGGTCGGCCTGCACGACAGGAGCGAGCGTGGCTTCACCATCACGGACCGGAGCAAGGACAGGAAAACCCAGCCGCCGCCACCGCCGCCCAAACCCCCCGAGGCGAAGGTCAACGTCCATGCGGGCACGGCGCCGAGACGAACTCAAGTCAAGTACTGGCCCAAGTACCGATTTGGATAGTTGTCATAGGGTTCGGCTCTATCAAGGGGGATACATGTTTTATAGATATTGGACATATAAGAAATGGACTTGGTCATTTATCACGTTCAGAGCATTCCAGTTATCTGTGAAGGGTATTAAACCCCAAAGGCCTGCCAAACACAACTACCGGGCTTCTCCTTGCTGAAGCCGTGATGACGGCGGGTTGAGTTGTTTGAAGTGGTCTCCTCTCCACTCCGGTTGATGATGCGCTGTTCTGTTTTATGTTTTCCTTCATGTACATTGTGAACTTCAATAGTACTCAGCTTGATTAAAATCTCTCTCAGAATGAGATCGCTGTTAAACATTGAAAAATAATTACATCATAAAACGTTTATGTTCTCCCTCCGGGCCGAAGGATGTGATTCATTTCCAGCAACCAGTAATCCTACATTTGACCGTAAACCAGATTTTTCCGGTCCCCTTTTGAGACATGAAAAGTCTTGAAAAGTCAAACATAAACCAGTCCAGTCAACTAGCAGACACCAGGTTTATTGGTAATCAACACAAAATGAGGACCGGCACTCCGAGTTGTCCCTCCTCCTGGACAGGTGTGGAGGATCAAGGAGAAAAACTGTCCATCAAAACTATCATCTTAGCGACCGGCTGTCACGCCAAAAATCCCGAGTCACGACCTTACGGCATTCCACCCAGGGAGGAGCGCACACCACGGGGATAAAGATGCCGAGCAAGAGCTGACCCGTGTTTTGGAGAAGGCTCAAGCCGTAGGTATATCAGATGGCAAACAGCCGTGGTGTGGCGGCGTAGGAAAATATCCCCATCTCGCCGAGGAGGAGGGCAGCGTTGGTTAGCGTCCCCCGAAGATACTGACAAAGCCTGACCTGCCCGACAGTGTGAACTATACCAACTGTTGTTTTTAATGCTGTAGTTTTACTTATTCTGGCCTGGGATGCAGTTGTGCAGAGCCATGAGGAAGACATTTAAGTGCATGGTAAACAGTATTTTACAAACTACTTGACAACGGCCTTATTCCAGCTTGTTCACCTGTGTATCACCGTATGGAAAAGCATTGCAAGTACACAATAACACTGAACGTATGCAGAGAAATAGTAGTGAAATGAAAATCTCATTCTCTTACATTGTGCTGTTATGGAGTAGGGGATATGGATATGGTAAGAAAAATCTAACCCAACTTTATTTATATAGCACATTTCATACAACAATGTAATCCAAACGGCTTTATAAACACAGTTAAAAACAGTTCAGGATCATGGAAAAGAAAGGCAGTAGTAGAAACAACATCATAAAAGGACACAGGAACAGGAGGAGTAATGTTGATAAAATATTATATACTTTAAAAATGTTTATACTTTGGTCAGTAGACTGGAGTATGGCTGTTGTGAAGTGTTACACAATATTTGTATTGTCAACAGCAGCAAATGACCTTTATTTTGAAGGATCAACTGTCGGGATCACAATTCACAACCTGCAGTCAACTTGATGTTTTCATGACAGCTCTGTCTTTTGTGTTGTCATTGCGTTACATGTTCCTCATACACGTCCCAAAGAAATATTTTTTCTACTGAAAGATTTTATAAGAACTTATGTAAGAAGCAAAGAGTTTTTATGTAATATGAATATTACAAATAAATCTATCAATGGTTATACGTATGTATCAATATGTTTTCTAATAATATATGACAGCGAGTGGTTAGACCCGTGCAGTAATACTGCATCAGTGTAAAATGTCTTCATGGTTTTCTCTCTAATTTGATTGCAAATATATTTGTACCAGATATTTTGTTTCCCATGGTGCTTTGCATTGTACTGAAATGCCACTGTGGTATTATTCCGTTCCGACAGATTCTCAGCTCTTGTGAATTACATTTTTGGATGCGTTTTAAGAGACTATCTGCTATCAATAAAGGTTGAATTACTATGTAGGTTACAAGTGGTAAATTAGGACATTTGTACTGAAATAACAGCTATGTGATACACAGTACATCTCATTGAACTCATAGGAAAATAAAGGAGGAATTGGCCGACTAATGCAAGACAGGTGTGGCTGTCCCAGTGTTGACAGAACTAGGTTGGCTGATGTTTTCCAACCCCACTGAGGTCATGACAGAGTTTTCACTTACATCCAAGCCAAGGCTGAGCAATGATTACTGACTAACGTTGTGCAGCTCCTTTAGAAGTGAGCCTGGGTGGGATTCCTGCTCCCCTGGCACTAATGCATCAACATCCAACCCCATGAAAGTTGTGTGACTCTGTTAATCCCCAAAGGGAAATTCTCTTTTCTCTTGCTGCCGTCCACATGGAGGTCAGAGGTCAGGTTCAGCTCTAGAGCAGCAACCCTGGAGCCGGTGGGGATTCAGTGTCTTGCTCAAGGATACTTCAGCAGGGTGGAAGCTTGCTATCATGGGGGCGTCAACCCAGGTCTTCCAGTTTAAGTCACCCTACTCGCTATGTCACCCCATCTTCCATCATGGCTACCCATGCCTCTAGCTGGGTTTCAGTCCAAATATTGTTTTTGGAAATTGTGAAATATCAAAATAAAATTTAGCCAATATGGGGAAAACGTGTTTACAATTACTCCAAGTGGAAAATATTTTTGCCAATGAAGAAATAATGTGATAAATAGTGATGGAAACACATTTGTCATCTGTTCAATCTCATTGCCCAACTTCATCTGAAATGTTGTCTGTAAAATATCTGTCCACCACGGCCTCCTAGAAGTGTCATACCCAAGTAAGTCTCCATCATGGTTGCAACTGCATTTCTTTGTTTTTGTCTTCAGATGAAAACATGAAATATGTCCAACATTGAAAATAACAATGTCCCACAATATTAATCAGGAAATATTTGTTCCATTTTTCTTCTGGATGTTTTTTTTTTACATTCAGGAAATCAGTTTATTTGCTTCAGCCCAGCTGGTGTAAACGCACAACAGTTGTATTCTATTCTTTGTGACAAGTTTGCTTGACAGTTGCATGTAAACAGCTTCTTCGAGGAACCGTTCTGTAAAATGTTTTTATGCATTTTCATAAGGCAAGGTTGACTGACCATGTATACTGTCCTGCTTCACAGTCATACAGTTACATATACTTCTACTGTTGGCCACTGAGCTGTTGGGGGTTGAGTGCCTTGTTCAAGGGCACCATGGTGTTGGATGCTGAGGGTTTCTCATTCATTTTCCTCTCCCAGATTTTCTCAACCAGTCCAAGTCCATTTCTCTAACCTTTAAGCAGCACCCCAAAGGATTATTGATTGGCTAAAAGGAAGCCCAATCAACAGGAGGCCAGCCCCACAACAATTCATCCTCAGGGCTTAGACAGGGCTGGCCAATCAGATTCTAGAGAGGAATAATGACTTCCTGATAAGTCATACATCTTAGAATGACACCACCAACTTCACATGATTTCTCTTTCCCTGGGGAATCTGTGTTCACTAAACTATATCTTTCCCTCTCTTTGATTTATGGCATTTTGCCAGTCATGATAAGCTAGTCCATTCTAATCAATTAAGTCTACCTTATCCACGATCACAAAAAAAATGTCTACATCCAACTTATCTGTGGAAGTCTAATGCAGTCAAACATGTAGAAACCCCAGGAGATCCAGTACAACAGCAACCTGCAATCTGTCTCCTTTCCCAGCGAACTGGATCACTGAGGCAGAGCTAATCTGTCCTAAGTTGTATGAATATTTTATCCACCGCTTCTTCTGTTACCTGACTGTTGTCATTATGTTAAACATTGCTCCAGTCACAAGAACATGGAGGCTAAATAAGATGATCCATGTTACATTTTGTCATTATGTTTAACATTGTACCAGTCACAGGAACAACGTGGAGGCTGAAGAAGATGATCTGTGTTAAATCTACATTACAAGTCAGGCTTTTAGCAGACACTCTTAAACTGAGTGACACTGATTGCAATAGTGGAAAAATATTACATTTCTGGTTCACTAACTAATAGAGTGCAAGTCAGAATCACACTACCCTGATAGACCAAAGTATTCCACTCACCCAATAATCATCCTGTATAATACAGATGCACCAGGAAAAGAAATAACAGTTGAAAGTATTTGTTGTATGTGTTTAGACATTTAGGTTCCCTTAGGTCACATGGGAAGACAAAGGGCTTTACGGGATATGACTCACATCCACAAGCATTAGAACAATCAAGAAAATAAAGTTCTGACAACATTGCTATTTTCTACCTCATGGAAATCATCCATACATTTGGCATTAACAGCTACGCTGATGACTCTCAACTCTATTGGAATGGCAACTCCTTAACTTAGAGGCATGCCTAGCCTATGTCAAACGGTGGATGTCCCGTAACTTCCTGATCCTCAATGATAAAACAGAGATATTGGTTACTGTTTGATATTACTGTTTGATATTGTTACTGTTATTGATATTGGTTACTGTTTGAGAACACAACCCTAAATTTTGTGTGATTGCGTGATCTCCCAGAGTCCTGCCATTGGTGTTAAATTCCACCCTACTATCTCGTTCGACATGATTATATCTATGCACACTGTTTATTTAGAGGGTTTTTTTGCCTTGTGTTCAGATATTCAGATATTCAGATAGTATAAAAACAGTATCACATATTGAACTGTGTCCTATTGTCCTATTGCATGGAAAAGATCATATGGAACAATCTCTGTTTTTATTGTATTAATTTTTACCTTTAGTATATTTTAAATTAGTTACTTTTTGCTTTTAATTAAGTCACTTTTTGCACCAGTAATTTTAACAGTTCATCTACTTCTCATCTAGTAGGATATTTTGTTCTCTCTCCACCCCTGCTGTTAAGGTGACACATAACGTAAGTCTATATGGGTGAAAGGGTGGACATACCATCCTGTAACCACAAAGTCACAGGTTCAATCCCCTCAAACTCTGCCAAAAGACACTGAACTCCTAGCAGCTTATTCATTATATGTCTGGATAAGCATGTCAGCTAAAGTAATAAATATTCACTGTTCTTACCCAGGTCTCTGACTGACTCACTGATGATAGGTGAATTTACCTACCTTTTATGTATTTATTTATATGTATTTCTTCACTAATTCTAAGTTGGAGATCAAGAACCAACATGATTTTGTACAGGAGAATGCATGGAGCTGAGAAGTCTGTAAATGTTAAACATTTGATAATACTGCCCCATCTCAAGTCATCCTGATGGCAATAAAACCAAAATTAACTGTAATAGGAAAATCAGTTTGTGTCAAGATGCTCAGACATACAGTGCGTTGATAAGATAATCAGGTGATATGAGGCTGAAAAGCAAAGCGTAATCATGTATATCATCAAAAAGAATATTCAAACAGAAAAAGAACAACAGAGGCTATACATGCATTATTTATAGTTGTAAATAATGAAGTGGATCTTTATTTCTAGATCGGAAAACACTCGGTGAGCTCAGAGATGAGGTTGAGTTTGCGTGACAGCCCTTGTTTAAAGTTGATCCCCTTGTTACCTGAGTTATATCCACTCACATCCTCTCCTCACTAAACCCGACTGACTCAACTTCCTTTTGTCTTATTTGTCTGTCTGTGCTCATATTCGCCGTGGACATGATCACGCTGAAAGTTACATGGCTATTGCATGAGAGCATTTTCATAACAATATTTTTCAGCGTTACCTCACTTTCCGTGCACGTCATTGCCCCGGCCATTAAAAGTCATCCTGCGTGAGAAAATTAAACAAAATGATAATAAAAGATGATAATGACAGCCAAGAGTCACACAGTATTAATGTAAATGGAGCCTAGAACATTCCTACCGAACATTTATTCTATACTTTACAGTCAATAAAGTTGCCAGATAGTGTGCATTTGCCAGGATTTAGGGAGTGACATCATCCAGCTGGATAACTCTGTTATGTGGTAGATTATTCCAGTTTTAGGCCCAAGATGAATTATTAGTTGGGCATTAAGACGTTTATCAGATGCAACACGCCCTACATATAGATGTAGAGGAGGACTCACATTGTGCTGCATTCTTGAGGCACAACTGCTGCTCCACTTCTGAGAGGAATTGATTGGAAAATTTGGAAAATTCAAACTGTATTTCTTTCTCAGCCATCACAAGGTGCTAGGAATTCTCTGGCAAGTTGCACAGATTTAAGGTTTTGTGTACAATATGGCTATTCAGCTCTAGACCAGGGGTGGGAGCCATGGAGGCCCGAGAGTATGCAGGGTTTCACTCCAATCAAAGACTACACCATGTGGTTTCACTGATTAGCAAACCTTCAACCACAGAGGAGGAACTAACCAGTAGCATCAGATGGTGTAGTGTTTGGTTGGAGTGAAAACCTGCATTACGCCCCGTAACCACCGGACGTGCAAGCGGAAAAACAACTGCCCGCCCGCATGTGTCTGCACGCACCTCATAGAAATACATTGTCTATGCACAATATCTGCATCATATCACCACATATGACTGTTTTTCAACCTACTAATAGTTTTACTAGTGTTATTCATTATTTTAATACATATTTTATTTTAATATAGGCCATAATGAAAAAGGGAACAGAGACAATCACCATTATGGGATGAATGAAGTTAAATCAAGTCATACTTTTTGCATATAACCAGTTATTCCCGTTTTTATAATGCTTTTCTTTATTATAGTATACATATATATATATATATTTGTTCAATTAATTAAGACTATGCTTACTTCTGTTTTCATAATGTGCTCTGAAAAAGCAGTTACGCGTCTGTGTTCTTGCGCGTCTGGTAGGTTCAGTTCCGCGCAAAAGTGTGCGCGCAATTACGCGTCTGTACGCGTGCGCGTCCGGTGGGTACGGGGCGTTAGGCCGATATTAGCCTTTCAATAACACCTGGATATCAGCCAACCAGTGTTGCCCACTGCTGATATGGTGGAGGAGGGGAAATGATTTTACTCACCCAGCTTCAAAGGCGGAAGTGAATTCAATGAAACCTGTCCCAAGGAGCTGCTAACCAACCTAAGAGCATCACTCTTAATGGTCTTATAATAATCTTTGTGTCCTGTGGCTGTTTCAGAGGTTTATGATTATCTGATGTTCATAAAAGTAAATTATGAAAATAATTAATAAAAAAGCATATTTAATTGTTTTTTGCTTTAGAGGGTTGGGATTAATTTGTATTGTGTTTGTATTTTTGTATTATTTTTGTATTCTCTTTATTTATTTGTATTAATAAATGACAGTTGCGATAATACATAATGATGATATTATATGATTGATTATGTATGACCTTTAAAATGTATTGGAGAAGAAAAAAAAAAGATACATGCAAGATCCATCCCACGGATATGAAATGCCCCACAATGAACGCCCCCCTTGCTGAATGGTATCGGCCCATAGTGCTCAACAGCACCTGCACGCTCATTTGTTTGCAACATGGTTGCTATAGCAGCCCACAGGCAAGATGGAGGACAACAAGGCCGTGCCTTTCGTCGACGCCGTGGCACAATTTAACACCTACGAGGATTATCTCGACTCCCACGTCACGTCTTTGGATTTGTATTACTTGGATGTAAGTTGCCAAAGTGTCGTGTTAGCCCTGTAACACCCTATAACAACTCTGATGTTAGCCCTCCTAGCTTAACTTACTTTGCCTCACGTCGCCGACTACGTGACGTAACTAGCCCTGACGTTCCGTTCTCTGTGAATGAGTGTTACGTTAAACTGCATCCACTAAACCGATAATGTAATATTTTCTTGCTTATAGTCAGCCGTACATACATTTAGAACATGACTTAAGACATTTTCTGAATCGTTGGGATCCACTTTTCAATTCGGCGTGCGTCCAATCCACCAATAAGTTTTTACTGTAGTAAAATATCAATCTTTACAAGTAGTTCAAACCGCTAGCTACCGAGCTCCACTTTGTATTATGGCGGGAGAAAATTGTGGGCGTAACAAGCGAGCCAATTTAAAAAGTTCATATTGTATTTAGATAAGGCCTCCTTGGTGTATGGCATGTATGCCGAATTGAACAGTGGCTACTATTGATTCAAGGCCTTAAGTCATGCTGTGCTATGTATGCGTGTTTTCCGATGAGCAAGGAAACTATAAACTGCTAGGACTTTGAATGGACTTTGGCGTAATTAAATCTCCATACAAAAAGAACTGGCCTAGTACAGATAGTTAAATTAATGTATTCAGAAGTCTAGAGGCAAGTGTTTTTTAAAATGTTCACCTCTCTAATGTCTTTCACAAGTTTGATTGCTGAGCACATGTTGCCTTTTAATACGTTCATTCAGTTTATCTGCTAGTCTTTGCCATGGGGATGCGTTTTGTTGATGTAGTTTTACAGACGCGCGCTAGGTGGCAGTCACACACCAGTGTACCAGACAGCTAACCCTAACATAACCCAATCATTAGGCCATAGACCAGTAGTTCCCAAACTGGCCATCCAGGTCCTTGAAGGGGTCCCCAGCAAAATGGAAGCTCGTTTGATTTCAGTGTTATTTAATTCATTTTCAGTTAGCACTATGAGAGAATGTAGATCAGTTACTACTCTGATCAGAGGTTTCACTCTCCCTGCTCTTGTATTCTCAAAACAGTAGAGACAAACAACAAAAGTCTGCAAATGCAAATCCATAAGGCAAAAAAATATAAAAAAGAAAAAATCAAATCTTATGTTTAATCTTATGTTTAAAATGTGTTAAATGTATTCTAACTGGCATCAAAACGGTTAAGCCTTAAATGTATCTTTTTTATTATTGAGCAATACATTCAGCGAGATGAACAAACAAAGAGAAAAAATGCAGACGCAACAAGATAACATGGTGAGACATGAAGACAATCTGGACAAGACAGATGTAACCTGATAACACCTGCAGGCCCAGTGTGTTGGGTAATGTCTGAACAGGTTATCCTGGTTTCCTGTCCACTAGATGGCACCATTGTGAGTGATATGGACGCTGCAGTGCCCTCTGTTTGAACACCTGTGTCTACAGAGGTTAGAGAACAACTCCTATCTGACCTGATAATCAGCTCCACTAAATCACTATCAAACTCAATCACCCCGTGTTGTGACACAACAAGTCAACCCAGGTCGTCCGACCGGTGCAGCCATGCTGATAAGGCCGAGGTGCCGATAAATCTGCTAATTATAAACCGATTTTTCCTGGATGTTCTTGTCCAGCACAGAAACCTCCTAGTGCTCCTAGAGCGTACGTTACACAATCACGACAAATCCAGCGAGACCTTTGCCAGGGTGGTTGCTCTGTGAAGTACCGGGCCTGGTCCTGGTTTGTCCGCTGTGAGCAGCAGCTTATTCAAACGGACTCGCTCAATGAGCCTTGAAAATGAAGACAATGATCTCCGGGGCCATTTTGGGACCGGCGAATGTCTGAGACTCATTTCTGGTGAGCCACATCAAAGTTGAAGGAAAATATAACTTTTCCTCTCTGGTGCTGGCTGCAGCGGGACCGGGTTTAGGGTAGGATGACATGTGGCGAAAGCTTTGATCTGACAAGCCACAGGACTTGACAGGAGGATTTGGTTGGAGATGATGACTTTATGACTTGGCCTTAATGTTGGTGGGTCCGCAAACAGAGATTAAACTAATGTAGTTCACAGTCCCCGCAGAGATCCTGACACACACACACACACACACACACACACACACACACACACACACACACACACACACACACACACACACACACACACACACAGTGTGGGAAAGTACTTTCCCAAAATTGTAAAAGTAATGGACCTCTGCACATGCATGAAACCGTACTGACACTACAAAACCAAACTAAATGTGAAGTGAAGAAGAGGACCGTCGTGTCCTCAGGCCTCAGTGGTGATGAATCCCAACTAGTCATTTATACTAGTTTACCAGCCAACCAGACTTCCAGGTTAATTTTTGCCTTTATTTGACAAGAGACAGAGAGGGATGACATGGGACTCGAACCCACAAGCTTTGGATGGGCTGTTAAAGTAATACCCGGTGACATTTTCATATAAATAAATGGTAATTTTGCTTTGATACCATTGATTGATGTATCACAGTATTGATCAACCTCCACCATCATGAAGCTTCTCCATCTGCTGCCCTCAACACCCGGTGTCAGGTCGGTCTTTACCGGGAGAAACCCTCCGGAGACAGGAAGTGATGCGTGTCACGTTTCAACAGAAGAAGAACTGGGTAGTTAGCATGAGCAGCGATAGCCACCGTGGCTGAACAGACAGAGAAAAGAGCGCCACCTACAGGAACTCAAACTCCACCTACAGCGAGCCTCTCCTCTCTCCTCCTCTCTCCTCTCTCTCCTCCTCTCTCCTCTCCTCTCTCTCCTCCTCTCTCCTCTCTCTCTCCTCCTCTCTCCTCTCTCTCTCCTCTCCTCTCTCTCTCCTCTCCTCTCTCTCCAGCTCCTCTCTCTCCTCTCCTCTCTCCTCCTCTCTCCTCTCCTCTCTCTCTCCTCTCTCCTCTCCTCTCTCTCTCCTCTCCTCTCTCTCTCCTCTCTCTCTCCTCCTCTCTCCTCTCCTCTCTCTCTCCTCTCTCTCTCCTCCTCTCTCCTCTCTCTCTCCTCTCCTCTCTCTGACCAGCTCCTCTTTGCTCCTCCAGGATAAGGAGTTGGCCCGCCAGCTGCTGGAGCTTCGCTACAAGAGTGGTACAGTCCTGACCAAGGAGGAGTTTGAGGCGAGGAGAGCAGCAGAGGGAAACGCTCTGTCCACCAGGAGCCTGCAGAAGTGAGTCCAGTCCTCTCAACCCACCATGCTGTCTGTCTGTCTGTCTGTCTGTCTGGGAGGTGAACTCTGGTAGATGTTGAGCTCCTCTGTCACCCGGAGTCTCTCCTCTGTTCTCCAGATCACGTCTGTCTGGTTCAGTACTGAGTGTGTTTGGTTTTCAGCCCTCTGCCCTCTAGTGGTGGTGTTCGGTGTGTTCATCCTGTTAACTTCATCAGGGTGGAGGAGTGATGCTTCACGAAAACAAGCTGATTTGTTGCAGTGGCAGATTGTTCCTGTACTGGTTCCTGTCCTGGTTCCTGTACTGGTTCCTGTACTGGTTCCTGTCCTGGTTCCTGTACTGGTTCCTGTACTGGTTCCTGTCCTGGTTCCTGTCCTGGTTCCTGTCCTGGTTCCTGTACTGGTTCCTGTACTGGTTCTTGTAGTGGTTCCTGTCCTGGTTCCTGTCCTGGTTCCTCCACAAATTTCTATGTGGACAACATCCCGTCCTAAGACAGAGGCTGAGAGGCTGGGAGGGAATGTCCCTGTGGGGATTAATAAAGTATATTGTTTTTATTATCACCTGAATATAATCATGTATTCTAAACTTGCCTGACAGTCACAAGGAGGAAATATCAGTAGAACATCAGACTTGTGCTTGTATTACGTCTTCCAGTCTAAAGGAAAAGCCCGTCGTCTAGTTCATCTAACAACAGGAAGACAGACCCAGAGTCAGTTCTTCTTCTTCTTCTTCTTCTTCTTCTTCTTCTTCTTCTTCTTCTTCTTCTTCTTCTTCTTCTTCTTCTTCTTCTTCTTCTTCTTCTTCTTCTTCTTCTTCTTCTTCTTCTTCTTCTTCTTTTAGGCACCACATTTCTATCTTCCTCCTGTCGTGAAAAAGAGGCGTTAGTGGAATCTAGAGAGGAAGGTTTTGAAGTTTTGCTTCACTAAATGAAGAAGTGACAAACCTTCCACAGCTCAGGCCAGTGAGGTTCGTTCCTGTGAGATCACATTCTACAGTACATGAGGTCCCCGTGTAACGAGGTAGTACTATTCCCCAGCAAATAGGGCTTTTATTTGGACGAGGCCTGCCCACGTATCTGACAACAAGACAGACTGCTCTTTACCCCCCCTCACCCCCCCTCACCCCCCCCCTCACCCCCTCACCCCCCCGAGGAAAATGATCACAGAGATTTTGTTCTCATTCTTGATGCAGCCTCGTGGTTGGACCTCATTTGATGACAAGCCAGAACAGACTCCTGATAAGACACCAGCACACACACACACACACACACACACACACACACACACACCAAGGTATTTGGTTAGGTTTGGAGGTATCCAAACATTTACCAGCTAGGTGTTGAATTTGATTGAACTCTCAGATGCTTATCCAAACGTGCAGACGTCTCGTCCTTGTTGTATTTCCTCTGAACATCAGTGACTCTGGTGTAAGAGGAGCCTCCACACCTGCAGTCACACTGATATTAGGCCGCAAAGCCTTTCATCTTGTCCTGACAGGATCCAGGGAGCGCTGGGATGTTATGTGCACGGTAGTCTGCTGCCTCTCCCAGCTCCGGGTCCATGTGGAGCGGTGCTGGTGCAGTATGGGCCGCGATGACCTCCTGTCAGAACGACTGTGACATGTATTTACCCGAACAGCGACTAGACCAGAAACCTAAATGCGTGGAAGTTGGTCTGCGCCAGGCACATCTGTTGAAACTGAACGTCAACACAAGGTGTAATAGGGAGTCTTTTCCCTCCTGGCGTCGTCTTCGTTTTAATCGTTTGTCGTTTGAATCATTTTTCCTTTGAGCACTAAGGTTCTTGTTCCTGAAACATGAAGGGAAAAAATGAAAGATTTGGTTCACGTACAGAGTAAAGCCCCTACCCTTCCTGGCTCTGCCCTTTTTAAGTGATTTTCCCATTATCAATTACAGTGCAGCTCTGCAGCCACGGCATGGAAAAAGTGGATTAATAAAGGGGAAGCTGGGAAAGGCATCAGAACGGTTCTACAGGCTGTTCTGGCTCCTGAAGCCCCTCCAAGCTCATCAGCCAATCATGTTGATGTTCTATCTAAAGAGAAACACTGGACGGGGTCCTGTTCTGGTGTCGGCCCGTAGTAGATTCATCTAGTCAACATCCCTCTGATCTGTCTGATCTCCTGCTCTGAGACCGGAGAGAAAAATGTGGTGAAATATTTTGTTTTGAGCAGATTTCACATGCAGTTTGAATTATTGCTCCAATACCAGCAACCTGTAGGCGAATATAAGCGTGTGTGCGTGTGCGTGTGCGTGTGTGTGTGTGTGTGTGTGTTACACGTCTTTAATGGGCCTTTTGAACTAATTAACAGGGTCTCCATATCACTTTCCCACACATGGATATTTGACATCTTGAAAAGTCCTCGCCAAGACAGAAAAGACTCCCAGCGCCTCCACAGACCTTTTCCATCAAGAGTGGCAAGCCTGAGCCCCCCCACCCCCCCCCCGGAACCCCCCCCCCCCCACTCCTCGCTGTTTGAATGCAGATTGCTCTTTCCTCTGTGGCTCTCTGATTGGATTTTAAACCAATCTGACCCCGTGACCTCCTGTTGTGGTTGCCCTGTGAAAACACACAGGCCCCGGGATGCAATGTACCACCTGCGAAGGGGCCGAGCACAATACCGGCAGTGTTCAGAGGGACGGGTGTTGCTGCGCGGTAAACAACCCAGCCAGCAACGCAGATTGTTCTACGGTCGCGATGTTACCGAGTATCCCTGCAGTTGGACTGGCACTTATTTGTCTCCCCTTCAGACAAATGGTAATGCTTCAAAATCTGGTGGTGGTGCTGGGGGTTACTCCACTCCACTGAGGGTTTTAGCACCTGCAGAGCCGTGGACCCGCCGCTCCGGGTCTCCATGCTGTTCTGGGAATGCCTCCGGGCTCCTCTGGCCTCAGCCGATGTCTTTCCTCACGGCTCTGTCGCTGCTCGGGGTGTTTTTTTCCCTTCTCTCTCGTCTTTTCAGCCTCGCCGCGCTCTCCCGGAGACCTTTAGTGCCTGCAGGTGTATAAATAGAGCTGTTTTCAATTAAGGGGCTAACCTCGCCTGTAGCGTGCATCTGATCAATGAATGCCCCTGCACCTGTGGTAATAAAATACCAAGGGAGTGGAGATAGCGCCCTGACTGCTAATCAGACGTTGCCCCGTTGTTGCCCCGTTCTCCTTCTTAAGGACAACACACTCCTCCTGACAGCTCGGCGGTGAAAGGGCGGCTTTGCCAGCACATCACAAAGGACCAAACAAAAGACCCGGTGCTCTCATCAGACATCGGTGAAATTCAATACGTGATTGAAAAAGAAAACGTGAATGAATGGGATGCTTAGTCAGTTGTGCGGTTGTCAGGTTGAGGCTGAAGCCAAGCGGCTGGAGTCAAAAACACCTCAGAGTGT
Organism: Hoplostethus mediterraneus; assembly: GCA_034670385.1. Lineage (NCBI taxonomy): Eukaryota > Metazoa > Chordata > Actinopteri > Trachichthyiformes > Trachichthyidae > Hoplostethus > Hoplostethus mediterraneus. Next base: position 1,582,018 of record JAXDDW010000103.1, read on the forward strand.
TGCATGTTATATAGAGAGAATAGAAATTAGGCTTTGTATGTTCATTTGTCTGAAGGCCTCGGTCGGCGTCACGATGAAAGGACGTGAACTCTCTTTATTACATGCTCTTCCCCATTCATCCCGCTAAACCTGTCAGATGAAGGAAATTGTGTTTCTCTTCAAAGCAAACAAAAAGCGAACCTCGGGCGTCCCGCCACGGTCGCGCGCTTCAAGCAGAACATCACTTTTCATATTATATACCCAAAGACAAACAAGAACACCGGGGGAGCGTTGCCGGGCAGACGCGAGGCCTCGGTTTCCTCCCGGCTCCGGCGCTGGCCCGGGCCCAGGAGTCCGTGTCAGCAGATGTCCTGACCTCGCGTGCTCACGGCGGCCCTCTGAGGTTTCCGTCCGACTCCCCTCCGCCGCCCCGCGGTCCAAACCACAGCCGCGCTCATTGTCCATTGTGCTGCTGCGTTTTCACAGTCCCGCCTCGGGAATTTCTCCGACTCTCGACTCCATATTAAAAGTGAGCCATCGCAGCGCCGTGCCAAGTAAAACCGGTTTGCCGGCGGACGTGCGCGCACGGCGGCTACGTTTTCAGCGCGGACCTCCGACCTCCAGACGCTTTAGCGAAAATAAGATTGTGGATGTGACTGACATGAGAAGCCTCACCGACTGATCCGGGGGGCTCGTTTCTAGTCAGCCAAACCCCCACCGCCGCTGCTCTGGCACCGGGCCTCGGGCCATGAGGTTTTGCAGTCTCCATTACATGTGCTGTCAAGCCAATTGCCTCCCCTGCACTTTGTGATTTTGGACGGGTGTGCGACTTGGGAGCGCTCGCTGCAACCTCTGTCCAGAGACTCACATCCTGCCGGGCTCAGGGCCAACCACCACATCCCATCCACGCAGCACATAGATCAACTTATGCCACTCTCGGGCCGGCCGGCGGACGTGGGACAAGCTGCCGTTTGACCTGGACGCTTTCGGATCTCACAAGTCGTCCCGTATTTCACAGTAATAAGGTGATTACTGCTATAAGCCTCTTCTTTCATTGGCTGCACGCAAGAGGCCGACAAAACATTAGGACCTCTTTTTCATCAAAAGGACAGTTCATGTTTGAAATCTAATTGGGCTGATTGTAACCAGGATGGGACATCAGCTTTTTGTCGGGTCAATTGCTCATTTCTACCAGCCACTCACAGTTTACCAGCAAAAAACTCCAAAGCCCAACGTGTTGTAGGCTGGACTTCATGTATTTATTCAAGTATATTGGCAATGATGGAAAGCTGAAAGCAGAGAATAGTGACTGTAACTGTGAAATGAACATGTTGCTTTACATCTCATATCTTGACTTGCTCTTGTCCTGGGACATTTAAAACATATTGAGATATACTTTGAAAAGCACTCGGGGCAGAAGTCATTGAGAGGATTTTTCATGTCAAAAAAACGTTTGTATTGAAGTTTCTATTGACAGATGAGTTTCTTAATGACGACCTCTTTCTGCTCAACTCACTTTTCACCCCATCAGAGTTCAGACCCCAGAAACTAAGCTCTAACACGTGTTAACCTGTTATCGCCACGTTGTCATGATTGAATGTCCAAGGAATGAACATTTTCTTCTTCCGTGTCGTTTTCCAATCAATCTGTTCTTGTTGATGACGTTGGGAAAGTCACCTGTCACCAGGATGGAGAGGGAGCGTGTTGAGTAAGATGGGAGGGATGTTGTCTGTGATGTTGAACTCATGTTGAAACGTTGGAAGCCTCCCTGTGTCCTGCTGGTGTCTCCTTCCACCATGCCTTAAAAACACATAAACAGCAGGAAGCATCTGGATCAGTTGTGGAGAGTCCAGCTGACCAGACCGGTCGGAGCGTACACGTTGACTTGAGTTAGTCAGGATCCAAACATCATAATGTAAAGGTGGGCACGCCTTCAGTTACATACTCATCACCTCAAGTGCAGGGGGCGGAGTCAGATCTGAATCGGGCGCTGTGCCAGTATTTCACCAACAGGGCAGGAAGCTGCCGTTTGCCCACATCGCCTCTTCACTTCCTGTTGCTGCTCTGATCAGCTAGTTTACTCATCTCTACTGTGGAAACGGGACTTTATTGTTCATGGAAATTACAGTCTGTCATAGATGAACAGGATGGAGGGATGGGGGGGTGTAGGAGGAGACGTGTTGTATTGATGTTACAATTCCTACTGATCGCCCCTAGAGGTCAATAGAGGTCATCGATTACTTTATGCCCCTTTGACCCTGTTAACTCAAAATTGCTTTTGCAGTATTGATGAAACTCATGGCACATTTCTTCCATATTAGACAGGAATGTATGTATAGGGATTACATGAGTAAATGACTCCAAATAACAGTGTTATCCTAATGGGTGGCTCCAACACGTACCCCCATCCTGCTGCAGTCCTGTAGCCTCGCTGCATGCTGACGGGTGGAGGGCTGGTGTGCAGCGCCGCCTGACAGGGCCACTCAGCACTCAGACAGAGGGACCACTTTGATGGCTGACTCAAGCCCTTTGAAGATAGACATCTTGTTCCCCTTCATCCCACTGTTTTATTCATAGCTGCATCCAGCCAGGCTCGACTCTGATCTCTGTGTCTTGAGTCAGCGTGGGGAGGAATCGCAGCTCCGCAAGAAAACAACCACAGCATTAAGATGTTAAGACGTGTTAAAGAGCCAGACACCAACGCTTCCTCGGCCTGTCTTCGGTACAGACCATGTGCTGTATTTATACTTCAGGCTGCTTTGTGTAGAAAGATGCTTCTTTATTTAGTATTTTCATGTTAAAGTTGTAATGTGACATTTTGACATTTAGACTTCAGCAAGCATTTGTCACATTGTAGGGAAACATCGTAACACTTTAAACACAGTTACTGAGACATCCCCATCCCTGCCACTGAGCTGGCTTGCTAGCATTAGCTAGCATAGCGAGCTAGCCCTCCTCCCTGTAGCTGGAAGGTCTAGAGACCTCAGACGGAGATGAACGATGTGTTTGAGTTGCTCAGCAGACAGAATTGACCTGTTTAGTTTATATTGACAAGAGATTCAGTGTTTTGAGAATTTTCTTCACACAATATTTTAGTTTTTCTTTGTTCTACGTGTGAATGTCTTCTACAGAGAGCGTACTCAACAATTTAATGGCTTAGCAAATGGTGTGAAAAACAATCTGTCACCCATTTTGGATAGTTTGGACAGGTTGCAGATGGATTACAGCTACAGACCAGCGCTAAAAACCAAAAATGAGGAAAGATGAAAACATCAGCTAAGTCAAGTGGTCTAAATTAGTCCACTCCCCACCAACAATTCAAACACAAATTAGTAAGTATCCAGATCACAGCCTGCAGTTTACGACGTCTTGGCTGGCTGAGCCCACCATGATCAAAGTCACTGACTAATAACAGTCTTCTTCCCACTGTGGGGCAAAAGCCCGGGAGCTTTAGATCCCGGACCTCAAACACTGACGGCCATGTTTCCATTTATAGACTGGGGCCCTTGGCATGTTGCCATGGTTACCAACAACCATCAGGTTGTTCTTCATCATTTGTCACATGTATTGACACTGCAGTTAACTAAAGAACTGCTGGTGTTCCTTGTTCGGTGGGATGAAGCCTCTTACCCTTGGTGGATGCCCCAGAGCCCCAAAGCACTTTAGATATTTTGTGTTTGAAATCCGTCACACACACCGAGCGTCACACACACCGAGCGTCACACACACCGCTTTGTGCTCAGCCCACACACTTCTTTTAAAAAGCACAATGAGTAAGTCAAAGATTCAGATTTCTGTTTGGTTTCTCTTTTCCACGAACCCATTTGCTCCGTCTGAGGACCAAGATCATTTGCCCCATTGTTATTGTTCTCCTATCACTCATTACATTGTGTGAAAATAGAAATAGAAAGAAGATGATGGCTGAGAGGGTTTGTAATAGTTTAGGTGGAAAGCCTTGGTCCCCTTCAGTTCTCTCCTCTTATGGATGCTGCGGTCGTCACATTCAGCCACTTCGATGCTGTGGAGAAATAAACTGAGCTGTTACAGTGATTAGTGACTTGTCGAGGATGGGATTTGTTCAGCTTCATCTCTCACATCCTTTACTAATGGGCTCACGAGGTCTCAGATGTTTGATCGAAGCCCCCCCCCCCCCCCCCCCGCTCTCTGCCCCTGGGTGGAAGTGGTTTTCACATTATAAAGCTCTTGCCGTAAAGCTACCAGGCCACGCTGTCATCTTCTGAGTGCTGTGAATGCAGGATGTGTATGATGGATTCTGCAGTGTGGAGTCGAGGCCAGGCCCACTCAGGACTCATGTTGGACCTGGCCCAACACATCGCTGGATTATTGTTTGTATTTAACGGTGCGAACTGAACAGCTCAATATAACTCCAATAAGTCAGAGGTCCGTATGGAGTTTATTGTCCTGACGATCCTTCACTAACCACTAGTGTGATGAGCTGGAGACCTTTAAAGGATTTCATGCTATATATGTTGGATGCCAGTAAACTGATGATGAAGAAACCACATTGTCAACATGTGCAGACCAGACAGCCACTGGGGGATGAGGTCTTGCTCTCTCACATTAGGCCTTTAAGTGGCTGGATTTTTTTCACTCCGACCTTTTGATGTCTCCTGTAGCTGCATCCAGATCTGCACATCAACTTCCACTGTGTCACACATAGACCAGCTTTGCCTTCAGCGCAAGCCAGCGTACACCTGAACCGCTGCAGTATTACTCCCTGTGTTCACCACTGAATAGAGCAAAGCTGCACTTTACCTGCCAGCAATTGCAGGTTTTGTCTACATAGGTCTAATTTGGCCCCGCTAGGAATTCAATGTGTTTAAATGACGACAATGATTCGCTTGAGACACGTTCACAGTCACATATTTCTCAGGCAGGAATGCAACGTACAACCTCCACAACCCCCGAACGCCGGGGTGGCCGCAATACACAATGAGGGCTCAGGTAGAATATCATGTGTAGCACATGTGTAACTGATACATCCAGCTCATTGTAATCAGAGGTGACAGAGGATTTTAGAAAAAGCCCAAAATAAAGTAAATTGTCATGCTGTGCGGAATTTCCCTTGACGTCCACCGGCCCAAAATAATATTTTCCATAAGATTCATTTTCCCAAAGCACTCTGAGGAAAAATATGCTGGTACAGTATGTGTTGGTTCTCAAGAAATCACTGTATTATTGAAAGTTCCCATCTGCCATACTGTTGAAAGCTGCAGGGCTAATGAAAGCTTCAATCTGTTAATCTGTCTTCAGAATAAAAAAAAAAGAAATGATTTCAAAGCACAACATCTGTTACCCGTCATGAAATCAAAATCTCTCCGAAAAACCGCCGTTTAGCCAACTGCAGGATATTTATTTGCGAACTGAAGGCCAGGAGTTGAGCAGGAATGCCGACCTCCTTCCCACAAAGAACTTTTTAATGACATTCCATTAATTACGCCTGGAATTGTTTGCTGTTGCAAATTCTGGCACCTGTGAAAGAGGACACACCTTGGTACAGATCAAATTTGTTTGGCAAGGGTGATGAAATTGCACAAAGTTGGAGCTCGGGGCAATGTGCTATATTGAATTTCTTAACCGTTCCCCGCAGTAAATATAGCCGTTCCTCTCAGCTGTGCAAACAGATAATAAAATCCACTTGGAGAGCAGCGGAGGGATGAATCATTATTGAGATTGTGGGTCAATGACAGTGAGGTGAGCACAGATTGGAGAGGGAAAGAATGGGAGTAGTTTGGTTGGTAAACACATCAGCTGCAGTCCTTTGGATGATGCCAGATGCTGGTACTTGTTGTCTGTGCCAGGTCAGGTTGTCCACCAGCCACTTCTATAAGGTGTACGAGGCTGTAACATGACTTGTAACATGACTTGTTTATTTGATTCTCTTATTTGTCTCATTTGTTTAATAAAAAGTAGGTAGCTGACTTATTGAACTTTTACCTTAACACTAGTTCTGCTCTTAGTTGCTTGTTTAGGAAGGAAATGCACTTACGATTTCTGGTGACTAGTAGTTTTCTTGCCTACCTATGTTGAATGCACTTATTGTAAGTTGCTTTGGATAAAAGCATCTGCTAAATGACTGTAATGTAATGTAATAACATAAATGCAGAATGGTGTACTCCAATCTGTAAAGTTGAGCGGAATGAGTATGAGTGAATATCCATCACAGACTTGATGTACTGATGTATTTTTTTAATTGCACTGTGTTCTTATGGCACAATCTGTAAACTGGTGATAGATTTTGTAGTTGTAGTTGTAACAACGATCTGCAAATGTGTGAAACCCATTTTGCAAACCTGTAAAAATATCTGTGAACCAAAAGCACGTAAAGTTGTGAGCTGTAGAGGCCATTTGTTTTTGTGACCCATTGAAAAGGTTCCTGGCCTGGCAGTGTCCTGATGCAGAGGCTTGAAAGGTTTCTGTTTGTAGTTCGAGGACAAGGGACTTTTGATTCCTGAATATCGACTGGCAGGCAGCTGCCCTCCAACGCTGCCAGCAGTGGACCCACCCCACATCCCTTAGCCAACCACAACCCATGTTCACTCTGTGCCTCGCTCCCCTCGTCAGCCAATCAGCGAGCCTTGTTCTCCGCACTTGTTGAAAGAGAAACACGTTTGAATGGTAGCTAACGTTTTTCATGCTGATAGATACCAACAAATCCTTCATTGTAGATGTTATAAATGAACTGTGTTGGGGACATTTTGAACAAGTTGTACACAACAAGAAAACATTTCAGAGTTGTGTTTCAGAGTTACAGTAATTTAGATGAGAAGAAATAAAAGTGTTGATGTGGATGGATAGCTAGGTTGACACTTTTAATAAAGGCCTTAGTCTGAAGGTTTTTTTCTTGGAGAAGTGAAGATTGAACAACCTTAGATTTGAAGCAGCAGACTTGAAATGTATCGATAGAAAGACAGGTTCTGGAGTAGCTTTATGGAGTTACGTAGGACACATACAACTATTTCAGGTTTGTTATCATCAAGTCAAAACCATGACAGGCCTCAAAAGTACCTGGCTGATATTTGCGGGTTTCGCTAGATGACATCATGTCACCTGAATGTCTTCCTTTTGAATCAGCTGATTTTTACAGATCATTTTATTTCAGGTTTGATTTCTTGGCTTCCTTCTGCCAGTCCACAGCAGTCCGCTTGAATCTTTGGTTGCTCTATTGGTTTCCAGCTTTAAACAGTAAAAGGCAAAGTTCCTCCAAGGAAGCAAATTCTGCATTTTATAGCTGTTTTTTTTTTTTTTAGCCTCTGAGCTCCACATCAACTTTAAGTAGAAAAAGTCTAATAAATTCTTTGTTTGAAGCAACTAGCTTGTTGAATTGAACTGTAAGATCCCGTTTGGAGCTTCCCGGTGAAGCAATAGCTCAAGGAATCATTTACAGTTCGTCACATTCCCTCATTCATTAGACCCAAAGTCTGCAGAGGTTTTATTCTGGGCTTTGCTTATTTTGATGGAGCTAAACCTGCAATGAAGTCCTCACAGCCAAAAGACATTAGAGAGAGGCTTTTCAAAACAACTGCCGTGGGGCCGAAGAGACACTGAACCCATTTGCTAAATAAATTGTTTGAAACATCATTCAGGAGGCAGAGGTCCAGTGAGAGGCCCCTGGGTCGGCCCCGGGATCGGCCCCTGGGTCGGCCCCTGGATCGGCTGCAGCTGAGCACGTTCCTCTAATGCTGTTTATCCATGGGTAAACACACTGGGTGGATGGTGGCCCAGCAGGGCAGCTGTTCACCCCCAGCAGAGGAGGGTGAAACCTGCATGAACCCATCACAGCTACGGCACCTTGATGGAAGACAGTTCAGTCTGTTGGTGTTCATGTCATTGGTGACATTGCGGTGGAAGTGAGTCGATCTGAGTGACAGTTTAATGTATTTGAAACTGTTCTGGGTTGTTTACAGTATTGAAATAAACATTGTAGTAAAACTTGTTTGTATGTGTGGACCTGCCCAGTAAACGTGTCCCACTTCCAGCCGAGTCATGACGTGCACCACCAGAGTGGCTCTAGCTGGTGTCTTCCTCTTTGCCAGTTTATCTGTTGGTTGTGTAGAGAGAGAGATGTCCTGTGTTCATCCAAGCACACAGTGACCCTGTTCTTCAGTCAGCCGTGGATTCAAGTCCCATTCTTCCAGCATGTACTCTGAATGTCTGGGCCATGGCTGTGAAGTATCGGCCCCCAGTTGCTGTTGGCCGGGGCCTTTCCAGCCCTTCCTTGGTCCCGGCAGCTCATTGTTGCCTCCTGTAGTAGTGTGGTGCATTTTGGTCCACACAAGAAAGGCTCAAGTGTGAACTCTGATTAAATGTGGTTGGTTGTCCCTTGTCGTCTCTTACATTGTCGACCGTGGTGTTCTTCTCTGCAGTCCTAGTTACCTCAGCTTTTGGAAATAAACAGGTCAATAGCTAACTAGCTAATTTGCTAGCATTTGGCTACACACCCATAACAAAGCAGCCATGACCTGAGGAGGAGGAGCCACCAGACAGAAATCCCAGTGGTAGGATTCATGACCCAGGGGGTCGGCCGTCTTCTGACTGAGATATTTCTTCTGTCTAATAATAACGGACCTGGAATACATTGAATTTGTTCCATTTTGCTACTATGGAATTCACAACCTGCAAAATAAATCGAAAAATGTTGTCACCTCTTACCAAGTTCGCTCTGCTGCATTACCACAAAGTCACTCCTATCACTCCTTTATTATACAAACCAGCTAAAGCTGCAGTTGCTTTGTCCCGCCCTGAATGCATTTCTATTGGCAGGTCAGCCAGTTGTCTTCAGTCCAGGTATTCCTATTGGCTGGGATGGCACAAAGCCTATCTGTGACGTGTCTCCTGTTGAGGCTTCATTCACCTTTGCTGATAAACTGTTGGTGGCTCGGCTGGTTGCATCGATTGAAACAAGTTTAAGAGCAGGTGGGGACAGAAGTGATGGACACGTCCCCCCTATCGACCTACTAAAATAGATGTAGGTTGTTTTGCAGCGTTGTGTTCCTCGATACTCAGCACAACAACATGCATACAATACAATAGTAATTTAATCCTCTTTGGTCAGATGACTGATGACTGTTCACATCCCTTCCTCTCTACTTTTCCACTAATTTCAGGGCCCACCTGCCTGGACCACAAGCCAAACATGAGACACTTGAAAAACATATCTGAATCACAGCTAGCTTGATACCTGGTCATTAGCCCCTAATAACCGCCGTCTAATAGCCAAATTCTTGTTATCCCTCCTAAATGAGGCTTGATAAGAAATTTGTCGATGGAGGGGAAACTCAAACATGCAGCACTCCATATTTTCTGCTGAGGTATTATTCCCTCTCCAAGCGTGACTGTGTGTGTTTCTTTAGCTACTGGATGGGGTAACCCCAGTCACTTGCCTCCTCAACACCTGTGTTTACTTTGGGGCCTCGGCCCCCGTGACCCAGCAGCAATCCTTCACTCACTCAGAAGATGGAGTGAGCTCCCAGCCTCCAACTATGTGCTGCCCCGGCACTTTTACCACGGTGTGATTCCTCTAAGACTTTCATTAAGGGGCATGGGCCAAAAGACTAGTATAAATTACATTCCTTTTTCAAATTCTAGTATATTTGAACATTCAGATCCTGTTCTCTATTATTGTAATTTTAAGCGAGGCCTGGCGGGGTTTCAGTGCCTGTTGTGGCCGAGGGCTTTCACGGGGCTCTGTGGGTGGAAAGTGGATTTGAGGAGCCATTAATGTAGAGTGTAAGTGAACTTGTCCTCTCCTTGACTAGCGCAGCAGAGAGAACGGGAATCACTCATTTTGAATGTGAGGCGGGAGCTAAAACATGAGAGAAGCGGGTTTGTGAGCAGAAGGTTGCCGGTTCAAATCCCCAGGCTGACTGGGGAAGGTTAGCTCACCTGCCTCACTGTGGCTTGCATCGTGGTACTCAGCTGACCTGGGCTTCATTGTGGAGGATACTTCATCCATCAACCACAATGGCTGGTGGTTTCCAAAGTTCACCTCCACTGATTCACCAGGCGATCACGTTGCCCACGTGTTTTCTTCCTTGATGCAAATTGGTGTTGACTTGGACCATTGTTGACTTTGGATTGCCAGTGTATTGAGTCGGGGGGGTGTTGGGCAACAGAGTAGAGCAGTTTTTATCCAAAACCCTAGAAATACTTTTAAAAAAAGTAAATTATGTTGCACTGTCCCGATATACATATAACTAGAAATCCTCTGTGGTTTTAGATGTCACCTCACATTCTGATGACGTGAAGAAACAGGAAAATCTGGATAACAACTACTGGTCAACAACTACAACTACGTGTCTTTGAGCAAGGCACCTCATGCTCACTTGACTTTCCTTAGATAAATCAAGGCTAAAGACAAATAACTGAATATGAATGTTTTGTCAGGTAGAAGACAGGATGAAACTAGTCCAGTATACAGTTGGACCTTGGTAATCCACCAAGAATGGAGGAAGTTCACAGAAAGATATACAAAAAACAGATATATTTGGGGTTAAAATACTTTTATTTGTGTGTTAACAAGAGAATAATACAGACAGACGTTGTTGTTGATGCTTCTTCAGGTCATCCATCAGTTCTACTGTGTTTGATTTTCCCTTGAAATTGAAAATCACGTTTCTTAAAAGAATGTCGACTTTCTTCTACTCTCGTTCTCGTAGCTCTCCTCCTCCTCCCTTCATCATCCGCCCCGTGCTGAAAACCGTCTAGCCCACAACTGGCAGCGGTCCAGCGAGCTGTTTACTGCCCAGAGATGTTAACTTGGTGTGGACCTGATGAATGTTTTGCGCCACAGATCCTGGACCAGCGCCAGCGCTCTGTTGCTTGGACGGCAGTGTTAACTGTACCGAGCGCTAGTGCCCCGTGTTTTGTCAGGTGTGGAGATATTAGTGTGGGCCAAAACCATGTTTCCATGGAAACCGGCCAACCTAAGCGTAAAAAAAGCGTCCATAGATAGAAAATGATAGAAAATCATTTCATCCTGATAATCAATATTACAACATACTGGCTCTGCAAAAGCACCAATGACACCTTTTAGAATAACAAAATTGACAAAAGGATCACTTCTGCTAGGAAACAGTATTTGGAGTATTTGGGAGTATTGTCGGCTCTATGCTGCCTAGTGAAGCACAAATGAAATTAGTCTGGATTGAAGAAACATGATTTGATTTTTTTTTTGGGGGGGGAAAAATAGAAAAATAGTGTTTTGATTTAGAGACGCTCCAGCATGGATTCTACTTACATATTGTTTTTATTTTCCAGTATAGGACAATTTAGAAAGAAATGTGTTCCACATGACTTTGTTTTTGATGTTTGTTTCTCTAACGCTTCGTGATGAGACGTTTATTTGGTATGTACTTCTCTGGAAACTAGTTCAGTTCCTATAATTGACTTCAGTCCGTATTTGTGAGAAATCATTTGAAACACCAACTAACAGAAACACCCTCCACTGTGATTTCAACACCAACAGCCCAGTTGTACTCAGCCCAACTCAACGCAGAACGCTGTTCACTTTATTGTCAGTAATGAGAGCAGATCCAGGAGAAGGTCTCTTGCAGCTACGGCGTGTTAGACGGTAAAAAGCCTCCATAAAGAACCTTTAAGGCTTCATGTGCCTTTTTTGGGTTAAAAGAAACATTTCAACCCGTTTCAATGTTGTCTTTTCCAGGACACTGGCAAGTGCAGGAAAAGAACTCAAAGATAACTTCCTGAAAGCCCTGGCAGAGCGAGAGGAGGCCAACCGCAGTGGGAAAATGACTGTGAGTACATTATTACAGCACTCCAATTGCTACGTAATGGGATTCCCCTCAAATATTTCTGCAATTCCATTAGGAAGGGAACAAAATCCATACTGTGTCAGGTTGAGTGGAAATGCCCCCCTTCCCCTCCAAATACCAAGAGAGCCAGCTGCCTGCCCCACTCCCATCCACCACCTAGTCACCAGCTACCTTCCTACTGCTAGGAAGAGAGGGAATCTAACTACAGCAAGCGCTGAATTCACCAACACAATGAATGTAGAGGAATTGTCTTGGTGACGTCGGTGTATATCCACTACATAGTGACATGGGTAGGAACACAACGAGACGTCACATCTACTGCAAGACTACACTAGACTAGTATTACTACACATATAAACCTGAAGGCATCATATACCCTGGTGCATTCAGGCGTTGTGGCATTCAGGAGGCTAGAGGAACAACATTAGTCCTGATCACGTTTCTTAGTTTCTGGAAATATAAATGTATTCTGCTAAATAAAGAAATGACTCTTCTAGGTTCCTATTTGAGATTTCAAAGAGAATCTGTAATTCTTATATTGGTGACATATTAATCTGAGGTCAGAAACACAATATTGGATTTCCTCCCTGTGTGCATGCCATTGTACAAATCTCATCAGAACAGAGTTTTTAAAAGTAGATTTTCAAAATGTTCTTCCTGGCGGAGCATCACAACCCCCCCGTGTGCAGCAACACAAGGCAATAATAAATCTGATGGACTAAACAGTGACAGTAGTGGGACAGTAGATGATGATAATGTGACAGAAGGAACAGCAACATCTTTTAAAGCTCTTCTTAACGGATTCATCTGTTTGTTTCATTCAGGTTCACTATCATGTTTCAGTCAGTAGCTGCTGGTGTGTTCAGCAGTCCTCTAACAGCAGATCATCATCCCCCCTGGGTTTAGCACCTCCACGGCCCATGCACTTTGTCAGTCTACCTTTGATACTAATCCATTGGAAAGCAGACCTTGGGCCCCGGGGTTGTCACGCAAGCTTTTCATTGCAAGAACATTCATGAATTCCAACAGGGAACGGGTTGAAATCTGAAGGTTTTATTCAGTAGATTGCATTTCATCAGAAACAACACAACACAACACACAAGTGGAAGCTGTTACGTCTCCATACACAGGAACAGGAGTGCTGATCTGAGGGAAGCTTGGCCCTGAAGTCAGACCGTCAAACTGAGTCGTCTCAGATCAGTCACATTTTGTGAAGATATTTCTCTCATGCTGGTGGCGTGGCGGCTCAACAATTCCCGGCCCTTTCCTTTCTATTGGACTTTGCACTCACACTCCCAATGCATGCTGGGCTGTAGGCTGCAGCGTCCATTGTAGCTACGCTGGAAATATCTCGATGTGATGTCATGTCTACGTTTGGCCACTTTTCATTGGAACATTCCATAGAAAAAGGCACATCGCTTTCTCCTTTAATTGGCAGTAGAGAAGAGAAAAATATTTTTATGAAACTATTGCTGATTCTTACTTTAAACATTGTTTGGGGTTCCTCTGTATTGTTGTTGCTCTCTGCTACATCGGTCTGGTGGCTTCAGCCTAGCAGGTGAACCCTAAATGAAACTTGGATGAAGAGGCACCAGGGAGAGCATTTACCCTCTATTGGCTGACGTTTGTGACTACAAGCATTACTCTTCACACCATCTCTGGCCCCATTCAACACAGAACATGAGACCGTTTGACAAATGGAATGAGAAACATTTCAAAAGATGAGGGACGGCGCATGGCATTGTTCTGCAAGGAGTGTTCACACCGGTGGAGGTAGACTGCAGAGAAAAGGGGTTTCATCTGACCTCCCCTTACCTGCCCCTGTGGGATTTGCAATTATAAGATCACATGAAGTGCGCGGAGCGCCGTAGAGTAGTAACACCAGAAACAGATTTTTCCCACTGGATGTTGACAGTGTAAACAGCCCCATGCAGAAGCCCCCCTTCATACCTTAAGAGGAGAGACATGGCTGCAGCCTGTTCCTGTCAAAGAAGCCTCTGTGAGTCGTCTAATACCTCTTCCTGTATACAGAAAGGAGAGCAGGGAAAAAAGGAACTCCATATTAGAATGTGTATCACCAACAATATTATGCTGACATGATCGTTACCCCCCTCTTTTTTATTTTTCCTCACTAAAGTGCTTCCTCTGCTGAAAAATTGCGCTGGGAAAATGTTTATTTTCCTTGAGCCCCTCTCTGTTTAAGACCGGACCACATTTGAGCACTTTATACCTCTTCTCTTTGAACCGGGTTGAGTAACAGGTAATCTTAATACAGTTTGACGAGGCTTGACCTCTTTGGTATGTTGACATTACTAAAATGTCTTCCAGCCAACATTTGCCTTGGGCATATGCGAGATGTGTTTCATACTGTTCATTCACATTGTGGATAATAATTAATAGTTTACTTTTAGGATTATGGTATGAAAGTATTTTAGTTTATCTAATAACCAGTGAGCCTTCTGATGTGTAATGTATGGTGTAGTCTGATAATAATAGTTTACACCCTTTTTTCAGTTATTTATTTTCTACTTTGCTTGATTCTAATGTTTGTCCTCATCTAGTTTTTGCAGTGACCTGTACTTATACCCAGTGAAACTAAAGATGTAACTGGTTCAGTCTGCATTCAGAAAGCATCATTATCGTCATGCTATAGAGCGTCAAAACATTCTGTTGTTATAGTCAGGGTCAACCTAAAGGCCATTTATCAAAAACAACAAAAAAATCTCTTTCAATCCTCCAGGTGGTGCTATTGAGCACCCAAAATATGGATGACACATTGAAATCACTTAATACCAGTATCAGATTTGGCAGCAGTCAACAGGCCTACTACATTAATGAAACATTTTTCACAAGGGAAGTTGCTTTATTTTATTATCCCTCACTTCCTTTCCACTCTTGAACAAAAATCACAGAATGTTAGTTTAGTTCCACCGTACCTCACCCATGGAAATTCTCGCAGCCGAGACTTGAGTTGTCGCTCTAATCCCCTCAGTAGTTTGGCAGGAGCCCAATGGTTAGAGAAGTGGTGTTGTGACTGGAAGGTTGCTGGTTTGAATCCTAACTGGGAACATTTGAGAGTATTGTATGAGAGTACTGCTATTGAGCTGCTCAGTACCAAGTAGAAGACTGTTTGAGCAGCTCAGAGGGCTGAATGTGTGTGGTTGTATGATGTGAAGCAGAAACACAATCTTCCCTTGGGAAATAATAATTAAAAGAGAGAGATCTTAAAGCCTCCAGCTGACTTCACTTCCTGTTTGTAACCCAAGTTTTCTCCCCAAATCAGATACTGTGTTCTGCTGATGTAACACATTATATAGCAACACTATGGCAACAAGTAAACATACCGCACAAGTAGCCTGTAGCTCATTTTACATGGAAGCTTAACATTGGCTGTTAGCTTAGCATTAGGTACCACCCGCAGATAAGCTTGTTGTCAACATTTACTCACCGATTTGCCATCAGCAATTGTTGACACTGCATCCTGGTTCAAAACAAGCCTCCTCTGGAAGCCATGCCATTGGAGAACAAGGCACCTGGTGTGCAGCCGGTCCAGCCCAATGAACTGCCTCCACCGGCAGTAAATCTCCGGTGCCGGGACGGAGGCTTCGCGGCTAACCATGGCAGCTAACGATATACAAAGTGTGCTATATACAAGCACCTAAAAACATTTAAAATCACCAACATACAATTAAAAACACTTGCTAAAAGATGGTAAGTGTGTGTGTCCCAAAATATGTATTTGCAGTAGTACCTCCAAAGAATTACTTGTCACTTGTGGCTAGTGCTGTAGAAATGCTTACTGTCCATATCAATGATTTATCAGCGCTTGGCTGGTGTCGATTGACGACGCTGCATGCTAGAAGTGTAGTCACTAGTCAGTTCCCAAATGTGATGTCTTTACACGTTGTGGTTGTTGGCCCCGTCAGACAACCAGTCAGAGTTGAACAAGTTGCAAAATGTTGAGCATTTTGAAAGGTGCATGTGCCAGCCAGCTAGGTCCGGTGATACCTATAGGTGTGGCTTGTCCGCTGAAGGCCAATGGTTGCCAACAGTGCTGACATTGTACAACAAATAGTCAGTTTGTCAGTGATATTCAGTAAACCATAGAAATAATGGTATTATCCATGTCGGTTTGCAGTCTTTTATTGAATTAGCGGAGCTTGTTAGCTTTAGCTAACACAGAGAAATGGGAGGTAGAGCAGAAGTATTCATTTAACTTCAGGGTGACAGTGGCGGCCATGTTTGATTTATGTCTTACTCGGCATGGGACGCAACACAACAAAGCATATGTTGACAAAGGCTGAGTCAACCGTTGTATTTATCTCCAAACAACCAAATTAGAATTGTGTAGCCTGTAACTAGTTTCAACAATATTAGTTTAAAGGTCACCTACCGTTAGCTAGCAGACGCAGCTAACGTTAGCTAGCAGCTAACGTTAGCTAGCAGCTAACGTAAACGTGCCACTAGGGATAGGAAGCTTCATTTTGTGATATTTTTGGGATATAACACTGTAAATGCTGTTAGTTAATAAGAATTAGGCTTGGGTGGTTTGGAAGTAAATATGATGTAACAATATAAACTGTCTGACTGCTAACATGAGCTAACGTGGATATCTGAACCACTCATCTTCAACATCATGGACGTTCCCTTCGATCCAGTGGCTGAGGTCTTTGAGTTGGACCCACCTGGGTAATTGTTCCTCCACCTCTTCTAATCACACAACAATGTTGAAGGTCAGTTTTGGTTTATGTTTTATCTTTTTTAGAACCAGAAAGAAGTGGTTTCTTCTGCATCTGGGAAGTGGTAACAACTCCAACATGGATATGGAAAGGGCTCATTTTTGTTACTGTACCAAATATGAGGTTTTGGTAGGACTTCTTGTTGTCTGTCTCAACAAAACATGATTTTGATTTTTTTTTCCCAGGCTTAAAATACTCTTGATGCAAGTGTCCAATTACCCACGTTAATCTTTGATAAGGTTCAATAATAAGACCACCCAGTGGTGCAAGATATCCTGCACACCATTCAGCTGGTGCTGTCCTGATGGACTCACGCCTCAACCCTCAGGATCAATCCCACCAACACAGTCCAGCTCCTCCCGTCCCCTTTGACAGTCAACAGGCTTTTCCTGCACTCTGATGGAAAACAATGTGTTCTACATGTGTTATTCACTTGTGTGAATTATTATATTATGTTAGGTGGGGTGTCTTTCGTCAGATTCACCACTTCAAAATCATTCGTTTTTAAGACTTGACACTACAAGTGATTGTCTTCAGTGGGCCAAAGCCACATATTAAGTCAGAGACATTTCTGAGACATTTCTGAGACATACTAGCTCGGTAGCAGTGAGAACAAGAATCAAAGAATCAAAACCTACACAAACACAAATTGCCTTGTTTGTATTATTTCAATTTACACCACTGTTGTAAACTCAACCAGTCGCCCACCTAATTCGTCATGAGGGATTCATCACTGTTGTGAACGGTTGTAAGGACCCAGAACATCATACAAAAGAAGAGGAAAAGAAAATAATTAGTTGAGTTATTGGCTTTCATATGAATGCGTGATGTATTCTGTGTCATCCTCCGTCCCATTTGTCAGAGGGGTCACTCCTTTATCCTCCTTTCATGTCACGCTCAGCCTTTCAAGTCAGGTTGAAATTACACCTGTCAGTTAATACACTTTCAGGTTAGCCTGTCTCTTCTGTCCTGCCCCAAATGGCATTACAAAAGATTGATAGCAGACATGACTCTTAATGAACAGCTCATCTTCCCTTTGTGTGCAGTCCCTGCCCCCCTGCTGTTCCCCTCCCCCAGTAGGACAGAAACAAAGGGAAATTTCATGCCCAGGAAGTAAAGCGAGGACAGAGGCAATGGATGCAAAATAACAAATTCACTAGAGTTAACTGATTTTCCCCTGAATCTTCTCATAACCACCCAACGTTCAGGTTGTCGAGCGACTCCCGGGCCCCGTGCTATCTTTCTGATCAGCTGAACTTCTAAAGCCTTCAGTGCCGAGCCTTCATTGTGCTTTTTCTTCCCCGGCCCTGTTGCGAAAGCCGCTTCGCTGCCAAAAGTCACACACAAACAAAAGGTGCACCTGGGCAGCTTTGGCTCTGTTTGCACTGGGTAAGAAGTTAAGTTTTTTATCAAATCCAGGTCACACCTGCACAGGATGCCTGAGGGTGTCCATTGTTGGAGGTTCACATCTGAAATTGAAGGTGTCCTGCCACCACCCACCCTGCTCCGTTTGTTTTCAGTTATTTGTTGAAAGGCTCTGATGATGTCAGTGTGTTGCACAATCAGACTGATGCTAACTAAAAGTGTAATGGCAAAGTTAAATTCAGCATTATGGGAAACAGTAAGCCTAAATCACTAACACTTGCCAGGGTTTCTCTCAAATCAGATGCTTTTATGACACAAATTCAACATTTTTATTTAACCATTTAATTGTTATTTAAATGGATGCTAACACTGTCAAAATTGTTTTTTTAGTGTTAAGATTTGAAGTTACTTGCAATTTAAAAATAAAAAAATAAAAATAAAAAGATTGAACTCTGCTCTGAACTGCTATGAGAACTTATTTTTTAAGTTCATTGAAACGTGCCCTATTAGCCAAGCCACATTTATTTGACAAACATCATGAAGACTCTTATCCTGAGCCATAAAACATTCTGTTACAAGCGAGTAATATGGGACGTTTAAAAAGAAACGTGGTTACAGAGAGAAGATTGATGTAATTTCATCTCCATCACATGTTGCTGAATCAAGTTTCCTTTGTTGCAAATGACTTTCCAATTACTCGTGGCCGTATAATGTACCCTGAAAGTAAATATTCACTGCCCTCAAGACGCAAATAAAAAACATGTTTCTTACTTCATCTGCAAAGCCATCACTCATCCGGCAACAAGAGGGAAATTAGTCATAAAAACAATTCACTTGGCAAACTGCCGTGCCATAAAGAGCGAATGAGTATGTTCGCTGTTGGCTCGTTCCCAAGCAGCAGAGCTATCGCAGCAGTCAGCTTGTTGTGTCAGGACTAAGGAGCCTTCTCAGAGGAGTCGCGTTACACCTGTCACGTCTCCTGGACTGGGAACCCATGCTCTCTGCCTCTGGAGATGTTATTGCATCCACAAGTTGCTGTTGGTATAATGAAAAGTTGCCTAACCAGCATCTGAAGAAGCAGTCATGCGTTGTTCACGGTGTTGCGAGAAGCATTACGGCACCTTAAAACCATCAAATCCCTTCAGGATCACCAAAATGTGGACCACCTAGAACCTGGTTTTCACAGTGGTTGTGGCTGTGGGTGTGTGTGGTCAGCCATTATTGAAAAATGACGCTCTATATTATATCATGCAGGCTTGTGCATGACGAACTTCCAAACCTTTCTCCTGAACTGTAAATGAATCCAGTGTTTTAGTTAATAAAACATTGGTTTTGAGGAAAGATTAACATCAATAGAATCTCAGCTTGCCTCATTGAAGACGTGGTTTGGTTGTATCACCATGCCCTCATACACTTCAGATACTGAATTATGGCTCATTGGACCAACTTGTGAGGATGTATTTTCAAGGTTTTGAATGCATATGGTGGTGTTAGATTAAGGCAAAACCGATGTCTCAATCAAGGAATAAAGATCCCCAGCAACATTGTTTTATTACCACAAAAATGAAGAAATGAAAAACCTCTTTAAACACGTTGGTGCAGGAGGGTAACGTCATACAGCAGCTTTGACAGAGAAAAGCTATCCACCTGTTAAAACTAGAAGGTTTCACTGTGTCTGCGCTGCAGGAAATCCCTGTGAGCAAACGAACAGCAGCCACAAGCCGACTGTGGCAGTCTGGAGGTCCGATACTAAAACCCTATCTGGTGAGACAGTTCAGGTTTCTGGTGAACCAGCCCTTGATTCTGGTGGACCTCAAGGTTTCCCTGTCCTGTTTTATTTCAAAAGTTTACATCATTATGTTACAGAAAATGTAAATGCTAGGTGATATTAGTTCAACTCATTTTGGATGTGTTCCCTCAAATGATATGACAAGATAACAAGATAACTGATTTCTTACAGGCTGTGAAGGGATCATATCTATTCCAGCTGACAAGCTACTACTGAGTGTTATGAGGGAGATCTCTGCAAAGGGATTGGCTGGTACCTTTATTTCTACAAGTTTATTTATAAAGCCCTTTATCAAACAAGCCTCAAAGGGCTTCATAAGCCGAACTATAGGCAATCAATCAATCAGTTATCAATCATGAATTGTGGTAATTACAGAATATGATCAGTACAAAAGCACACGGAAACAATAACAGGATGACAGATTGAAAGTAAATGTCATGTCATCTCAGGTAGACCAAAACAATTCAAACTATATAAAAATGAATAGATTGCATTTATTTTGGACTAAGGAAGAAAAGATGCTTGTCCCATATTTCTAGAGCTCTTTAATATGTCTCAAATATGGCAGATTAAAAGGTTTTGAGTTGAGCCTCCAGCCAGGAGATTCCCTGGCTAACCAGGTTACTTGATAACTTAAGTAGATTGCACAGATTACACGGAGGTACGATGGTAGACCAACGTAGACCTGTCAGCTCTATGTTGTTGATTAGCCTATAAATGATTGAAACTATTCCCAACATGTTGCTCAACGTTACAACCCATAATATTTGGTTCATTTGTCAGATTGAGTTAAATGAGACTTTGAGGAGAGTTCTCTTCAAGATGTGAACAAGACCTTAGCCCACATTCAGTTTTTAATCTGACTATTTGGAAGTTGTTGTCAGCCTCCCCCCCTCTCAGTGGTGGTATTTAGACGGTTGACTTGTGCTGCGTGTCCCATGCCCAGGGGGGACATCCCGTATAAAGGAAGTGTTTGTCTTTGGTCTGTGGACCCAGCGAGTTCTGTATTGATAAGCTCCCGTCGCTATAGATAATAAGGTGGTCAGTCATGCAGCCCAGAGATCAAGTATAGCATTGAAATTAAAGAGGAATTCCCAGCCCTATTGCGTTACAAGCCATGTGTGTGTCCCCGCTGCCCGGTCCCTTTGTCCTGGTCATGGGCAGTAAAAATAACAATGGCAAGTTTGATTTCAAAGCAGCAGGGCCAAGGTGGACGGCCTTTAGAAAGGAAAGAGTCCTGCAGGGCTATCGTATGACCTTGACTTGAATGGTGTCACAGAGTTGTGGAGAGGTGGGGATAAGGCCCCACCAGGTTGCAACCATCTATCAAGCGGACAAAGAGGACTTTTTGTGTAGAGAAGCAACCATTGTGATACAGGAGAATCAGCTAATCAGGGTGTTTTAAGGGTTTCAAAACGATATGAACCCTACATGGTAGACCCTAAAAGATATAATCCCTGCCCTGTTTTATAACTGTGGTTTTTGGCTCCCAGTTCATGTGACCACGGTTTCTGAGCGTTGAACTGTAATACTTGACAATTCACTTGCTCCACTTTCTCACAGTTGCAGGTCTCGAGGAAAGCCGTAACATTTAAGTGTGAAATAATACTCTTGGCTGATTACAAGCTGTGGATTTCACGGCTAGTGTCTTAGTCTATAAAAAGAAAATGGATAGCCAAAACATTATGTGTTATGTTAGTCCACACAGCCAACATGGCAGCTGGGTCCCATCTCTGGATGGGCCATATCTGCCACTGAGGAATATGGAGAAGAAGGGGGGTTGGGGGGGATAAGATGAACCTCAAATGATATGCCATTGTCTCCTAAGGCTGCTAATAAATGGCTCTCCAAAGACAATAATAGAATGTGATCCATCTGAGTCATGCATATTTGAAATATTTAGACACAATTTCCTCTACCAGACGCAGCTGCCGTCAATGGGAGGGCTTTCCCATGCAACGTTCCCCTGAATGAAAGCACAAGTTACTTAAATTACCAAAGTCCGGAGAGAACTCGGGCCATTTGGAAGCGATCTGAGGGCGGATGAAAGGCTTGTTTACCCCTGAAATCCAACAACACGTGATCTATCAGACCTTCTCCGAGTGGCACTACTGGTCTCTGGTGTCTGGATGAGCCCCTCGCTAATGATTTCCTCCACCCCGCCCTCCTGCGAACAGCTGCAGGCGTCCTGGGACATCGCCCCAAAAATGTGGCCCCTGGACCATTTTCAGAGCGAATGAAAAAGGATACACTTAATCTAATCTCTCAGGGCCTGTGTTGTTGTTTTTTTCTTACTCGCGCGTTTAGTGGATTTTGTCGAATACATTCGGAACACATTTGGGCTGCGGACCATCCCCATCAAAACATCCATCAGCTTGATTTGCCACTGGGAAGATGGGGAGTCGTATTAAGCTTTCTACTTGGTATCAAAGGAACTCTTGCATTAAGTGGAGGCCATCTGGGAGTCTGGATAAACTACAGTTGTTCCATGCCGCCAGTCTTAAGAGCTCTCGTCTTGGACACAGTTGGAGATTTATAAGGAAGCAGATGACTGAAGGGATTCTGTTATGTTCTTTTGGTATTAAGGTAGTCTCTTCTGCATTGCTTTCTATTAATACCTCTAAAGGCAAAGAGGACTCAAGATACTGGGGATGAACTATCCTTCAGTCCCTTGGTTACTAGAGGCCTTGGCATTGTTGGTGTCCTAGAATAAGTATGCCGTAGTTTGCAACCTCAGGCGGTCAAAATATCGCACATGTTCAAATTGCAATTTACGTTTTTAATTCAACTAGTCGAGCAAACGTTTACCAACCCGGCCAGTCTGATTGCTTTATACCAAAAGATACCGAGAGAGTCAAGACATTTAACGCTGTTCACTTGTCTCATCCACTCACAAACCTCGGTGTGTTTTTTTCCTGCTACTCCCACCTGCAGTCGTCGTTCATCAGGATGACACGGGGCGCATGTGCTTGATAGTGTAAGGAACCATTTAACCTCTGTGTTAAATAGTACCACGTTCTCTGGCTCCTCCCTGCAGGAATGTCCACCTGCCACGTTCAGCTGGGGCGTTTCAGACTGTCGTTACGTGAAAATGGAGATTGCAATTTTTGAATAACATAATACAAATAATGCTAACTGTAAGAATTTAAGTCCCTTGATTTTTTTACTTCACCTGCTGGGTTTGAGCCCAGACTCATACAAAAAGGTTTTCTGCAGTGGGTCAAGTTTTCATTTTCAGCAAAGCTTTTTCTTCTTTAATAACGATCAAAACCTTAACCAGCCTTAACCAAACTGTTTTAGTTACCTGATCTTAACCAGAGTAGTTTGATTAGATTTTAGAGCAGTGGTAGTACAAATCAATGGTGCATAACGTTTCATACCATACATAGGACCGGGGCGTTCATTGATCTGTGTATGGTAACTCTTAAACCTGCAGGCCGACTGTTTAAAACCTGCTTCATGACGAATCTCTCACATGGACTCTGAGCAGCTGTTTGTCCAAACCTCAACCTCAACGTGACTGTAGCTTTGTCAGTTCAGAGAGATGCCAGCCCACCGCGAGGTCCGCCCGTCAGCGGTGAAGAAGTCCGTCTTTGGTCAATCTGGGAATCCATCTGACGCTCGCGGCAACGCATGCAGCACATTCTTTGGAATCTTCATTGTTTTATCACTACACACGGCTCTGCTCTGGCTGTGTATTATTCCACCTGAGTAAATAGTGCACGGCATCGCTCCCACTTAGGTCAGTGCACATGTCTTCCCGAGGCTTCCCGGCCCCTCTACCCTGTCTCTCCCAGGCTCCGGCCCAATAACAGAGCCCCAGCACTCCCTGCCATCGAAGAGGAAGTCCAGGAATGTGTGTTTTTGATTCATATCGTGGAGGGCCAGCTGCTCACCTCCAGTGGTTTCACATCGGGCCGGTGGCAGTATCTCTCTCTCTCTCTCGCTTTCCCATACACAGCTCAGTCCAAACGCCAGAGATTTGAGCTCATAGTTTAACTTCAAGTTTCTGAAATCCAGACATGCCAAATTCTCAGCATATTTTCACGTCATTGTAATGTGTATTAACAGGTGTACACGGCTTTCGCCAGAGAGAAATGCAGATGGTTCGAGTCCATTATCAAATACAAAACGACTTTGAATGTGTTATGTCAGAGCGCTACCTGACATTAACCAGGTATATTAGATTCTCAACGAGTTTTCATGAAGTTTTCCAGGAGTTTTATTACAAGTCATGACAGTACCTGGTAGTATACACTTTGGGAGACGCACAGAAAATAAGGACGTAAGCAGAAGTGTCTATTATTTGGAAATTGGAATTAAACCAATCACTGTCAAACAAATGACCCTGAGGGAAATTAAAAATTAAATTAAAGTGCACAAAAATAGTCAGAAATGCATCAGCAGCTACTCATGAAAGAAAAATCAGGATTTAATAAAAGACAGCAGAATGAAAGATCTAGGTGTCCTGCCTGGTCTGGTCCTGGCCTATCTAACTCTTGAGGAAGTAACACATTAAAAGTCCCTTGTATTGATTAAACACACTACTGCATTCTTTAGACAGGGCATCCTTTTTAAAATAGTACATCACTGAGTGTCATAGCAACACTACAACACTAACTGGTGCGTTACAGGGAACAGTGAAGCACAACAATGATGGCGAGCTCAGAATCCCTCATGTTCTGCTATATTTGTGATATAGGTGTTGGAACTGATAAAGGTATTTGCTTTAATGATCTTTGTTGGAAGGCAAACAAGAGTGAAAATGTGCACACCCATATTTGTCAGAAAAGCAATATGTAACTTATTTATCTCCTGTCAGATAGTCAGCTCTGGAGATTTGTTTGTGATGTGTTTTGAATGCTTCATGGTGAGCCGGTTTCATACTGGGTGACCGCTGCTGTTCTTTATCACATTCTTTAAAGGGTTTTGCAGGCAGCAGATGTATGTCTTGGCTTGGTGGAATGTGATTGGCTGGGGAGTTTGGGGCATTGTGATCATGTTCCTCCTTCCTGAGTGTGATGAGGTGCTGCTTTAGATCCACTAATCAGTATCTACAGATATTCACTCCAAATACATCAGTTATCATCTGAGTTATGCTGATACCCAGTCAGAGCTTTAGTGGAAAATGTGATTTGTTTGCATCCCTGTGGCTCAGTGGTTAGAACGTTGGTTTGATTCTCCCTGT
Organism: Hoplostethus mediterraneus; assembly: GCA_034670385.1. Lineage (NCBI taxonomy): Eukaryota > Metazoa > Chordata > Actinopteri > Trachichthyiformes > Trachichthyidae > Hoplostethus > Hoplostethus mediterraneus. Next base: position 1,606,873 of record JAXDDW010000103.1, read on the forward strand.
TTCTGCATGTTCCTCTGGTGTGGCGTGGGTTTCTCCCCACAGTCTGAAGGACATGCAGGTGGATGAATGAAGACAGTGAATGAATGCATGTGACTGTGGATGAGGAGCACCTGCCATGGCTGTTTACATGCACAGAGTCTGTTCTTAACCTGGCTAACTAACCTGGTTTTGGGTCCAAGTGCCATAACTGGGTTAACCTATCTGATATACTAAAGTGATGAGTGTGTTTGTTACCAGACATTCGACAGCGTGCGGTGCAATGTTTGTGACAAGAAAATGACAAAAACCTAAAATCTACCGAAGATAATATACTAGCAGCTGATATTTTTGAGGTAGTTGTAAATGTCAAAATATTTAAATTGGAGCTATTAGTTTTAATAGTTAATACGTTTTTGAATCCGAGTTTTGCTTTTCTTTTTATATTGTAAAATTGCATTTTGAACAAATAATTTATAACAAACTTTTTTCATGAGGACTTTTATACTTTTGAAATGAAGAAGAAAAATAAATAGATAGAATTTCACACACACACAATGTTAATGTTTTTCTGACTTGGGAAAACATAATATGATAGTAAAAAATAGGCTATTGCATTACAGAACAAGCTTTAATTCAACATGGGTACAGAAGAGTTTGGTAACAACATCAGATTCAAGCTGCTGGTACCAGGTTGGTCGGTACCAGGTTGGTCGGTACCAGTTCTGGAAATCGTCCAGCGGTACCCGGCGCTCACTGCACCCTCTGGTACGGCAGGAAACTAACGTCTGGCTGGTACATCCCAGACTTCACCAGCCACTCTCACTGTTTTCTTTGGTTACCTACCAAAGTGGCTGGTAGAGTAGATAAACTTCCCCACCACAGTGTTTGGCTGAGGGCTGGTATTGACTTCCCATCCTGCCCTGCTGGGCTCTTTCATTGTGTCCTCACTTCCCACTTTTATTTATCAGCTATGTATTTCCAGCCACCATCTGGCACGGCTGATACCCCGGCGGGTGCCTGGTTGTAATATGGATATCCCCCTTGTTCATCTTATCCACCACGACAAAAAAATCTGCTCATCTTGTCTTGAGAGGAAAACAGAGCAGTATCAGTCGGAGAGCAGCAACGGGGTGAAGCAGATAAACATGTTTTCACTGCCAGACGTGAAGCGCTGCTCTTACTGGCTTGGACAAAGTTAGTGTTGTCTTAAACCACAAGCCCCCTTTTAGTTATTTCAGAGCCACAGAAAGCAAAGATGAAAGGAAATCACAGTCTCTATTATTCTTTTCCTCTTGCAGGGCTGAACTGAAGTGCATTTCATGGTTTAGGAAACACAGTGAAAACACTGTGGATGCCTTGTACCGTAATGTGACAGCCTGCGATTGCTGAGTCTCATGGCAAGCCCAAAGGGGGAGCTTCTCAGCAGAGCGGCAGGCCAACTAAAACAGAATCATGTTTGAACACCTATTTCCACTGGGACGGGGGGAGGGGAGCGCCACAAGCTTTAATCAGGATCTTAAAACAGGCGAGCCTTTGATAAAGACTCCGCTGTACATTTATCTTCTTCCTCTGAAGGCCGTGCTGGCTTATGTCATCCACTTTGATCCTACTTTTCTGGAACATGGTGCAGGACATATCTCTTCTGGAGAGCTGTCGCCGATAACACTAGTAACTTGTGATGTAGGGCAGAAAAAAAAAGAGAAACCCAAGAGCCCTGCCACCCCCCCCTCCCCCAGCGTATGAGTGTGTGTGGTATGTGGTACCTCCCACGTTTCTTTCCCCCCCGTATGGAAATAGTGCCATTAATTTTCCGAGCACTGTCATAAACATCACCTCCTTTTTTAAGAGGAGCTGTGACATGGTGTTGCCCCACGATGTGCAAGGGCAACAATATTTGACTTGGATATGTTCCTGGTGATGAGGCCAAACCCTGCAGAGGCCTCTTGGCAGATGTCATGGATGAGTGCTTTAGAATAATGCTGATAGGAGCTGAGCTGGACTCCCCATGACAGGCTCATCAGCGTTTAGACTGCTTGGCACTGCAAGCAAGTTATCATCGCGTTCAACAGAATTAGAAGTAATACAGTTACATTTTCATATAAATGCATCTTTATTCTGCTGCTCCTCTCCTCTCTCTGGACCTCCACCATCATGAAGCTTCTCCATCTGCTGCTCTCAACACCCGGTGTCAGGTAGGTCTTTACCGGGAGAAACCCTCTGGAGACAGGAAGTGATGCGTTTAACGTTTCAACAGAAGAAGAACTGGGTAGTTAGCATGAGCAGCGATAGCCACCGTGGCTGAACAGACAAAGAAAAGAGCGCCACCTACAGGAACTCAAACTCCATCAGCAGGAAATCCAAGGAGAAAGGCGTCACAGTACTGGACACACTGTTTGATTGACAGGTGATCTCTGGGAAGAGCAATGAGGAACACCACAGTGAGGCTGAGAGATGAAGATAAATGGTAAATGGACTGTACTTATATAGCGCTTTTCTAGTCTTTTCCGACCACTCAAAGCCCTTTACACTACATTCACATTCACCCCATTCACACACATTCATACACTGATGGCAGGGCGCTACCATGTAAGGTGCCAACCTGCACATCAGGGGAATCCAACCATTCATACACATTCACACACCGAAGGCGCAGCTTCGGGCCACAGCCGCCCCAGATGGATGGATTACCCTGTCATATCCCGAATCGTTCCTGGTAAAAGTGAGTGTGGCTTCAGGGACCCTAATCTGCAGAGTTCTTACAAAGGATCAGGACCAAACAATGCGGTCCGAGACTTAAAGGAAGTGCAACCAGGAAGACAATGGGAATATTGAGAATTCCTCTGCGTCATTAGGGAAGACCAGGATTAGCAGAGACTTCCTGTTTTGCGACTAGCTCGGGGCCAGACCAGCCTGTGATGTTGGCATTAAAGAGAGACGCTAACCTTTGAAAGGATACCTTGAGCAGGCCAGCCACAGGGGGCATGTTTTCTTTCCCATGACACATTGAGCTGCCACTTAGCCTCCAGAGAGCCAGTCCGGTACCCCCCCTACCCCTTCAGGCCCAACTGGCAGATCATAAACTGATACTAAAGAAAGAACCTCGCAAAGAGAAATTTACGATAATGGTTTGTAAAATAACTTTCAAATTACAAGGAGCGTAGGTGCTCTGGTTTGTGTCACAGCGCCGCGGTCATTACGGCGCCGCCATCTTTTTTAACGTCCACAGGTGTGAGTTGTTTGGTAAAGAGCTCCGTGGCACTTGACCCCATTATCACCGGCTGTCGGCCAGGCCAGCTCAACACGCTCGGTCGCGCTTCATTTATTTATGACCGCCGCGATCCGAGCAATTTGTCAGTCAAATTGGGAAGAATTTCACCTGTAATGGCTCCCAAATGACCGGACCACAGTCTGGTGGTTCATCAGTCACAGTAAGATAGCACTTCAGGATTTGTTCATCATTTCTCAACAATCTAAACTAGCTGATCCAGCAGCGTGTCACTCTGCTGGCTCACAGTGGTCCATTGTTGAGCTGAGAAGTCGAAGTGTTGCAATAGATGAGAGACTTTGGTCTGATGAGCCGATGTCTGTCAGCATGGTATATTACGTGGTTATTTGGGAAGGGTTTTTATTTCAAATCGCTCTCATGGGACAATAAAGATTGAAATTAAATTGAAATTGCATCATAAAAAATCAATCATTGTTTTCTCAATCAGTCTGCATTATTAGAATACTTATTGTAGATGATAAATAATCAGGAAAGGCCAGTAGCATGTTTTAATAACACAATGACTGTGTGTATATAACAAACTTCTTCATCAGAGGAAAACAAGGAGGCATTAAATCCAATAGTAATAGTAATACTAAACTATAACAGCATGTTGTATGATGCTGAATTTTCAGGTCCCGCAGACTGATCAAGACCTCAACAAGCTCAGTCCTGAATCAACCTGATACCAAGTCTATCAGTGTGAAAAATACCCTTTTGTTTAAACTGAAACTCATTTTGAACATTTTGTCCCTTTTTTTTAAACACTTCAGATGTTAGATATAATATTAGTGTTTACCACTCATAGGAGAAACATCTAAACACTAATTGGTTTGGTTTCCCAGAAAGCTTGACAACGTTGAGGGAATGTTTTCCCTGGAATTCAACCCTGTTAGGAGTGAGTTCATCCAGGCATGTAACGTTTTAACCTTCGCCCAGAGTAAACAAAACTAATAAGAGCTTCTCCAAATAAACATATCCCATTGCATAAAGGTGCTGAGGAAAAAATACAGCAGTCGCCTGAAGGTTACCGAAGTGGGCTTGTGACCGGAACATCGGCAGTTTGAATCCCTGGATCTGGTTGGGGAATGACAAATGCTTAAGGGAACCTTTGAGCAAGGTGCTTCACTCTGTCAGTGGCCTGCAGTAGAAGATCATCAACGTATGTGATGCTAAATCATCACTAAGTTACCAACCGTATTAAGATATAGCATCAAGTATTGTTTCTGCTTCAACTGTGGTATTAACACAGCCAACATGCTTGGGTGGTTGTAACTCTATAGAGGAGCTGATAGCTGAATAGTTGACTCATTTAGACCACCACATAGAGGCTCTTTGAGATGGTCGGCATTCTTGGTACTTTCTCTGACATGTTTGGTCTGTAACGAACAGGCTTTGAAAGCTTCTGTCAACGGCAGAAATGCCTAATAACGTGGAAAGAGTTTGTCTCAGGTCAAAAGAATTAACCTCCAGTTGTGTGCGTGGCTAAACTTGGATAAGAGTCAGACAAGGAGCATGATAGTCAGGTCTTTCAAGATTTATTTTGGGTCCCTCCCACTCTTAAAAACACACTTCAGTTAATTTTGTGTGCCCTGCCTGGTATGTGTAAGATTTCCTCCTCTTCCCACCACACACCCTCATTGTTCCCCACACAAGGACACTCAGCATACTTCCAGATTAGCCCCAACCGAGGCTTAGGGGTATTGTGGGCCGGCTACCAGGACACATGTTTGCCTTGTTAGCTTGTTGATGTTACTTGGTGGCTTAACGCTGCTATTTTAAAGGGATAGCCCGCCGAATCGGCTCAGAAGACAGAAGATCATTGATTTTGAATTTGGAGTACTTCACCCAAACCGTTGCACACCATATATCCATATATTATGTCAATCCAATTGATATGCCTCAGGGATCATAATCTATAGTTCTCTAAAACTCTGGGCTGCTTTAATCCAACGGACAAGTTGAATCTTGAATCTTATTTGTGACGAAAATGAAATACAATCTGTAGAATTGAGTATATTGTTTATCAGTGACTTAAATGAACGATCTGGATGGCTTATAGGTATTACTGTATTACTCTATTACTGAAGGGGTGTATTATTCTCATGTCATTTACTGTGCAAAGTATCTGTAGTTTATGAATCACACACCATCGATCTGGACGGTACTAGAATTGACAGAGGATGAAGATAGGAGGTTAACTGGTGGTATCACTCCTGCTCTGTAATAATCACAAATAACGTTAATCTGCAACGACCAGACCTCCTCTAGTCATACTAATACCTTCTGGATATAGAAACCTCAAGATGCAAGTGAAACATCTCACCCCAAAAGAAAGAGAGGAAAGAAATCAAGACACGGAAACCAAATGACATCAGAACACAAAGCACAAAAACAATAAAATGACAAAATGACACAAACAGTAAGATACATTATCCCTATTAGTTTGGGACTAATATTACCCAGGGACGTCCAGTGGTTTGTAGTAGTTGGGGAGGTCGTCACGTCTGGAATTAATAGAGTAAAAATACCAATGCAAATGATCTGCTGTATCTTAGTGAAGACAGATTACTGATTTAACTGATCCTGGAAATTTTAATTTCAGTCATTTCAGTTATAAAGTTTCTTCTTCTTCACACACTTTCTATCTTCCTCCTGTGGAGTCAGTAGTTGAATCCTTACCAGAACAGCATCCCTGGAGCTGGTAGGGGTTCAGCGTCTTGCTCAAGGACACTCCAGCAGACTGGATGCTTCGTCTCCCCGCTGCCTCGAACAGTTTACAGATAATGGAGATCTTTCATCCTAACGCTGAGCAGCTCAGTCGTACTCCATTGCTCCGTGTGTCCTCATATCTTTTCTAACGCCGCTGCAGACTAAATATAGCTCCCTCCATCCTGAAGCCTATCTGCTTCTTCAAAGGCCTAATCATAACCTTCCTCTGCCGTGTTTATTTCTGTCCGCTCAACCTTTAATTACCAAACTGAAAATCAATCTCCAGCAGGTCTTTCATTTGTTGGATTGTGTTTGACCACCTAAATTATTATCTGCATTTAGCCACCAATAAAATGTTACCACATTTTCTAGAGGGAGCATGTATGTGGAGCATGCCTTCCCCGTCTGGCCCTCCAGCAGAAAATAGTACTATATTATTTTCTGTGTACATAGAAATGAAATGTTATAAGTTATCTGTCTAGATACGTCCAGAGTTTTGTCATACCTTCTTATGCTTCTACAAATAGTAGAGATAAAGAGGCGTAATTACAAGCAATATCTACGAGTTTGCAAACAGAGTGTGTTCAAGTGCCTGCAGTATTCTTGCACACTGAACACCCTTTTTAATGCTTTGTCCCATATTGGGAATCTGCCTTTAACAAATATTTCCAATACCAACCCCATGCACAATAGTAATTGAGTTTAGTGCAAAGCCTTCCCTTAAGCTCTCCCCAGCTTGAGCCCCAGTCATTTGTCTGTCTTGAGAGCTGATTGTGCTATGTACACTTTCCCTTTCAAAACCCAACACCTGTGGCTTTGTCCGCTGGGGAATGTATCCACAAATATTAGGCTTTGATAACACTGCACCTGTTTTATACATTATTTTAACCAGAGTAAACCGTAATCACAGGACGACTCAATAGAGTCTAATAGAGCAGGACTCTATTAGAGCTGTTTGGTGTTTGGCTCACGTCCGAGGCACATGAGCTTCTTCACAAAAGCAATAGTTCAAAAGTCAGTGTTTCTACTCAACGCTGCACTAGGCAGGTTTGAAATTTCCAAATGAAATTCTGGTTTCGGGCATGTCCTCTTCTCCGCCTGTAGCAAGTGACGAATCCAAACTTAAGAGTGAAATCCAGCAGAGATCCTGATCCATCCAGAGAAAGCTGAACTCACCAACGTTAGACCTTTTGCCTCTCGTCCCTTTGGTAAGAAGCATCAGAAACCAGTCGGTCTATACGAGCGTGCTGTGTAACGTTTACTGACATCGTGGTATTGAAACTTGCTTACTGCCAGTTGCAGCTGCCAGCAGGCCAAGCAGCCCAGTGCAGCTTTAATCTGAGTTCTTACCGAATACAAATTCATAATATCTTTTCCCTTGAGATGATCGCTCAACCTCTGTACCTCAACTCTTGTCAGTGCAGTAGATAGTCAAGAGATAGTCTTGGGTAATTTGAAAGCTTTATTTGTCCTTAAGGGGACGACTCATAGCAACAGTGAATGAGACAGTTCACTTTGACAGGACACATGGCGGTTGATGGACACATCGGTCATTGCGGGGCTCAAACTTGTGACGTTTGGGTTATGGGTCTCTACCCACGAGGCCACCCGGCTGGCACCCCGATGGTTCTCCACTCAGTTATATTCTTCCATTTTAACAGACTCCATCATGTCACATACAGTGAGCGGTTAGAAAAGCATGGCTCTCATTAGCACATGGACTGGGTCCAATATTGTACGTATGTAAGTGTGTGTGTGTGTGTGTGTGTGTGTGTGTGTGTGTGTGTGTGTGTGTGTGTGTGTGTGTGTGTGTGTGTGTGTGTGTGTCGGGGGGGGTTCATGTGGTATCAATGGGCAGGGACTTCCCCTCCTTTTGGAGCTAATCCCTCGCTGCACTACCCAGATTTATGTGCAGTGGGAGCAAGAACTGACAATTAGGAAAGTGTTTATTCACGTCAAACCCTCGGAGAGAAGCCTGAGATCTGTTTCACTTGATGAAGACGAGGGTTGCCCTGACTCTTCTGGAGATCCTGCAGAGGTGGACTGGAGCAGTGCCTTAATGGCTCAGAGGAGGATTTGTAATAACGCATGGCGTACTCGCTTTGAACACAGCTAATCGTTCTGGGCCAATTTACGTTTTGGTAGACTTGTTAAGATCAGACCAATCTCCAAACATTTCAGGAGGAAATGACGCCCCACCCAACGGCTTTCAAGTGGCACTGTCAGTTTAGACGAACACACGAAAAGTTATTAGAGCAAGGAGCAAGTTGAGCCCACGGAAGGAAAAAAATTGATAAAATAACAAACAACCAAATCAGTACAATTCAGGATAGGTAAAGTTGAAGGATGGTGTCTAACATGTCTGAAGAAGAGGAAAGGTTTGGGATGCTACCAAGCATGACATCAGCGTGTCCTCACCCTATCAGGAAGAGGAAGCTAAACCCTGAACCCTATACTCACCACGATGTCGAACATGGTGCTGCAAATGTGTGCCTACTCACTGCAGCTTTGTAGTTTGTTTATTTACTCAGCACACCAGAGGGGGCGCATGGAGACAACAACAACAACAAGGGCGACTGAAGGAATAAAGACTGTGATGCTGTTTGAACTGTCAGGCAGATATGCTCTAACCAGCTCAGCAGGCCGAGCCTCCAGATGAGAGGAGATATTAGGAGATGGAAACAACGGCCGTGAACCGGAAAAGGAAATGGAGAAGCGTTCACACAAGGCAGCACAACCAATCACGTGATGTTTCAGAAGAGGGCTGGTGTGATTTAGTTCAGCCAACAAGCCCGTCACACTACGTCGTCTGAAGCCCATCGGATGCTTTGCTTTTCCTGGAAACGTCTCTTTTGTTTCTAGTAGTAGTAGTAGTAGTAGTAGTAGTAGTAGTAGTAGTAGTAGTAGTAGTAGTAGTAGTAGTAGTAATACTTCTGCATGCAGTCGTTAATAGTTTAATGAAAGGTCAACTATAAGTCTTCTTCAGTTTCCTGTCCTTCCTGATCTCAGACGGTGGAGAAGGGAGAAAGCCCTCAGTATTGTGTACCTGTTATTATATGAGACGTTTTACATTTCAGGCATTACTTGACACTCATATACAGAAGAACTAGTGAATGAATGCAACATTAGAATAAGCTTCACTTCCTCCATTGCAAGCATCCAAGAGCGAGGAGGTCAGAGGTCAGAGCCAGGCTGCTGTGGCAGGGTTGAGTCAGGAGAGATGTGGACTAGTATGTTTGGTCAGCTGGGTCTTGGATATTTTTCCACAAACAACAACCGTGTCCTTATACATGATTCTGCACTTAAGCTTGGTTTTTGGATTGCGGTAAACAATATCAAGATGGACATTTGTATAAAGCCCTCACGATGTGGCTTCCTGTATCAGAGGATGCAAGATGTTGAGGAAATGACTTTGAGATTCAGTAACTTTTACAGCCTCGTGCGGTCGGTCATGGTTTAGAGTAACGTGACCTTTTCGACATCCTGCTCCGACAGCATTTGGACCGAGGTGCACAACGTCTAGCCGGGATAGACTCACCACAGACAGTTGATCATAGGGCCACATACATACAGTGAGGCTTGGCTGTTGCTTTTTCCAGCCATGGTACGTTTTCATTGTGTTTACACTTGCAGTTACAATCCTAATCGTCAGTAGGACATGTCATCATGGTTTCTGTAGCAGCCATTACACAACTCCACCTTAAGAGACGTTGGAGTTTAGTGTTAGAATATACTACTTTATATAACATTCAAGACAATACAGATGGATTCAGGATAAATGCATGAAGGGACTTCTGACTACCAGTGGACATTTACTCAAACCCAACCACACGGGGAGGCAGTCTTTTAACTAGTGGACATCTATGCCACTGTTGGATCAGAACACAGACATGTAGTCAGTAAAAAACGTGGGAAATAAAGACACTAAACCCCTTAGTCTCACTTCATCTGACAAAGCACAACCAGACTATGTCCAAGAAAAAGAAGGAAGGAAAATAATTGCGTCTCAGGGGCTTTTCTGGTGAGTGTGTTCACAGAGGTAATTCAGAGGACAACTCCCCTCAACATCCTAATTTTTTTCTCTCCCTTCTCTTTGTCATCTTTCCCTCCTGATTTCCACCCCCCCCCCCCACCCCCACCCAGCCGAAGCCCATCAAAAAGCCCATCAAAGTCACTTGGAATTCATACCTAGGCATAGATATTGAATCTTTCCCATATAAACAGCCCCTTTGTGTTTGAACTTCCCACCAGAACAGCAAACAGCTCCTGTTTTGACACCCTTTCATGACGAAGTTAGGGGCTTCACACTGTCAACATGCAGGATGAGCCCCTACAGCTGGGTACTGTTTCAAGCCGCCCCCTGTATGGACCGGGTCAGACCATCTGGTGAAGCTAGTAAGGTGTCTGAACGGGTTCACTGCAACAGGTACCAAAACAAACCTGTATGTCCCCATGTGGCACGACTGAGGACTTCAGTCTGCGGAGCTTGGATGGATTTGAGTTGTAAGTTGACTGGGTGGAGGACAAACTAGTGTAACACCTGTTACTGGTGAGAAATGTTATCAGGGTTCATTTGAATCTGTCCATTTATGGATCAGTTACATGTTGATGTAATTCAGTCTGCAAGACCACGTTGCACATGGTGGGATCTGGTTTGGGGTCTGGCTTGTGAGGCAGATTTGCTCAAAATTCTTCATTGTAAATTCTCAATACTTAATAAATTCACGTTTGCATGATATGACACTAGCTTGCTAGCTTCATCTCTGTTGTTGTGATGTTGTGCAAAGCGTCTGCAGTCTGATCTAGAGAACCAGGCAGCAGATGTGCTTTGTTCACATTGCAGGAGTCTTGTTTCCTCTCTCTCTACAAACCTGCTGTGCTATTAGGTGACATAAATCTTGTTATCTCTGAGCTGAGGTTACGGAGCAGATGCCGTGTTACTGAATTAAGCAAAACTCAATGTAATGGCAAATTTAGAAATGTGGTCCAGGTGTGCATCTTGGAAATTCCAGTCAGACACACAGCTGTGCCTCCTTCAGCTGGCAGGGCTTGGTTCGGACTCCCATTGTGTTGAAAACCAAAAATATACATCAAAGTGTGTTTTGAAAATGTGCATTAGGATTGGATTGTAGTCCATCCAATTATCCACGGTTTATGTAATAGAGAGTTTTCCACTGAAAAGCCTCGTGGCAGTGTTCTCTCAGTAAAGCTTCTCCTGCTAACAAGAGATGAAAACTGGAAACGGGAGAGTCTCAGATCCCAATCGTCCTAGCGGTGGGTGTCGGTTACTCTCCACTTTCAGTCAGTATGTGCTTACCGCTGCCGGGTCCTCATGGTGTGGTGGTGAGTCTGTGAGAACACCAGGCAGTGCTGTATCTGCTGAGTTCCACTTGCAGCTGACCAATATAACATTTATTTGCCTCCACTCAAAAATCTGTTAAAACATCCGTCTCAAATAACAGGAAGGGAGTGCACTCAAAAATAAAGTTGTTTGCGGCAGCCTTGTTCATGCCCACTTTAGAACTGAGGGGGCTGTGTGTTTCAAGCATGGCTGACTGTGGGTCAGTGTGGATGATAATTTGAACCACAGTGTAATGATTTGTCTCCAAGGTGACAATAACAAGACCATCTGTCTGTTTCCAGTTTAGTGGTTTACCGGCTTTAGGATGTTTGTAATGTAGAGCCTTTAGCATCAGACAAAAAGTGTTTCTTGTGTTCTGTCAGTTGTACAGACATTTCAGCAGTCCCACATTTACTGCACGCTTGTTGAACTGCTGCTGCACTTTGGGCCGAATCCCCAAGAGGAATCGTTTGGGAAGTTTTGGTCTTTTCAGCCATGGATGGTTTGCTAACTAGTTGGTGGAGAGACACTGGACTTCTGGTTCCACTTTACCAATTTGTTTCCACGAGAACAAAAATAGATGCAGGACAAATGCATGAAGAAGAGCTTCTACAATGGCTAACGTTGTAATCCGTGTGCAAAGGGTAATCCTCAGGTCACCCAGGCCTTAAGGTCCAAAGCCTTTAACTGCTGCTTTGATGGTCTATTTAGAAAGATGACCTGTACTTGTTCTGGGAAGTATTATTCCAGACAGCCCAGTAGTGTGATGATTGACAGTCTTACTTTGTTGTGTTAATTTTTTAGCATATCACTTTCAGTAAAAATAACCATGTTATTGCACCACGGCAAAGCAGTTCTCACAGATGAGATGGCGTCTACCACAGATGGTAATATTGTTTGCATGCCCCCTTTTCACACAGATGTATGAAAAGTAAAATCCTTAACACAGCTAAGGTTACCTGAAGGTCTTGCCTCCCTTTCCCCCGAGAAAACAACATAAGCCAGTACTCTGCACAGCCCCCCAGTGAAAAACAAAGGCAAGAAAAACCTCAAAACTTTGATGTCGGGAGCCTATGAGCAAATTCTCATGGACTCTGATCTTTACAAATCGCAAGCTGCTACCAGTTCGGTGCACCTGCACAAGCAACGCTCCGGGTGTAAGCAGGTTGGGTTTCGCGTTAATCTCTGGTACTTCTAAAGGAGAATACCACCAACTTCAGCAAAACAAACGAGTGTTTCATATGTTCACCATATCTGAGTGAGTGTTCGCCACTGTCTCTTAGACCCTGAAACAAGAGAACGTTTTAGTAATCAATGGTTTAGAGCAGTTAGTACTTCTGTCCACTGAGGCTCCTCTATATCCTGATGACATCACAGATTAGGTTCTTGGTTTTCTGGTCTTCAGAGTTTACTACCAAGACATCTAAAACATCCTATTAACCTTTGGCTGTGATTGGTGATTCGTGCTTTTGACTGGAAATGATGCTTAGTGCAGCTTTAAAAGGACTACACAGGAAAAGAAAGCGCATGAAACTGGGTCTCCTGGACAGAGGTGTCACTCTCTAGAGAAAGTCATGCACCAGCTCCCTGATATTATTTGATCATTACTAGAAAACCAAATGAGTCTCTTCCACTGCACCTCATCAATGCTGTCTCACATATCAAGTATTGCGTCACACCTTCACGACTGAAATCATATTGGGATCGGATGTCATGAGTGTCAGGTTAGTGCAGGTTAGTGCTGGTACACCACAATCTTTCTGCTGCATGTTTTTGTACAGGTGTGAAGGTCTTGTTTTAATAAAGGAGGGGTTTTAAAACAATAGTGTTTTCCCTGAGTAGCCCAGAGGACAGAACATTCTCCATTCGTTTGCAAAATGGCTCCTGGTTCATACGAGGCACTGGGACTTTCTCAAGGCTGGTGAAAGGGCATGCAGCATTCATCCTGTGCCAACCACGGGGCCGGTGGATAGGAGTCAGGTGTTGTGATCTGAAAATCAAAGCAGCGAGGAAGAGAGAGGGAGGGAGCAGGAGTCGGGTGGAGGAGAGGTTCTCAACCTGCAAGACCATTCATGGAATTCATTTGTTGTTAAATAATGAATTTCTGCAGTTCTTACTTCATCAAATAAAAGTAAAAATCTGAATTTGATGTCAACGTTCTCCATTTTGCACATTTAGCTTCCCCAAGTGGTTGCAGAAGGCATTGCTTCGTTTGTGGTGGTTATGGGTAAATTCGTTGACACCCATCTGGTAGAGGACCTTCTTCTTCTAACTTCTATGTACGCTGAATGCTCTAGTCGACTTTGACACATGTCCTAATAAAGCCGTGGTGCTGTCCGGTTCAGACCTGGAAACCCATTTAGATCCGTCTGGTGTTCCTACATGTCTCGTTGTAATGTCCTGCAGTAACCACCTAACCAGCTTAGTGGGCTTAATGAAAAGGTTTGGTTCTCCAGTTGGAACAATCACTGACTGGAGGACCTTCACAGCCTTCTGCCTGCACAGCGCTTCAACGCCTGAAGCTTTGTGTCAGACAGGCTCCTTGGTTAGGAAATACCTGTACAGTAACTATATTATAGCTGTTGCACAAGCTCATTGTTGAGGTCCCACTTCTTACAGCATCCCTTCTGAACTACTGCTGCACACTGGCTGCTCCCAAAGAAATGATTTGTTTAGTTTTGTTTTCAGCCACCTGAATTCACCACAAGGTGGGAACTCGTTTTAGTTTTGTGTCTGTCATGTTCAGACGATTTGTTTTCTCATCATGAAAGATCGTTTTCTAACATGGATTTAAATTAGACTTTAGTTGGAGAGAGAAATGTATCAAACATGCACGTGAGAATAGAAAATACAGGAAATAAAACAGAGTCCACGACATTAATGAGACCGTAATCCCGGTTGTGCAGTCTCTGGACGGGGCTCTGCAGATCCACCAGGGCACAAGCTGCTCTGTTACACTGCGCCGCATATATTTTAGGCTAAACTTGTATTCTTCTTCCCACCGGTAATTTGAAAGCCAGTGGAATGTGGAAAATGATTGTAGGAGTGGAGGGGGAGGAACAGATATGCCTCGCTCGGTCACTTTGGTGTCTGAAATCTGTAGCTGAGACGGCGTTTGACTGATTTGTGTTTCGACCACATGTGCCAGACCCGCCTGCTATTCTCAACCCGTAATTCCTCCCTGGATTCAGGCATGCGACTAATTTACTGTAGGGATCGGCTTTTTTTTCTTCCAGGGAGCAGAAACCTTACCCCTTTTCTGTTACAGGGCTCTCCACCAAGCGCTGTAAGTGATGCCACCTGTCAGGCTGACAGCTCATTCTCCACACGGGGAGGGAGGGCCTTTATCAGCTGCAGTTGTGGGGAGCAGGAAAATGTCTGCCACCTGCCAAGGACTTCAAACCTTTAACCCTCAACAGGTTGCTGATACTCCAGAACCTCTCAGGCAGTTTACTCTATTCGTTGTGTGTTTATTCTGCAGCCCATTTTAGTGCTAGTGGATGTGGATCCTGGGTTGTTGTGGTAGGAGCAGTAAACTCCTTCCCCCCCAGATGGTCTACTGATGCAGATATGGCGAAGGAACCCCATTGGTCCGGCCGTCAGAGGTCTGCACTTATTGCACGAGGAATGTCCTCCCGCTTCGCCGTCTTTCGGGAGTTTTGAGTAATATCTTACCGGAGTAGTATTTTTAGGAGTTGGCTGATATTCGACTGGTCCAGGTGATGTTTGCGTCTCATCACTGCCATATGGTGCAGCAGGGAGTAGCTCTGCTCGCAGCCCGGTGTGGCTTTAGGGGCTGCTCCCCAGTCAGCTCTTACATTTTAACAGGCAGGTCCAACATATCTTCCAAGCACAGCCATAGGATCTGGACAGCCTCCAGATCAGAGACGACTTGCTCTCTCTCTCTCCATCACACCGCAATGTTTGCATGCAGCCGTGTTTACTCTGCGTTGGCCGGTCGTATCGTAACGCACCATTTGTGAGCGCGATGAAAACTCCCAAACACAAAGCAACAAATGCTGAAAAGAAATTCAGTCAGCAGTTGTGAGCCGGTGCAGTCGGAGCAGAGCGAAGCCACGCCGAGGGCCAAGCTAAGGAGGTTTTAATAGAATTTCTAAAACACCAATTGCGAAAAGCAGGATAGCATTTTCTGATTCCGCCTGCCCTGTAATTTGAAGTATGTGGGTTCAAGCCACTTATTTTGTGGTAATGGCTTTACTGGCGAGTTCTCCGAAAAGACGGAGGCCAACGCAGCCGAGGGTTGAGCTCGCTGCCTTGCCTTCCTGACTGATTGACCAAGCCGCTTCCCCTTTGGTATCTGGCCGCAGTTGTTCTGCCCTCATGGCTAACCTCACTGGGCGTCGCCGTCCGCCATTGGGTGTTTAGAGAGCCCAATAGGAGGACACCTGCCGCCGGATTTATTTATTCCGTCTCTTGCACAAACACCCATGCGATCTGTTTACAGAGGCAGATGGAGAGCACATGGGG
Source organism: Hoplostethus mediterraneus (assembly GCA_034670385.1). Taxonomy (NCBI): domain Eukaryota; kingdom Metazoa; phylum Chordata; class Actinopteri; order Trachichthyiformes; family Trachichthyidae; genus Hoplostethus; species Hoplostethus mediterraneus. The sequence continues at coordinate 1,622,658 of JAXDDW010000103.1, forward strand.
TAAACAAATGCCCGGATGCCTCTCCTGCTCAACCGACTAAACAACATCCAAACCTGCAGATTCTACCGTTCTTTATTTCAATAAGGCAGTTTCACTAGGCAAATATCATTTAACCAAACAACAGCACAGTATTGTCCAATCAGAGCTCTTGGTTTCACGTCCTCGATGCACTGGTCGGCATCCTGTCCTTTGCATATTGTCAAATTAAAGGTCTTCTTTATTTTCCCATCCAGGAAGATTCTAGTGGTAAAAACACAGAAACATGAAATAAAAAACACATAGCACTGTTCAACCTTGTCACACTAAACCTCCTCTCACATCTCATATCTCCCTTACATTTATCTTACATGCACGTGCACACACACACACACACACATAGACACACACTTGCACACTTCCCTTACTGCTGTACCCGTACACACAGCCACCATACACTCCCCTGAGCACAACAGCATAATGTACAGACATAAAGGCCAGAGTCCTTCAGACCGGCGTCCCGTCCAGCAGCATCATGAAGTTTCTTTGCACCTCTTGTGTTTCCTGTCCGTCTCGCTCCGCTTCAACACAAAACCGATATAACGTTTAGCGGCTGCGTAGAGCGAGACGTCCTTTTGAACAGTTAACTTGTGCATTTTTGTCTCGGGTGCCAAGACATCTGTCTAGTGACACACCCTGTCATTATAAACGAGAGGAAACAGCGTCTTTTGATTATTTTCATCCTTATTGCATGCATGTGCACACACCATCAGGCCTGCTGGGACCATTACAGCAAGAAAGGAAACCGTAGGAATTGAAACGTAGTTATTTTGGGATTTCTTTTCGTCTGCATGGTGGGGGGTATCCCGGTGATATGATGGCACAGTGGAATCCTGCACGGTGACAGAAATACCATTTAAAATGACGTGGTGACACTGAAGCATTGAACACATTTAAAATCACAGCAGTCACTGAAATACGTTCATCTCTTCCAGGAGGGAAACAATCAAAGCCTTAGTCTTCCTTTATTTTCCTCCATATAGATCGATTTTTAATGGATGGATATAGATACTTTACCAGCAGGGTGTCCAGGGTAGTCTGGGGAGGGGGGGTATAACCTTATTAACGTGTGTGTGTGTGTGTGTGTGTGTGTGTGTGTGTGTGTGTGTGTGTGTGTGTGTGTGTGTGTGTGTGTGTGTGTGTGTGTGTGTGTGTGTGTGTGTGTGTGTGTGTGTGTGTGTGTGTGTGGTGTTGAACCACTGGTGACGTTGTGACGCTCTTTGTCCGATGGCCACCTCTTCTTTAGCTAGCAGCGATCAACAGGAGCCTTGTGGAAGAGCTGGTCATGGCTAGTGCTGTTGCTATGTGATTTAACATCTTCTGCTAAAAAGTTGAAATATTTTAAAGCTGCGCTGGGCAAGACGGGGTGTGAAAATACACCCGTCTTATCTAATCACAAAGTGGGGCTGCAACAGAGAAGAGAGCCACCATAGATTTGTCCTATTTGTCCAAATGAAATTCCAGACTTGTAAACTGGTGGGAAATCCTCTCTGCTCACAAGTATGAAGTTAAAGTTAAGATCAAAATACTACTACTACTACTACTGTTACTACTACTACTACTAAACAGCAGTGAGCACGCCGTCCAGAGGACTCACCAACGTTAGATAGTTAAAATCTCAAACTGGCCAGTTGGTTAACATGGTTGGTTAACATGGTTGGTTAACAGGGTTGGTTAACATGGTTGGTTAACATGGTTGGTTAACAGGGTTGGTTAACATGGTTGGTTAACAGGGTTGGTTAACAGGGTTGGTTAACATTGGTTGGTTAACTGACGTCTTCTTCTGTCAACTGGTGACACATAACAGTTACCTATCAATGCTGTTTGAGTCCACCAACATGCAGTTCCCTAGTGCAGCTTTATAACATGACTGACCCGGTTTTCTCATCTTTTTCCATCATGTCCAATGCAGTCCTATAGTGCCGATGGTCTTTTTCAACATATTGATTGCTCACTCTGTAATGAGCGCTAAACACCTCCAGTTTTCTCCATGACCTGAACACTGGAAGTGACTAGAAGAGGTCAGAGGGGTTCGTAGAGGCTCCTGGTGCTCACCCAGCCTCAGCCCTCGTAGCTAGCTAACGCAGGTTAGCGACCGGGGTGACCCGGCTGCCTCCAGACGGCTCGGTGAGGGAGCTCTGGATCTCGTATCCTGCAGGATGTGTAATTCAGGTGGATCCCCACGGACGCAGCACACCTCAGCACATATGGTTTCCACCGTCGCATCTATTACACAAGCCGGCTGTGTGAAGTCACTTCCAAGTCAAATAAGCAATGGCCCCTCCTCAGCCCACTCCTCAACCCTTCCTCAACCCCCAACACACACACACACACACACACACACACACACCCCTCAAGGAATAACTAAAAAGGGGACAAGGGCAGAGCCTGCCAAAAAAGGACTCCCACCTAAAACATTCCTGTAGTACAGGCCATGTTTTCATTACCCCAACAAATTTACACAGTTGTTAGTGATGGCCCGGGATTCCACCTAAAGCGCAGCCCACCAATAATAAACAGTATGGCAGCTGACACCGCAAGACACCTGCACAGCTCCCTGACAGTGCAGGATTGTTCCCAGGGACTGGGGGGGGGTTGGTGTGGGCAGAGGTGGGCTGGCGGCTGGGGGGCATGGGGGCCAATGGAGGGGTTGGGGGCGGGGGTAGTTAAAGTACAAGTAGTTAAAGTGTTATCCACCGCTGTGAGGGTGCACAACACCTCCATCTCAACACACACACACCTTCACATGAATGTCAGTGGAAAGCCCTGCCGGAGTGAAGATGGATGGATGGATGGTTACACACCTCACACACACACACACACACACACACACACACACACACACAGGATGTCAGGTGGTCTCAGCATTGTGTCCCCACCTGTACGACATTGTCCAAGTACAAAGGCCGTCCGTGTCAACCTCGCCGTCAGCTTCTGTTTGACTTGAATTTGGAAATCCCTCTCTTTCAGCCGCGGAGCTTTGAGAGATTAGCCGAGGGTTTGTAGAGTAATTCACATCTGGGTGAGGTTTTAGCGATCGTCGAGAGGCAGGGGATCCCTCCACGGTTTTCACAGACCTCGTCGGTTACGATTGTCAACAGTGTTCAAGCTTCACTGTTTGTTTCTCGGCGCATAAACATGTCCGTGTTGGACTTGCGAGGGCGGGGTACCCACGAGGATTTCAGACGCTTTGTTGGGTTTATAAATTGCGCGGATCACGGACTCAAAGGGAAGTCCCGGTCTACTGTTCTGTAGTGGTTTGTGTAACCTTCATCTTAAGGTCACCGGTGTTTTTCTTCCAGCCATCTGAAATTACAACTGTGTACACATAAAAAAAAAAAGAGTTTCAAAGAGGAGCACCTGAATATAGAGTATCACAAAGAGCCAGCCTCTACCTGGGACCGGCATGGTGCTCGGCTTCTCAGGCGCTAACCAGGGTGACGTTGACGCTGCCCCCCCCCCCCCTCCCCCGTGAGGTCACAGCACCTGTTCTTGGTAATTGCTGGCAGGTGACATCAGGCCTCCATTTGTTTTCCATGGTGTAAGGACTGGAAACTAGTCTTGGTTGTTTGCAGTCTACCTAGGGGCAGCAGACTCTCTCAGTGGTCCTTCAGCTTTCGGTGGTTTCGGACTCTTGCCACTACCCGACTTGTTTCTTGCTTTCCCTCGCTCTTGCCGCCTCCACCTGATGATGTGTTTTCAAGGTTGGTTTTCAAGGTTTCAACAGAAGCCAGTAGATAGGGTAGCCGGCCCCCGGCCCCCAGCCCCCAGCCAGCTGTGAACCTGATAGCATCTGTTTTAAACGTTTGAGAGAGAAGCCCTCTTTTCCTTTGAGCTCTGGAGCACTAGTTATCTCACGCCTTTCAGTGAAGGGATCCACAGATGGCGCATGTCCTGACAGTAATACAAATGTGATATCACTGGCTGAGGCATTCTGCTTGGATCCTCTTACTGGGTTACTGTAGGCCGACAAGTGGGATTCATTCACGCCCAGAGTAAACAAGTCAGACACAAAAAGAAGTCGTCTTCCTCAAGACAAGAAGCAAAGAAAAGCCTCCTTTTCATCTTTGTGAAGCCAGACAAAACAAGCTCTTCACACCTGAGTGTGTATTCTGTTTGGAGCTTCTCCCTTTGTCACCGTGTTATCCAAACCATCAAATCAGCATGAAAAGATCATTTCATGTTTTGTTGTCACCCGAGGGGATTTGGACAACTTGCCTTTCATTTGCATTGTCTGAACCCGGTGACAAACTCATTTGTCATCCTTTTTTTTAAACCTTCGTCCAGGAAGACGTGGTTTGAGTTCACTGAAAGAACTTCTGCAGGGAAACAATCTGTATCTGTGTTTTGTTTGCATGAAAGAATCAAACGTTCATCCTGCCTCGTGCTGTCCCAGTCACAAGTCAGTTGAGATTAAAGGCTTAAGCTGTCTAAATTTGGGGATTCCCTCAAGGTCTCTTTAATGTGGTGCTGCATTTGTATCCGTCCTGCACTCAACCAAAAAAGTCCTAAAAACACTCATAACCTACTGCAGGTTTTAACTTGGGGTCCCTCTGTCATCTCAGGCTGAAACTGTATCTGCTGCGTTCTGGACTGTAGGTGTGTTGGAACGGAACCGAGACTCTGGTCAGGGTCGCAGGACTAAACCGAGTCCCACACACTCGTCTGAGTCCTTCTGACGCGAGCCCCATCCACAGTATAACATGAGCCTTTGTATTTCAAAGTGGGTGTATTGGTAACAGATCCCCTCTATCTCCATTATTAACAAGTGACATTGGCCCTCTTGGCTTTTCCTCGGGAGGCTTCATGGTCATGATTATTTACACAGTGTTTCCTCCTTTCTCTCTCTTTTTGCAGTCAGTTATTTTCATAAGGGACCATAATGCTCTTGGACAGGAAGTATCTGGCTATATAGACTACGCCCACAGACTCAAGACCGAAGATTTTGAACCATATTTCAGCGGAAAGAAGAGGCTCATGCCAAGACGATCGGATTTAAGGTGAGCCTACTTTTATTGTAACATGTCCACGTCGGTTGGGGAGGCCTTGAGTTGAGTGGGATTTGACAAGATTTGAAGGGTAAGGAAATCTTATTATCCGGGATTAAAGATTCAGTTTGACGTGAGAGACCAATAGGCTTGGAGGGAGTTGTGCAAAGGGCCACTGTGGTTAGTATGTACAGCACCAGCCATTGTGGCTTCAACATACCATCAAGGACTGCATCCTCTATACACAGATGTGGAAGAAATATACACTCAACTGAAGCTAAGAAAAGAAGTGCTGACTTTGCCTGGATAAGACAGACATGATTAGGTTGAGTGAGGATGACGGGCTAGCTTCACTGACATTTTGATCTTTATTTAATGTGTCCTAAATTCATCCTGGGTAAATATATTAGATTTCAATGCCCTGGGATTGTTTATTTTCAACCCCAGTCTAGATTAGAGAGGAAGCCTAAACAGGGCTAAACCAGGTCTTGTCTGTCTGTAGAGTTTGTTTTGATGGAAACATTTTAAGGTCTGACTTCTAATGGATTACATCTCGCCCTAGACTAGACTAGATATAAAAATAGATATCAGTGAGATGGGAGAAAATCTAAAAGAAGCCTAAACACAAAAATAGCAATCTGAATTTCCTAATGTCCGAAGTCAGACTGCAGGCTGCATGCTCCACTGAGCAGCTCTACTGGAGTAATTGGAGTTAAATGCCTTGCTCAGGGGCAAGAGGGAAGACAAGTTCTCAATCATTTGTACCAGCCAGTCTGGGATTTGAACCGGCAATCTTCTGGTCACAGTCTAACCAGGTTAGTCTGCATGGCTAACCTCCAGGCCACCGCCGCCCCAGCAAGCAGCAAATTAAATAATAATAATAATAACGCTAATAATAACAATGATACTACTAATAATAATACTAATAACAACATTAATAATTTTTACAATAATTAATAATTTATTCTTTGTGTGCTTTTCAAAATAGTTAGTTTCAAAGTGCTTCACAGCAACTTGTAAACAAAGACAAATAACAGCGGACCAATGAGAACCAACAGACTAGTGCAACATATTGAAACTGTAAAGTAATGCAGACAAAACAATAACAATAAATAAATAAAATCCATAACTAAAGCAATAAGGTCTATAGAGGAAGGTCTTTAAAGAGGAGACTGAGGAAGCCTGATCTCCCCAATGTCTATACATAGTAGTAGATGACTGCTACCTAGATGTTCAGCTGAACACTCCCAGGTCATTCCCCACCTGACCCGGTGGACGTCTGGGTGCCAGCTGAAGGCCAGCCTGTATCCTCCAGCGGGGCAGGTAACATCTTGGTCATCGTCTCCCAGGGGAGCTGAGTACACAGAGAGCTGGCAGCAGCATATTGGACCCAAAACCATCCCCACATTCCACATGCTCTCGCCTAGTAACATGTTCCCCACATTTCAGATATGTGCTAGAAATCCCATGAGGACAAACACACCTGGACAGAGGAGAGAGTGTGTATTACATGGTTATGTTCACACCCAGCCATACAGCAGGCAACCTGTACGACCGCAGTCACACCGTGGCACCGAATTCCACAGTTAGGACTAAACCTTTTCTGGAAATGCTCTAATTTAGACTGAATTACAGATGTCACTTATTATGAGATCTATTTTGGGAAATTCAATACGTCACAGAACAGAAACCAGACGTTCCTCCATAATGACAAGTTCCTTTCATTCCTGTCATTCTACAAACGGCATCATACGTCACAATGTGCATTATGTCACAATACTTTACAATGAGTACATTACATTATGTCACAATACGTCATAATGAGTGCATTATGTCACAATACGTCACAGTGAGTGCATTATGTCACAATACATCATAATGAGTGCATTATGTCACAATACATCACAATTAGTACATTATGTCACAATACGTCACAATGAGTGCATTATGTCACAATACTTTACAATGAATACATTATGTCACAATACGTCATAATGAATACATTATGTCACAATACGTCACCATGAGATGTACGTGTTGCTAAGACTGCCTGCGTCATGTCCATGTCTCACTGTTCAAAGTGGAAGTCAGTGTGGCTTGTCTTGCGTTCTTGCTTCCACAGTTGAAGGAGAAGACGGTCTGGATTTACTGTTGAAGTGGTTTTCCCTTTCTTTGTTGTTTTTTTTGTTTATCCATGTCTCACCATTTGTACTCACACCATCCCACTCAGAGCCTTGAACCCTTAACAAGCTGTAGGTGTGAGTCATGGAGCGAGCATGCCGGGAGGTAAGGCCTCCCCCCTCCTCCCCCTGCATGGGTCTCCCTGTCCTCCCTCCTTCTTTTTCTCTAGCCACTAAATCTATCTCTCCTCTGCCTTTTTCTTGTATATCTCTTTATTTACAACATGCCGTTCCATGCCTTGCTACCTCTCCACCCCTCCTATCTCCACCTCCCCCCTTTTTCTGCATCTCTGTCGGGAACAATAACACCCAGTGTGGTTGCCACTAAGAGGGAGCAGATGCTGGAGCTGCTGCCCACGGTGCACCAAACCTCCCACCGCAGGACTCTGAATCCTGTCCCTCCTCCTCCTCCACAGCCACAAAGAACGCAGCCCAGCGACACCAGTGCCAGCTCTGGCCTCCACCTCCCACCTCCAGCAGGGGTGGATAGGTTCACATAAGCAATCTGCAGCGTCTCCCAGAAAAGAGCAGCTGCAGAGCGTCTTTCCCTGAAGGAAAGTATGCAGCACGACGGCAAGACGAAGACAAATGAATTTGCTGGATACATTTGAAGAAAATAATATGTCAGTGACATGTATTATAAAGTAAAAGCAAAGCAGTAACAAGCAGCAGTACGGAGGAAAACGAAGCCTGACAGGCCGACTTAATGTAATTGATCTCAGAGCTCGATGTCAATAATGAGACTCGTAAATCACGACGCCGATGCCAGCTACTGTCTGGACCGTCAACACAACACCAGCACACTCACAAGCTGCTGCTGGACAATAACCAACCACCTTTGAGCAAGGCACTTTAACACCATTTAGAAACTCTTGTACTGGCCAGTATGCAGACATGAATGTGGCTAGTCACACTGATATGAAAAATGACTCTCTCCTATCAGCTGATTCTCCATATCCTATATATAACCGAAACATGATACTGAAATCCCATTACTTTTACTTCCTGGAAAATGTTGTATCTCTAGTGGTTATGTCATGGTACCGGTAGGCGAACATTAACATTTCAACCAGTAACACCATCACAGAATTTTCAAAGTGATACGAGTGGCAGCATGCTGTGGTTTTGGGTGTTCAACCCCTAAAAACCCCTAACCCTAAGACTCAGTAGTTTCTGGGATTTATTCATTTTGAAGATTTTATGACCGCTCAAGATTACAGGCAAAGAATGATTTTTCTTTTGTAAAAGTTTTAGTCGGTCCCTCCTGGTGGATGTCTTGCCCCGGCATCCTATTTCAACTGGAAATTACATTGAATCATAGAAGCAACACTGCATCCAAATGCTATTTCTAAGTACATCGGACCCTTAAGGATGCACACATAGAGTTTTAAAAAGACAGATAGATGTGTCCTGTACATCCAGCCAGCAAAATATCCATAACTTCATCAATGCTGTCAACATGTCAGTTTGTTTTTCTGACCCTGTCCTACCTGGGAAGATGGGTTCTGATTCCTATGAGTTTTGACATGTCCTCTCTAAGAAAGCAGTCAAAAACCTCAGATTGGTTCTAGTTGACAAAGCTGTACTCTACTCTGTACTCTATTGTACTTTTCATACATTTGTTTTTGCTTATATTTTTCTTTTCTTCTTTCACACTTTCAGCCACCTCCAGCGTTTCTGTGTTTGCGTTCACTCTATCGAAGCCGCAAGGGACAAAATCAGTTGAGCGCTGAGCTTGATTTATTTTAGCAGGCATGCTGGGCGGGTGGGTCATATAAACATCATTTGTAAAGGCATATGTTGTAAGCCTCCGCCCTCCTGGGAGACCCGCTAAAATAAATCAAGCGCAGCATTTTTCTGGGGATGTCCCTTGTTGCTTCTGAAGAAAGTTGATATGTCGGAAGAGGTTAAAATACCAAAACATACAATAACAATTACTATATTTGTATTACACTTTTTTTGACAAAGTACTGTACGTATTGGTAGTAAGTAGTACCAGAAACCTATAATGAGTATAGCATCGTCAGTGACTTCCTGTCATCCCAGGACAAAAATGATATCAAAACTGAACTGAGCCTGAAAGTAACTAAGACAGGATGAAGTATTTCACCAGGTACTGTAGCAATACTGCAGTGATAATACACAGTATCATGTTGGGTTTGCTTAAAGGCTGATGCAAATTCTACTTCACTTTGTAAGACTCTAGCCTTGCTTTTCACTTTGGGGCTCACACACACACACACACACACACACACACACCACTAGGCCTGACCCTCACCTAATTATCCCACAGATCTGCAGCTCCGTGCACCAACTTCCTGCCACTCCAGATGTGCCTCCAGCATCTCTGATGTCTATTTAATGTTCCCCAGCAAAGTGACCATCTGGTTATGCACTCTGGCCGCTCCCCTCCTCTCGTCTCTCCATTCCCTCCATTCAGGAAGGGCTTGGACATGCTGGGCGCCATCGCACTCCATAGTGGTCTTAATTGGTTCCCTGTACTTCTCAACCTTACATCACGTCCCTTATTAAGACACGAGCCCAAACCTGAGAAGGACAAGAGCCAAGCCTGTTTCTTAACTGCCTAATACAGATAAATGTCTCTGATGTTTATCTGAGATCAGCAATAACGTATTTTATTAGACAAATCTGTGGTGTTTGGAGGCAGAGTTGCTGTGAAGAGGCCGGCGTGGACGGCTGGAACTGATAAAGCCCGCCTGCATGCGAGTTCTACCCCGCTTGCATTTGGCGACAGGCTGAAACATTGAACTTGAAGGATCTGCTCGGTAGAAAAACAGCGCACGCCTCCTCCAAGGCCAAAACCATATTGCCTCCATGCTCGGCCTCTGCAATGCACCTGTGTGTCTGGCTTCATTTGCCGCTGTGAAAATATTTGCACTGCTGTCCTTCTTTATTAACTTTTAATACAAAAGAGAAAGTGTTCCAGCTCGGGAGGCCGGAGCGTTGTGTCCGTGCTTTAACGGGGGCGGTGGGATATTCTATCGCGGCGGAGTTCGCCAGCTCTGATAAATATTTGCCGGTAAGCCGGAACATTCCATGTCGTGTGTGTCGATCTTCACACATGGCGTGCACACGTTTTATTGGCCGGATCCCCGGGGCAACATTCAGTTGGACTGTTTGCTCAGTGGTGATACTGTTTGGACTGCTTTGAGAGATTAACCGGCGATAGCATCATCTGAGACCTCCTGCCAAGTTTGATAGGCTGTGCTATCTGTGCCGGCCATATAATTGAGATTTAATGACTGAAATGTTGCAGGACTGTAAAATGACACAAGCTTCCATTATCAACAGCCATAAATCTCTGCTGTTATCAGACCAGGCCGATAAGTTGAAGTTGGGCGAGAGAACATATTGGTACATCATTAACCTCTCTGAGTCAAGGTGCCGTTAGCCTCCTGTCATATGGAACCGAGTATAACACCCACTTGTGTCACTGCATTATGTAATGCCTCTGGCCTGTGTGTGCATGTGTGGCTCATTTGGCCGACCTGACAGCGAGCCACAACACCTTGCAATGCATAAAACGGGCTCGCTTTGTTCTGAGCATGTGGGGTAACGCACTCGAAATTAGGCGCTCACGTGTGAAAATTGGCCATATATACCGATACACAGGACCTGATGCAGCCGTGCATTCTGCTATTGAGGATGAAGACCTATTTTTTAAGACCTAGCTTGGATTTGAAACAAGTCACCATCACCGGTGTGTCATCGAATTGGAGCCACAACAGCCCCAGAAGGCTTAATAGTACATGTTGGCTTCCCAGATCCGGCCCCTCCACACCTGCTCCCTATTCTGATCTACACTCAATACATTAAACTGACTGAGAAGTTATTGGACTTGAATTCTTCGGCGCTGAAACTAAAGGCTCGCTGAATGAACACACATGCAAGGTAAAATATATCATCCAGTCCGGAGAGTTTGGCTCCTCTGAGCCCTGTAATGAGACTGTTGACATTACCCTGGAAAACGAGCCTGGAGATAACAATAGAGACGCACGGTAACTATGGAAAGTGAAAGGCCATGGCGCACGTGTCGGACGGCAGTGGTGAATGCATAGGGAACCAGGAACCGGTGCTAAAATCAGGGAGCACCGTCATCGTTTCCACCAAATCCAGGTTCTCACACTTTTACTGGACCATGTGTCTGGGTGTGGTGCCATCCAGCTGCTGGAGCTTTGTGACCAAATTCACGCCGACCCTGCAGTCAGTTGCCCTGGTGACATTTCATATGGGACAGTGAGAGAGGAGGGTCCGACTAGCAACGTACTGTACAAAATACTCGGGTCTTACTTCGAAATCCTTCATTTTTATGCACTTTCCATCCATCACATCTTTTTCATGTTCAGTGTTAAAATATCTCACATCTGTCCCATTCCTCTACCCAAAGCAAGCGGTTCACCATGGCATAAAAGTGGTCTACCAAAAAAATGTTAATTGTTGTATGGCATTTCGGTATAAATAGTCGCTGAAAGCGCTGTCAGACCTAATTTGCAAAGAGAGGAAGTATGCATGTGTCTGTGTGAGCAACTCTCAGACAATATAATTTTCCTCTGAGCTTTGGGGGGAGAAAACCTCAATTTGTATTTCATAATTGGGGCATTGCAGTGGCCTATTCTGAAGCTGCGTTACTCAGCTCCACTGGCAGGTCAGACTTTTTGTCCTATCATACCTTATAATTTGAAGTTTGGACTGTCAGTGTCAGGAGGAGTCAGAGAGTGTTTACTGGAGGAGCTGACAGGAGATGTTTGACATACATCTGAGACCAGATGGCATCCAGCCGAGGCCTAACAGGAGCCATCGGCTTTCACTGAGAAGATTCTTTTGTTCGTTTTTCACAAGGTCCAAAATGTATTGGAGCTTCTTGTATTGGAGATTGATCAGTCTCATGCTTCCATGTCATGGAGGGTGGCTCCTACCGTAGACCAGAGCCTTGAGCGTGTCCAGAAAAGGCTTTGAGTAAGGGCCCTCCACATCTCTTGGTCCCATCAGTTGGGTCTGTGTTGAGATGTTGTGAGTCCCCCAGAGGAAGGCTGACATAAAGGTCAAGCCTTTCCCCTCAATCTGAATTACTGTCTTTGGGTATATGACAAGCAACCAATCCAGGAAACCCATGTTGCCAGGACACCAGCAATAAAGTCCATTGCTCTCTTTATTGGCTGGACTAACCCGTTTCATAGCCATTCAGAAACAGGTCATTCTGCAGTGATACGTATTTACATTTCCCATAATTGCGTGGTGGGGGTCTGTGGGTTTTGGAAAGGCCACATGGGTAGGTTTTTATGTAGCTGGTACTATATGTTTGCTTGTAATTTGTAGCAAGCGTACTTAATATGTTGTAGTCAGAACATATTTTTATGGCCCAAATGCAAATGGGTATTTGCGAACAAGTTTTATGTGGCACTAGAGATCACCGCTGAAACAAATCTTGGAGAAAACCTAACCGGAGCCAAACAAGGACAATATTTCAAAGATTGCTGTGTCCTCAAAATGTAAATGTAAACATTTTGAGATTCATTTTTTTATGGTCCGGGTCATTAATCTTTCACGTGTCTTGTTTATCATGTGTTGGCTGCAGTAAGGCAACGCAGCAAGTGAAATATGCTGGCATCGTTCCATGATGTTGAGATCCCATACGATCCAGCCCCACCCCTCGACCCCCTACACAATGTGCCTCTCCCACAGATTTACACCGAGCCTCTTCCCTAAGGTCCAACTTTGTTCTTGGACCACAAACTACTGCTGGGGAATAGTGGAGGCCTAGCAGAGCAACCTTCAGCACCTCAACGTGTGACATTTGGAGTTGTATTACCGCTAAGCAGCTGGCTGGAGCTAGTGATGAGAACCGCTGAAAAGGGCCAGAATATCACTACAGCCTGGAGAGCACTTTATTTATTACTTATTGATTGCTGTGATCACAGTCACAGCGTCACCACTGTACTCGTCGAGGCTGCTGTCTGTCGTTAGGCTCGGTTGAGTGTTGCACATTCAAACAACTTGTGGGGCCTTTTTGTGGCAAGGAAGACATCTTGGTTTTAAACGTTCAAAGCCTTCAGCCTTTGTCCCCCTTGAGCAAAAAGATGTCAAGCTTCAAGGTGTCGTGCTGTAGCTTGACCATGAGTATCGTAGTCCTCACAGAGGGCGGTCCACAGAAGTTTGAGATTAGTGTCTTTGTTTTCCTGTTTGCAGGCCGAATGCTGTCAGCTGCAGTTGGCTCTCTTCTTGTGAGCCTGCACTGAATTCAAGCAAGCTTAACATGGAAACAATGCAAAATGTGAAGCGACTATAATGAGATGTTTTGAACTCTTAACCAGCCTCATTGTAATTCCCATCAACAAAGACAGAAGATCCGCCAACTCTGTGGTTAGCAAATGTCAAGTTGATATGGATGGATTTTGTTCTTCTTCTACAAACATCTCCAGCAAACTGCTGAAGGGCTTTTATTTGATCAGTGATTTCAAAGAGAGAACAATACCACAACTACTGCTAATGGCACCATATATCAAACTATATTACAAAATCACATCCTCGATTTGATGTGCTACATGTTAAACATATTACTGTAGCTCAACGGTCCCAACGGTCATTTCCCCTCAACTCTGACTCGATGTTGCAAACACAATCCTCTGCTTGTGTCAGTAAGAGAAAGTGGAAAAGGAGAGTAGGATCCAATCGTCAATGAATCGGCCATTTATTGTGGAACTCAACCCTTTCTATGGTTTCAATTGCTTATTAGCCACGGGTTCATGCTAATGCCTGATTGGCTGACTCCAACACAGCATCTCAACATCAAATTGGAACCAGACTTGACTTGCTCCCTCTTACCAAAAGATACTCTGCAGGTTCTTTTCCTTTTGTTCGACTAACCAGCTGTTGATCATTGATATGATGGAATCTGTGACGTTGTGTTTCCTCTCTGAAACATGCTAAGCCCTGAGCTCGGTACGGTGCTCATGCTGCATGTGTTGAGGAACGACCCGGTTGTGTTGAAGCCTCCTGCTGAGCGGGCCGATAAAGGAAAATGTTCCATAAAGGCATGTCAAAAGGCCAAGACGCTCGCACATGAGCAGCCTGGTTTTTGTCTTATCAGCTTTCCTATCATGCAAAGAAATATGTGTATTATTACTTTTTCTTGATGTTAGTTTTACATTCTGTTCTACTAAAAGTCTGTCTTCATGAATCGATCCTGTGTGGTGCAGATAATGAAGTGATGAATGTTATACAGGAGAATCAAATGCTTTGTAACTTCCAATGGCTGAAAAGAAACTTAATCTTCACAAGTAATTCCTCCTTGGGAAGGAGCAAAATGACAGTAGTAGTTGAGGAAGAATGCAGTAACCAGTAGGACGTCCACAGTGGCTGCATGTGTATCTCCTAACTTTACTTAATTACCTAATTTTACTTTCTTTTCAAAGCTTCTACAACTGGAAGACTCAGATGTCCATGACCAACACCAGCCCAAACTACGAGGTGATCTCTAATAACCCTTGTGGCCTGCTCCTCAAGAACAAGAGGGACAGAAAAATCCTGAATGTGGATCCATGGGTAGGTTTCTGATCTTCTTCCAGCTGGTCTAGCGCTGCCTGCTCCCCTGTCGCCTTTTGGCTTTGTTTTCCAGCCCCCAGGAGACAAATGGTACTGCTGACTAGATGGTTCACCTGTTGAGTGCCAGTAAAACATGTATAAACCAATGAGTTAGCTGAGGCACTGACTATGTCTGTGACTTTCCTGCCTCTACTGTCAGATTTGTAGAAAAGGTTTGCGCTCATCTTCCAACTTTACTAAATAATGGAAGCCTTTGCTGCTGCCTTAATCAGCCACAGATATCAGATATTTCCAGAGAGACGGTTGGAGAGAGAGAGAAGGAAAGAAAGGGGAGGGAAGAAGTGTTTGCTTTCCACCTGCGTGAAGAATGCCGGATCAAAGGGCTGAGACAGGTGCTTCCTCCACGCTGACAGTCCGACAGCAGCCCTGCAAGAGTAACGACCGGCAGACGGAGCTTTTTTCCCTCTGGTTTCCTTCTTCGCTGGGGGGTAGGGATGTAGTTGGTGGGGCTGAACTATTTTGAAATTGCAGACAGAGCTTTGGGGACTGGGTTTTTGATGCCGAGGGCCAACATGGCAGCGCGGAGCTGCGGTCAAGCACCGCCCCGACCAGGCTGTCTATTAAAAACACAAGAGGAGGCACAGGAAGCCAGACACAGCAAACCACCCGTGTGCCCAGAACCCAGCTCAGCTCAGCCCAGATTGGCTCGGCGTGGAGCAGCTCAGAACCGTCCCGCTTTTAACCCACCATGAGCTCACTAGCTGCTCATGTGGCCACAGCTCCTCGGGGGAACCGTCCAGAATCAAGGCTCACATCAACTCATTTTGGGTGGCTTGTTTGTTTTTCTGCCTTTATCATACCATGACCAGTTTGTCTGTTCTCGTCAGGAGGGAAAAAAACGTCATATTTAAGTTTGACTTGTGGCGACGGCGTAGTACGCTCTGCCAAAAAGCATTGAATTGCAACTCTAAATGTATATAGTTTTTGAAAGTGATGCTTGAAGAACAGAAGAAGCCATTCAGATGAATATAATGACGCCTTTTGGTTTCCATAAAAATAGATGCTTATCATTTAGTTGTTAGTTCACTTCCCCTTTACTCTCAGTGCATCTGTGAGGTCATTTTTATTGGTCTATTTTTATTGACGTTCTTTTGAACTTGCAAAGGAAGGCTGCATTACTTATTAGGACACCCACAAGTGTGCTTGAGGTAAAAGTGTAAATTGAGTGTAATGGTTGGCTATGTGTCCACTCCCACTAGAGGCTTTTGACACACTTAGCCTTAAATAAATGCTCCCAGCTGGTGTGGGCTTCACATCTCAGTGGAGGGGCCCTGTCAATTTTGGCATTCAAAGTGGACTAAAAACCCAAAACAGTTTGGAAAATCAATAATTACAGTAACTGTCATGATGTTGCATTTGGCATCCTCTTTAATCTGCCTTTTATTATGAAGCTGTGTCGAGGATATCTATGATTTTGTTTAATTGCTAACATATCTGAGTCAGTTTTCACGGCTTGAAGTGATCACATCTCACAGCTAGAACATTGTCCACTTGTTATATACGTGCAAATGCCCAACCAAGTGTAACTGTCACTAACTAACTACCCAAAATATCTGTCAAGTTAAGTAAATTCCATCAGGATTACCAACAGGCCGGCTAACTCCCCTCGTGCTCTGGTTGCAGGCCATACCTGGTGACAACTCAAGCAGGACGTGCCTGCAGTCGGATCTCTACATCCACGTCATCTTCTACGACCACAACACCAAGACAGCCTAGGCCTCAGAGGCTGCCGCCGACGCACACTGCAATTAAGCACGTATTGGAGAGCGCTGGAAGCCTTTCATTTGATTGAAATAAACGTCGTTTCATTCGCCCCATCGTTTCCATACTGTTCCTGTCGTATCGTGCATGCCATCTAGGTGGAGGGTGCTGCAGGCAACGGCTCTTAAAGAAGCTATTCCAGAGGTGGACGGACCGGCAACGCAACTTGCAAATAACCTCAGATTTGATGTCACGTTAGATTTCATGATCTAGATCAACTGTTATTTTAGAGTTGCTTCACTCTTAATGAAGTGTTTTTTGGGCCGCCGGCGGCAAGCTCGGCGGGGAGTGACCACAGCACTGCTTGCACCACTGGCCATTTCTGCCATGTTGGGACAGAGTTTAGAGCTATAATAAGTTTGCTATGACTTTGCAAGCTTACCCAAACTGGACATGAGTGTGTTTCAGGTCCGCCAAAGCAAACACACAGATACTCTGTTCTAATTGTTTGTATTCCCTGTAGTGAAGGCCCAGTTTGGCCCAGTCTGCTGTCCCCAAAGCGGTGGTCTTCGTTAGGGCCAGGAACATGCCGGTGGACCCCAGGCTGGTCTCATCGCTCGGCCCGCCATGTTTCAGGCTGTTTGTCTAAACAAATTAAAGGCATAAGAGCTTTGAAAGATGATGGGGGTTGCTTTTATGTCCTCCCCCAGGCTGCGGTAGCTCCAATTGGACTGGAAGAATGCTGCCAGTCTTCACAAAGCGAAGGGAAATGGGCTTAAAGCATTCCTGATGTTCCCAGATGCCAGGCAGACCTTACGGGACATCAAAGTGCTCTGTCATTTCCATATTAGTCATTGGCTGTGACACGTGTTGTTGTTTTTAATGGAGGAGAAGTGAACAAATAACCTTGTGGTGGTTTGCACTTTACAGCTGCTCCCTTTTCATTTGGAACAAGGCCTTTATTAAGAGGCTTGATTCAGGAAAGTTTGTTTCCTGCACAATCAAATGGAAGAATGTTTGTTTGGTGACCTCATGTTAAAGGATTGTGATGCATGAAACAGAAATATTAATAAAAAAAAAACATTTTTTCCATTTAGTCACACAATTCTGGTAACATCCCATACCAGAACCAGGAGGAACCGCGGTGCATTCACTGAATACATACATCAACTATTGATACCTAACTCTCCACTCTTGCTCCACAAGATGTTGTCAAATAAAAATATATGAAGGGTATTGACGTCCAGCATGTACATAAGGAATGAATACAGACTGTGTTTCATCTCCTTATTCTAGAATCAGTTAGACAATCATCATAAAGGACATTAAAGCTTTTCAATAGACGAGTTAGTTGTATTGATCATTACATCATCACAGGTTTGGTGAGTTCTTATCTTTAACGGGGAACACCAGATCACTGCACGTTGCTCAATGTGTCCAGAGTACAGAAGGAACCCCAGTTTTGAAACAGATGATGTAAAGTGATGTTTGACACTAGCGGTTCCCCTTCATGCAACCGTCCTGCTGACGGTTCTGTCTTCAATGTTTTGGGGTTGAAACAAATCAACACAAGGAAACCAACTAGAACCAAACGGTTCCCCGTCACTTCCAGTGGCTGCATCTGTTCATCTGTTTTGACTGAACTGACTATAGCTCAGAGGCCACAATATGTATGGTGAGGGATTAGGGGGGGGGGCAGGGTTGTTTTCCATGGGGATGTGGGTTCTGGTTCTGTAATACTACAGGCTTTGGGTTTTAGGGGTCTGGGTTCTGGGTTTTGTTGGGATGTGGGTTCTTGTTCTGTTTTTGGGTGTGGATAAACAAAGGATGTGACTTTTTAATAGACTTGGTTTACAAGGGGGGGGGGGGGGGGGGGGGCTCTTATTTCTCTGATTTCTCTTATTTCCTTGTCTGTCTTGTCTGATCCCATATCTGCTCTATTTTGCTGTTGGTGTTGTTTTTCTCAATGTTAATAAAGTTAGATCTGTCCTGGTGAATGCAGCTCCTGGGAAACTGGTTTGCAGCCTTTGTTCCAACTGGGATTGAACCGTAACTGGACTGACTAGGATGACGAGCTGGTCTGAAGGTGGCGAGGGCTTGTGTCGGTAATCTCACTTCCTCTTTGACCTTTGTTTTTGTTGTTTATGGCCTCAAGCTTTCACCTCAGGCAAGTTCTGTGGCAATCAACCCACCATCCACCTCACTATCTCACTACCTCACTATCACACTACCTCACTATCTCACCACCTCACTATCTCACTACCTTTCTACCTTACTATCTCTCTATCTCACCACCTCACTATCTCACCACCTCACTATCTCACTACCTTTCTACCTTACTATCTCACTCTCACCACCTCACTATCTCACCACCTCACTACCTCACTGTCTAACTACCTTTCTACCTTACCACCTCACTATCTCACCACCTCACTATCTCACTACCTCACTATCTCACTACCTTTCTACCTTACTATCTCACTATCTCACCACCTCACTATCTCACCACCTCACTACCTCACTATCTAACTACCTTTCTACCTTACCACCCCACTATCTCACTACCTTTCTACCTTACTACCTCACCACCTCACTATCTCACCACCTCACTATCGCACTACCTCATTACCTCACTATCTCACCACCTCACTACCTCATTGTCTCACTATCTCACCACCTCGCTATCTCACTACCTCATTATCTCACTATCTCACTACCTCACTACCTGCTCTGCATTTGGTTTGGTTTCATTCAGTCAAACTGGCTCATCTGCAAACTGTTGAGATTTACAGGCCACCACTAATTCATGTGGCCCAATAGACGCTTGGCACAATTCAGTCCAAACACCTACCAATCAAAACAGCAGATGTGCACATGAAAAATAGGCGGTGGAGGTCGGGGGGGGGGGGGCAAACAAACAAGCAAGTGCAAGGCTCATGAAATGCACTGGCTGCTTTTTATTTGCCAAACCCCAAAAACACAAGTCATTAGAATTCACTCAACAGATCATTTGTCTGTGAATAGTAAAGATTTAACAATAAAGTCTGAATGAAATCCCCGAACCAAACGGCTGGATCCCTCTCCGTTTCTTTTATTGGCCATTTAAGCCGTTGGGGTTTGGGCTGCAGCGTGGTTTTATTAGTGGGAGGCCTGACGTGGCCCTAATATACACAACATGAGGTAAAGAGGTGAATTCAGGCAGAACCAGGCCTTCTGTAGTCTGCCTCGGTTTGACGTCTTCTGGTGTCATTTTTAACACTATCGGACCTTCATGTTCTTCACATTTCACAACCAACAACTCCTACAACTTCCCTGCAGCCGTTGGATGGACAGCGACATGCAGGAGGTGGCCACGTTGAACGCCAACCCAAACAAACACAACATTTTCACAATATATCACCGTAAAAACGCCCCACTGTGTTGAACTGGTTTAAGGTCCTGTTTTCATAAAGTGATGCAGGTAGCAGCTATTGGTCTTTTCTTTCAGTTTGGCACAATATGGGTCAGACGATAGATGAGGGCTGATATTGGGATTGTATTGAATATCAGATATCGGCCAGTCGTGATGGAGGTTCCTTCCTGCATGAAAACAGTCTGTAAAACCTGCAATGACATTTTACTTTTTATTTAATTGTTCAAAAGATATATAAACATAGAATAAAAAACAAGAATAAAAGCAAGTACTGTAAAAAGCAAAGGTCAAGAATACAATACAAAATAGAAAAATTCAATAAATAGGCCTATATGAAAAAGATATAAGAAATAAGAATAACAACAATAAAATAAGTTGTTCTGAAAGTTCTGAAAAATAAAGAGATGTACATGTTTGTGCAGAATGTGCAGAAATATGAAACAAGGCAAAAGTTCACAATGTGTGGTTTGTGGATGTTGGAGTTTCTATTAATCTTTTCAAATGAAAAGTATTATGAGTATGATATCACACTGAATAAAACTATTTCAACTGGAATGACTGAATCCTCTTCCATTTACTGATCCGTTTAACCTGAACACACTGGAACCTCCTGACAGCTGAGGAACTATTACATTTTATTTTTTAGTTTTTCAACACAGAAATATTAAAAAGGTCGTTTGATCTCAAAGCTCTGTCAGGCTCTGCTGACTCCTCCCCGCTGTTTCTCTGTTGTTGTTATTTTGAACGTCTGGTCTTGAAGGGGTTAAATTCGTTCAACGTGTTGACCGGTATGAGGGCCATGCCATGCTAATATTATTGCCATCAGATGTCCAAGGGCGGGGAAATGGCCCTAATCATTTCCTCCCGAGTGCCCCTGAAAGAGAAGCCGGCCGGGCGGGGGGTGTTTAAACCCCGCATGAATCTGCTGTTTGGGGGGGGGGGGACGCCGTACAGCATCCGGATCGGACCGTGATGGTACAGGATGTGTGTGCTTAACTCCATTGAACTAAACTAAATAGGAGAGAGAGCCTTTAATGCCGACAATAAGCCGCTTCATTCAACAGCGCGGCCCAGACGCACAGCTTTGCGGAGCAGAAATGACGCACTCACTGGCGCACAGAGGGGCTGCTCTGTTCTCAGGTGGGAAATGAATATTAAGCAAATTGGTGGAATATCCTTTAACGGAGAAAATCCCGCTCGTGCACCCCTCGAGGAATACTGAGGATAATACTAATAATACCGATATCTGTTTGTCCCTAGTGTGAATTTGCGTAAAAACGTTTCTTGAACAGGAAACTACTCTCTCTGTCTCTCTCTCTCTCTCTCTCTCTCTCTCTCGCCCTCTCTCTCTCTCTGTCTCTCTCTCTCTCTCTCTCTCTCCCTCTCGCTCTCTTTCTCCCTCTCCCTCCCTCCCTCTCCTTGTGTGAGAGGAATACCCAGCTGGTCCCTCAAGCCCTATATTACCAAGCACAAACATGCTTTACTTTCAATGAAAGCTGAGAAGGGGGAACGGTTGGCTGCTGGTCCTGAGATCAGCCCAGACCTCGGATACAAAATCAAGAGCTCCGGTCCCTGTAGTAGTACTGCTGGTAGTACTGCATCTAGTACTACACCTTATATATATCTACTACATCCTGCAGCCGTGCGCCGAGGCTTGCTCACCCACTGAACTGACTCTAGAGCATTTAGACCTCCTGCAATTGATCAAAACGAGAGAGAATCTGGATTACGCTCTTTATTCCCCCTCCTGTCCCAGAGGTGATGGTCTCGTTTCGGTTCTCCTCTTTAGGTGACGGTATGTCTTTTTGGAGATAAGGGGACACTTTTGGAAACAGTTTTCCACAACTTTTTTTTGTTTTAAGTTACCCTTTGAAAGGTCCCACCGCTCCAGTTCAAGCATGGCTCTGTACTCTCGTGTTTTGGTGGTGCTGCTTTACGGATGGAGCAATCTGTGCGTTGGATACAGCGCGATGCTGAAAAAAGACCATTTGGCTGCGAGACGAAAGGTGGAATTTACACATTCGCCGGGTAAAGAGCAGACTACGAAGGGAGACCCAGACCTGCTCTTACAGGATACCATGACGGAACATATGCAGATGCTTTACGCGAAGTACAACCAGGCTGGATTTCCCTTCAAGGACGGCAACACTGTCCGCAGTTTCAAAGCGCACTGGGGTATGTATCCAAAACCTGTGCGCCTTTTACGCACATTGACACCACGACTCATCCCAGTAGAGAGAGGGCTTATATTGATGTCTCAGGGCTTGAAATGTGGTAGATGTGATTATGAAGGGGGGACTTCTCCATATCTCCATATGCGGGTCTGCTCAGCTGGAGTTATCTGCACGTTCAAAGCGCACTGGGGAATGTGTCCGCAAAATGTGAGCGCATTTTAGGCATATTGGAAATACGCACTCGTATGAATAGAGAAGGACTGATATTCCCGTGTTAGGTCTGGAAACAGAAAAAAAAAATGATTACAAAAAAAACGGGGTTATGCTGCTTTGCTCAACTGAAACTGAAATCCACCTGTTGACCGAGTCCTCGTTATGTGAGGAACCTGTTACCCTTCCGGTTTTGGATCAGACCTCTGCATGCCGACACCACTTCCCCAGGCAATTTATTTCCCCCGTAGGTTTTAATAATAGTACGAGTTGCCTCCGAGCACGCATCTGGCAGCAGCCCGCACGGGCGCCGCGGAGGCTCGTGGGCGCGTGGAGCTTCTCCGCGGTGTGCTGCGGCAGTTTGAAGCTGCTTAGTTATTCATTCCCGTCACTGTTTTAGTAAATGTGATAAACTCTGATCGGTCGCGGTCTAAATTGTGTTATTATCACGTGGAGGTGGACTTTATTAACGATCCGTTTCTACGTTGAGTCAAAGCTTGTCAAACTGTTAGAGTATACTGCCTCCTATCGACTGGCAGCTGAGCGTCATGGCTGTGAAGACTCTTCTGGTAGCTTTGTTTTTAACTCAATACTTTGAGAGTGTTGTTATCCTGGACCCTGGTGTCGCCGTGTTACTGATCTGTTCCTCTTTATGTCCACAGGTACTATAAACAAGAAGCAGCTGCAGATTTTCAACCTCACCTCCCTCACCAGGTCAGAGGATGTTCTGTCAGCCACCCTCCACTATTACATCGGAGACCTCCAGAACAGCACCCACGGCTGTGCCGGGGCCAGGAGCTGTGGGCGCCACGGCCCCAGGAGGCAGGGCCACATCCAAATGGTCATCTGGAGTTTTGCCTCAGTGGATAACAAGACCAGGACTCTGGGACACTTTCTCATCAACGTGTCCACGCTGTACAGGGACTTCATATCTTGGCAGTGGAAGGACATAACTCGCGTGGTCAACCAGGCCAAACACCACGACGAGCTGCTCATTGGTATCGACGTGGCCTCGCAAGGACCCCGGCCTTGGAAGAGGCTCCTCTCCGACCGCACACCCTACATCTTGGTCTACGCCAACGACTCGGCCATTTCAGAACCCGAAAGTGTGGTGACCACCCTCCAGAGACACCACGCGGTGGCAGGGGAGGGCTCCCTCGCACCCGGCTTCCATAAACTGGGACTGCATGCGCGTAATAACACCGCACACCAACAGCTGCAGCCCAGACACAAGCGCTCGGTCAACGTTCTGCTCCCGCTACAAAACAACGAACTCCCCGGGCCCGAATACCCGTACGAGACGACCGGCTGGGACGAGACCAGCCCCTACGAGCCGTTTGAAAACAAGCAGGCCCGTCGGCCGCGGAAAAAGACACGCAAAAATCAGCGGCACAAGATGCCCCTGCTGCAGTTCGACGAGCAGACCATTAAAAAGGCGCGAAAGAAGCAGTGGAACGAGCCCAGGAATTGCGCGCGGAGGTACCTGAAAGTGGACTTTGCTGACATCGGCTGGAGCGAATGGATTATTTCACCCAAGTCCTTTGACGCCTACTACTGCTCAGGGTCCTGCCAGTTCCCCATGCCGAAGGTGAGGCTTCTCAATGTTACTATAAATGCTGCTTACCTGTGGTATAACTAGGTCAAACCCTTCGGTCCAACATTTCTGGAAATCTGTTTTCTCCTTTAATGTCAATTGTATACAAGTTGAAGGCTTACTGGGACCAACAACCCTCCTTGTTATCTGAACATTAGCACCATCTTGTGGTCCACCTTGTTAGTGTCCTAGTCAGAACCACAATCTCTTTAGTCACCCGGTACAATAAGATAGAGGAATTGGTCTGATACACATACTGACACATGGTACCAGGACACCAGGACCTCAGGTACAGTGGAGTCAGTGCATCTGCTCGTTCAGCTCTCCTCTTTCAGTGTTGACATTCTTGAAGTTAAAATCAAACAGATTAGATTTTTATGTTTTATGTTAACATGCATAACATTAACAAAGTGGTTGGAAATTATTATTATTATTATTATTATTACAGATGACAAAGTTTAAGACTGTCAGAGATGTAAACCTCTAGTCTTAGCAACTTAGTCTTAGTCTTAGTCTTAGCGAGGATCAACGTGTTACTGTGGCAGTAGGAATCCTCCTAATTATAATTATTTCCGTTTTCCGTTTTCCGTTTTACTTCAGAACCAAATTAGTAGATTTTAGCACAAATGAAGTGCAGAACTAATTGAACAAGCAGTAAAAAGGACTTAGCAGGAATACAGTGACTACACCTGAATAGGCTTAGTAACAAACCCTGAAGAACAGATGAAGCCTGATGATAGAAACCTGCTGACCTAGAGATAAGAAAGAAATAAAAGGACCGCCATGGAAACAAGTCCAGGACTCTTTCATGCTCTCCTTGAAAATGTGTCTTCTCATGCTAGCATGTTGTCACATGTTTCAGAGAAGGACAGGAATAAAGAACTGATGTTAAACAACATGGTAGCTTGTGGCCGAAGACAAGATACCATCACAGGTATTTTAAACACGGCGGGAATGCTCCGGTTTCATCCACTTAATTCATTAGCTTGGAGTCGCCTGCCTTTGTAGTCTCATGTAATTAGTCCCAGAAGTAGGGCCTGGGGCATGAGGCCACGCCCCCCCGGCCCCCTGGCCCCCCGGCCCCCCGCCCCCCCGGCCCCCGGCCCCCCCGCCCCAACCCCCCCGGGTCTGCTGGGTAGTCAGGCCCTGTGATGTCGCTCCTTTGTCAGGCTGCTGCTTTAGAAGCTGCTAAATAGCAGCTATTAGGAGGAGCTCTACCTGGGTTATTGTGATTTGTGGGAAAAGCCCTGTCACTCACTGAGGTATGAAAGGCAGCTGAGCAGGTGACACACACACACACACACACACACACACAGGTGTTAACTGCTGGGCATGGAGCCACCTCACGCTCTCAAGCTTTGATCTCTTGGCCATGGCAGATGGAGGCATGTTGGATACGCTGGTCTATATTCTCCTTCAAATACACTTCACCTGAAGGGACGATGGATGATCCAATGCAAACGGAGTCTTCTGAATTCAGAAAGTTGCTATGAAAGTTGTTATTGATTGATTGATTGAAGATTGTTGTTAGCACCCAAATGATTACCTTCTTAAAAAATGCCCTTTGGTCATGCTACATTTGAAGTCTCACTCCAAAGTGACAACATGCACACCTCCTGACATTAAAGTGCATTATGGATGACAATTAAATGAAATGAGTCATCCTGAGACTTTTGTTTTGAAAATAATTACTTTGTGGTTTTCTGTGTTTTTGCGATAGTGCCTGATGGAATTCAGGCTGCGCTTGTTCAGTAAAACCTTTAATATTTCCACTAGTTGACTCTGGTTTCGTCTCTCTCCTTCAGGCCCTGAAGCCCTCCAACCACGCCACCATCCAGAGCATCGTGCGGGCGGTCGGGGTCGTCCCCGGCATCCCCGAGCCGTGCTGCGTCCCCGAGAAGATGTCTTCCCTCAGCATCCTCTTCTTCGACGAGGACAAGAACGTGGTGCTCAAAGTCTACCCCAACATGACGGTGGACTCCTGCGCCTGCAGATAATGTTGAAGCTCACGTCGTACGGAAATGGAAGGAAAACGCTTAGGTTCACGTCACACACAACAAGCAGCCAAGACAAGCACACTCTCCCTCCTCCTGTTCCACCGCAGCCTGAACACTCACACACATCCAACACACACATCCCAACACACATCCCTTTTGCACTGGAGGAGAGTACTGCCTGCTGTTCCGGGTGAAGAGGAAACTGTCCACTGATCCGTTCACGGGAAGGAAGGGGTCGAGTGTGTCATCCTCACGGAAGCAGTCTGGGACAGAAAGTCACATCACCATCATCAACCATCACCAGCATCACCGTCGTCATCGGCGCTGCTCGTTACCTATCGGCGGACAGCGGGGCAAACACATTCAAGAGGCTAGCCGGTCGTGAAATATGACTCCCGAGGAC
Organism: Hoplostethus mediterraneus; assembly: GCA_034670385.1. Classification (NCBI taxonomy): domain Eukaryota; kingdom Metazoa; phylum Chordata; class Actinopteri; order Trachichthyiformes; family Trachichthyidae; genus Hoplostethus; species Hoplostethus mediterraneus. Next base: position 1,648,976 of record JAXDDW010000103.1, read on the forward strand.
CCGAGGCCGATGGAGGCGCCATCTTGAGAGAGAGACAAAAACTGAAAGAAAGAAAAAAAAAAAAAAACTGGTCAAGCGTCAGGAAAGATGATCTCTCTTGAAGTGGAGAGCGTTTCCTCTGAACTGATGGCTTCGGGGCTCCTCGTCGTCTTTCCTCCTTCCCAGCTTCAAGTTGCCTTCGACCGTCACCACAGCGTCACCTCTGCTCGCACTTGCATGGTTTTTGTTACTATGTGTACGTATTTATGTGTGTACTATCACTGTGTTACTCAGTATACGACAAATTATTGCCTAATTATTGCCTTGGCTGCTATAGAGAGATATAATAGATCCCAAAGCCAGACTTGTGGTGTAGACAGTAGATAGCATTACGTATTTTTGTGTAGATCACGGCTCCATAACTGTACAGAACCTTAAGCTACGTGTCTTCAGTAACACGACGGTCAGCAGCGTACCGAATTATCGCCCTGTCATGAAAACGTTCTGCTCTGTTCGGTCCAGGAAACCCACTACACCGCCTCTACGCCGATGACACCGTTTCAGATTTGCCTTTGAAAAATAACGCGATGAAGCATATCAAAAGGAGAAACTACTACGCTGAAGGTCACCTTGATGTTATTACAGGTGTAAAACCACAAGAGTTCAAAGCCACTTGATGCATGAGATTAATACTAGCGGTGGCAACGAGCCGGATAGCAGGTGAAGTATCGTTCCAGTTAGATTAGATTTCCTTCTCTGTCTTATTTACAGTCGTGAAGCTTTACAGTCTAACAAACTGAACCAAGACCAGTTCTTAATCTGACCAAACGGCAAAAAAAATCAACAAAACTACTCAAGTTCTCTAAATCAAGAAGTACTCAAACTCAGTCATTCGTCAACAAGACATGCTATCTGAGCACTTCTAGTTAAACTGCTGGTCTGGAATCAGTTGTGCCTTACATATCGTGATGAATGAGGTGCTCAGGGGGATCTGAGGTCAGCTTTGATGACTACTGCCCCTCCGCCTTTAGAAAAGATGCCTTCCTCTGTTGTGGCCAGGAAGCCTTCACCATTACTGTATCCAGTGGACTCCTAGCATGTTGGGTGGCGTGTTGTTGGAGTCAGGTCAACATGTAACAGACGTCTTCTGATTGGACGGCAGGCTCATCAAAAACAACGAACCCTCGCCGTGGGCGGTGTCTTACTGTCATGAAGTCCATCAAACCAAATATTTATTCAGAGCAGGAATATGGAGGCTAACCTTTTTCTACAGACTTGTACATTGTTTTTGTATATAGCGCACTATATATATTGATGATCTAATGGTGACGTGCCTTTTGAACGGGAGGATTCTGCTTTTGATAAAGTCTGACTTGAATCCATCGCCTGTTCGAAGGGGCTCGGTCGTGCAGAGAGCTGACCTCAGTTCAGTGCTCAGTAGAGTTTTCTGTCATGGTACAGTAGTCTCCAGTGAGTGAGCGTAGAGCATCCTTTTGATAATTCTGATCGCTGATGGGATTTACTCCTAATTGTATTGCAAATAAAAACATTTTGATATTTCAGAGACATTTATGTCGTTTCACTAGCGAATGGCAGATTGTTTTAGTTTATATAGACTATTTTGTACTGACACCTCTTCCAGTATGTGCTTCCTCATCTTGTGCCAATCCAGATTCGCCTCCTCTCCGGTCAGTGTTGTGCCAGTGCAGCCCATCCAGACACTCAGAGGTCCGACGGCTTCGGGCCTCAACTGTCAAACCCCACTAATATTTTTGGAGTGCACATATCAAGTCACTCACCTGTAATATATATCACCAGTTTATAAGAGCTTCCTCCAGTACACTGTTCTTGTAAATGCTACGCTGTAGGTAAAGAGATGCTTGTACAATAAGCTGCATAAGAAAATATATTTGTATATGGAAATGACCTTTAACATGCATCTATTTATTTTCTGTATGTTGCATATCTTGTGCGTTGTTGTGGAGGAGGGGGGGGGGGCAGAGGGGGGCATGGTGATGGTCTTTATATCTGTGATGGACTTCAGTCACTACCAGTGTGAAAGCATGGTGAACTGTAACGGCACCCCCTCCCCCCTTGGAGCGCCGGCCCTCCTTACGAAGCATTCAAAGAAATGAATAAAAGTATGTAAGACTCAGATCCATCCAGGTCTTTCTTTACAAACACAAACCATCAAAATACTCATCGTTTATTTCCTTTCCTCTCCGCCTTGGCAGTATCCTGCCCAAAATACAAGATCGACATTTTTGAAATGCAACAACAAAACGTGGAAGCGAACATGAATGTATAACTAGCGTTCTCCAAGGTGTCCAAAATGAAATCTGTACATTTCATACAGGAACATGATGTAGGATTGTACTATGCAGAGGCAGTTGTACATGAATGTGTGCAGTAATCACACATTACATTTGTGCATGAAATTGAGGGACGTATCCTTACAGATTTCTTGTGTTAAAACCCCAATCATTGATCCAACATGGGCACTGAGACACTGACAGCACTACTGGTATGTGTTCGCTTTAAATAAATACTATATTTTACATCATATTGGAGTGAAAGGGGCTTGGTATGATCTAGAATCTACAGATCTACTGATGACGTATTACTTGAAGAAAATCACAGATTGCGGCTTTAAAACAAAAGGAGGAGCGGTCTCAGATCACCGCCTGATTCAATTAGGAAAAATCAAGTTTTTAAAGTGAAAACTCAAAACCAGCTGAATCCTGAAACCACGAGGCGTGATCGTAAGGCCACAGCTTCCCCGGCATGTAAGGTGCTTCACACAGGAATTACTACATACACTCACACACATCTAGAGGTACACACACAATATTTACAAAAATCACTAATCCAAATTTTAAAGTTTACTTGAAGGACCAAGAGCTGAGTTTGGTTTGTATAAATACTATACTGTAGACTGTATATGTATACACACACAGTATATAGTCAATTTACAGTAAACCTCAAGCTTAAGAACCCTCAAAACACAGTATTTATCTGATCTCAGCTCAGCTAAACTCCAGAAAGTGGTGGACTTGTCTTTTCAGCTCGGTGCTGAACTCCTCACATCATGGACGCCTCCGGCCGAACGCTGACGACCACAGAGTTGACTCTGCTTCAAAAAGGTAAATATTTCCTCAGGTCTGGCGCCCTGCCTCGGGATGCTCACACTCTATAACTTAAGTGGAAAAGGTGTGTGTGTGTGTGTGTGTGAGGTTAACACTTGGCATAAGGAGCTCTGGTACTCCAAGCACAAATGATTCATAAGCTGTTTGTTGGGATAGCAGAGGGTGGTTGGAGGTCGGTAGTAAAGTGTGTGTGTGTGTGTGTGTGTGTGTGTGTGTTCCTAATTGCTTACCCTCTTCCAGTCTCCTCTCCACACATCTCCATTCCTCTCCATCCATCCATAAACAAACTGTGTACACAATCACAGATGTCACAAAAAAAACTCCCAGCAGCCACGGCGAGCGCCGCCACGGAGGCTCACTGGAGAACTGGCTCAAATAACGTTGAAATTTAACAACCAGGCTAGAAGCAGAGAGCTAGCTGACGAGGATGGTGAATAGTCTGAGAAGGTAGATTTTAACGCCAGTCTCTACTCTACAAGCTGTTCTCTACAAGGTGGAGCTAGAGAGGAGTCAGCTCAGTTAGCCTAAACAGTTGGTTTTTGGCTTTGTTAGCTAGCTAACTAGCCAGCAGGCTAATTTAGTTCATGCTAACATGTGACTACTAGCCACTGCTGATGCTAGCTTCTACTAGATACGTTAGCTAGCGTGCTAATCAGATGTGTTCACAACAAGACAGTGATGGTTAGCTGACCAGATACTATGGTTAGCTAGCTAACAAGCTACATGATCTAAACACTAAATCAATCAGATGTATCAGTGATGAAATTATCAGTTCAGTAGAAACAGACAGATGTTGAGTTATACATTTAGAAGTGTAACCAGCTGTTAAAGCTGTTGGTGGCCAAGCTGAGGACCTCCACACCACCAGAGGGCGCTTCCCCCACCTGAAAGCCTTCTAGAGATCTTAGGTTTTGCTGAGTGTGCACTGGAAGGAGAACAGGGAAAAGACAAGAGCAGAAACTCTCAGAAGTCCATATCCCAGCCAGACAGCTCATCAGGAGGAGTGTCCTCGTCTGGAGGGTAGCTGTCGAAGTAGCCGTGGTCTGTAGGTCCGGTAAGCTACGAAGGAAAAAAGACATGGAAAGACATTTCTAACTTGCTTAACACAGAGAGGGCAAATATGGGGTGGTATCTCATCGGTACAACTTGGAAGGGATGTTGGGAGATGGCAATCATAGGCAATCATAATGTCAATTGTTGTGGCAAGTTATTTTACAAGCAACTGAAAGAAAGATATCACGAAGAAAAGAAACCAACATCGGTCGATATTTAAAATTCAACTATAATATATAGATTGTTTTTTCATTGTCTCAGTTAAAATAGTTTTATTCAAGTCGAGCAGGACACCATAACTGACTGGATTTTGGTGCCGCTTCCTATCACAAAGCGTGAACAAGGAAGGGTAAGACCACAATTATGACTAAATCTCTATTTGTCATTAGATTTGCGTTGGCCCATCCACCCTCCCTCCTGGTTTCACCCTGATGGGTGAATTTCTGTACTTACTTCTCTCTTCAACGGAGATGGTAAAGTCCTAGCTTTCAGTCCCTCCCAGTTGAAGCCATTAAACCACCTGCAGACACATTAGAGAATAGAGAATATAAAACTTCTACATCTTTTTCTATTTCTGTGTACATAGTGTATCATTATCATTTCTGAGTTTCACTCCGACAGTACCAAGGAATGGGTGAGTGTATGGATGAAAGGATGAAGTGGATTTTGCTTCCCTCATCAGTGCTATTTTCTAGGTTAATCCTTCCATTGAGATGAGCAAGAAGAATTGGCTAGTTCCTTCTTACCTGTGCTTCTTGATATCAGTTATTCCATTCTTCAGGTTGCCCAGGCGCTCTGAGGGATTTCGTCTGTGAAGTAAATCAGGGCAGGAAATCAACACTGAAGTCACAGACCAAATGCTGGTGAATTTTGTCTATGGCTGGTAAAGCTGTCTATTCTATCAGCCACTTTTGTCAGGTTATCAAACATCTTTTACACGCCCAATTCTATCCCAAAAATGGCAAATAGTACAGTAGTAACAGTGGCTGGTGAATTTTGGGATTTACCAGCCACTGTATGGACAACAATGTCCTGCCCTAAAGTAGAAATAAGCACATATTTCATCAAAGCTTCATCTACCCTAATTTTGAATTATGGTTGGTCTGTGTACCTGTTGCATCTGTGTTATGTTTGTACCTGCACAGCTTGCGAATGAGGTCCTCAGGTCTCTTGGTAATCTTCTTGGGAAAGTCCATCTTCTCAATGCCTTTCAAGATGAATGTGTATGTCATCATCTGGTCACTCCCTGAGAACGGGGGACTATGGGATGGAAACAAATGGTACAGAGATTTCATTTCCCTCAGAAATATACCATAAAACATGTTCATATTGGTCTCTCAGCTTAGTGTTGAGCAGACCTATCATGGATGGATGCTTCTGGAAAGGGTGAGTCAGTATACAGTCACTCTGTTGTGAGGAAATACTTCAATATGCCACCTTTGAAGTGTGGGTGCCTTTGTACAGCCCTTATCTCCTGACTGTTGCGGGTAGGTTCAAGACAACTTACCTCACTAAGCTGAGAGGTACATGCTAAAGAAACTGATCCATCATCATCATGCTTGCATTGTCCCTTCTGAAGTTTCACTCTTCAACTAACACTTGTCTGTATAGCATGCTCTCATGTTCCACACCTGCCAGTGAGGAGCTCAAACACCAGGATGCCCAGAGACCAGAAGTCCACGCTAAAGTTGTGGCCTTTGTTGAGGATGATCTCCGGGGCCACGTACTCTGGTGTCCCGCAAAAGGTCCAGGTCCTCTGGCCACACCTGATCTTCTTGGCAAAGCCAAAGTCAACCTGGGAAAGTGAAACAGTAGAGGAACCTTCTAGCACCTTTTCAACTCTGGAAGTAATTACATAGTAAACTCACAGGGGTATCCTAGAAAGGAGCACCAGAAACCCCTTCATGAAGGTTTCATAAACCCTGACTAGTCTTCCACAAACCTCCAACATGGGACTTCTTCAAGGAACGCTTTAATCTTTTAGTCGAGAACCCTAAGGCGCTAACTGGCTTCCTTTGGCTCTCTGAAGAACCTCAGATGAACCGCCACTGAAGCAGGCCCAGTGTCTTGCCCAGTAGAGATGGGCACTAGATGTCAGACAGGATCAAACCTTTGACCTTCCAGATACGGGACAATCTCTTGAGCCACAGTTCCTTTCATGTTTTTGTGACTGAGAATATGGTTTGTCAGTGGCAGCAGTCTCACCAGTTTGATGTATCCCTCTGCGTCCAGCATGAGGTTCTCAGGCTTCAGGTCTCGGTAGATGACCCCGTGGCGGTGGAGGTAGTCGAAGGCCTCTGTGACGCAACCAACACAGAATTTGGCAGTGGGACTCATCAAAACTCCCCCTGCAGACAAGAGGGAACCAAACTGTGGTAAGCAGGGGAAAAGAGGAGCTGATGAAACAACACACAACAAGTGGCACCTGAGCCCCAGGAACCCTGACTTTCATGTAAATAAGTGTTTTGATATAACACAGCAGTGACTCAACTCATACTTCCTTGAAAGCAGGACGTGATGTGTAGCAGTTTGTTTGGAATAAAGAGAAGAGGTAGTGAAGAGAAGTGGGTAGTTAGCATGAGCAGCAATAGCCACCATGGCTGAACAGACGAAGGAAAGAGCGCCACCTACAGGAACTCAAACTCCATCAACAGAAAATCCAAGGAGAAAGACGTCACAGTACTGGACACACTGTTTGATTATCAGGTGATCTCTGGGAACTCACTCTTCCCGATATATTCTATGTAAGTAGGTAGAGGACTGTGGTTATATCAGCAAGTTGTATCAGACAAAATGAACAAGCAGTAGTATATTTAAGCTCACAGATTTTGGTGCTGCTGCAATTTCAAATCATAATGATCTTGAGAATTGTCTTGAGCATCTCTGCCCTACACAGGTAAAAGCCAGTAAATGCATTATGTCTTTAAAGGTTATTTTAAGGCCCAACCAAACGACGTAGAAGGAGATTTTTCAAAATGTGTTCTGTTGATGGAGTGAGGGGGTTACTCTTTATCCTCCTTCCCTCCTCCTGACCTGACTCGAATGAAATCGCATTTCGTTACCTGCCACTTGCAGAGCAGATCTGTCCTGACCTTTGACCCTTTGTCCCAGACAGCGGTTGGCCTCTCCTACCTGTCTCTGAGCAGACTCCAGATCTCCCCACCCAGACAGGCCTCCAGCAGCATGTAGACATACTTGTTGTCTCTGAATGTGCGGTACAGTCTAGAGGAAGAGAGAGATAGAGCGATCTGACATTTTGAGAGGGTTAAAGAAAAGCCACCCAATACCCAGGCCTGAATCAAGACACAAACGTGTTTCCTTTTCTGTGATATGTAAGGTTACTGTTGGTTCGGTTGGTGTGCGTTGCCGTTGTTCTATCTTGTGCCGTTGTTCAAGCTTGATTTGTGGATCTTTCAATTTAGTGACTATATAATCTGTATATCTTTGCTTGTTGACATTCATTACCTGTGTACTGAACTATACAGTGGCCACACTCCTCTATTGATTAGAGCCATTGAGGTCTACTGTGTTGAGTTGTTAAATAGAAGAATGCCATATTCATGAAGGCGTTGTTTTTAAAGGTGTGCCTGCTGTTTTTTAGATTTTGTCAAGCTGCAATCTAAAACTCTGGTAGCCCATTAATTATGAAGGTGCAGGGTGTCGGACTTTCTCTTAATATATCAGTGTGAAATTCTGTGAACCGTCCTTGTAACAAACAACAGCCCCAACAACCTGCCTTGTGCTTTCCTTGTGCTTTTTGATTTCCCAGGAATCCTTTCTGTTAAAAGGTAGACCTTTTAAGTATTAAAAGGAGCAGGGAGGGGAAATAATGAAAGATGATGATCGCAATAGAACGCAGCTCATGGAGGCTATTGATCCTAGCATCAATACCTTTTATTACATTTCACTTGACTATGATATATTTAGAGAAAATAGCAGACCAGTTAACTCTCATAATGTTGACTATCTGACCAGGGTCGGCTACAGAGCAGCACCGTGGAGCTGGTGGGGATTCAGGCCACGTCCACACTAAGTTGTCAATGAAAACACTTTTTGTGTCTAACCTTTTTGTCCACGCTAAACCACCAAAAGGCAAACTTTCTTCCAAGGGCATGCGCAGACCACTCGGATCAGACCGGATCAGACTGGATGTTTATAGCCTGGATCACGTGACAGTAAAACGTCATCGTTTTTCAAAAGTCTTTGTTTTCCTCGTCCGCACTACAACGCAGTGTTGGCGTTTTCTAATTCATCCACTGGGGAGAGCATTTTTGGAAAGCTACATTTTCAGGGGTCGAAAACACTGGTGTAGTGTGGATGGACGGCCAAAACGGAGAAGTAAGGGCTTAGTGTGGACATGGCCTCAGTGTCTTGCTGGAGGACACTTCAGCAGGGTGGATGCTGAATGATAACCCCTCGGCCTCCCTGACACCCCAAAGATGTTACTGGTAATAACACAAACAACCCTGGTTAAATGATCATCAGTAAATAGGAAGGAAAATGTAAACGTAAGACAGATACATGACAGAGCATATAGAGGGTGAGGAGGACCGGAGGGAGCATTACAGGAAGTGAAGAATGGCTTTAATATCTCAGCCTCTTCCAGTGCTGGAATTGGATCATCGCAATCTAAAAAAAAGGCAAGGAAAGACAGTAAACTAATATTTCACAACAAATAACTGAATTCCGGTGGCACACATCTCTCTAGCCGCTGCCACTCTGCCCGGTAGAAGGCGTAATCTGTTTGTAGCCAAGACTGATCTCATCAAAACCTAATAAGCCCCGCACTGCTTTCCAGTCTAATGGAACAAAGCTTCGTCATGGAGGAGAAACCTTTTGAAACGAGGCAGGCAAACTGACTTGACAATGAACGGTGAGCGAGCCTCAGTGAGGATCTTCCTCTCCGAGTGTATATGTTCCTCCTGCCGGTTGTCCACGATGTGCTTCTTCTTGATGACCTTCAAGGCGAAGGTTATGTCCTCGTCCTTCACCTTCACCTGCAGGGGAAAAGGATGCTGGGTATGTGTTGTTTATGTCTCCATATCACCAGGGCTGTGGCCTTAGCATGGTCAAGACCAAAGAAGGTCGAGACCAAGAAAAGAGCGTGTTGAGCCTTTTTCAAGACCATGGCGTTTAATTGGCAGGTTTTATGGGGACCCAGCAAGAACTTCATAGGCAGCACAGTTCAACAACAACACAAACAAGCACAATATTTTCACAACATGAAATGATAAAAAAAAACGATATTTAGGTCCCGATTTCCCCAAATGATGCAGGTAGCAGCGATGGACGACTGCAGACGTCATCTCAACCTTCATTAGTGCAGACAGACAGACAGACAGATAGACACATGTTCTCACCAGTTCTACTCTTCCAAAGCCGCCCACTCCCAGCGTGGCGATGACCTCCAGACTGTCGAACGGCATGGAGGGAGGGAACGTCGACACCTTCTCCTTTAGCTGGATGACATCTGGGGACAGAGGCTGGCTCTGGTGCCTGGACACCGACCTCCTGGAGACAGACAGACAGAGAGGCCCTTGAGGTTTGATCCGTCCACTGAGAAGGAAGTCATGGATATAATTGCTATTGAAATATCATAATTACAGTGGAAAAAGGAGAGTCAGAAGTTTCCATGATACCTGAGTTGGCGAGACGTGACGTTTAGAGGGCGGAGGGCATGGAAACTGATGGTAGAAATGATGTGTTTCATTATGTTATTGTTTAATGTTTCCATTTACACTTTAACTTTTAGTTGTCATGCATTTTGTTTTTAATGCATTTTATAAAACATCAGTTACATGATGATGTGGATTTACTCCACTGCAGCACTAAGCAGCTCTGTGCTGCAAACAACAGCCACTAAAAACTACTTTTGTTGTGGGGTCCGTTATGTTATCGCTAACATTGGTGTTCAGTTACTATTACTACTGGAAACTGGAGTCATTCCAAAACACCTCTAAGCTGCAAATACAGCAGACAAAGAACAGAAACTCAAACTCCATCAACAGAAAACCCAAAGGAGAAAGATGTCACAGGACTGGACAGACTGTTTGATTGACAGCTGATCTCTGGTGAGAAACACCACAGCAACTCTCCCAGGTGTTTTCCTCATTCGTTACACTACAAACATGGAGGCTCATCTTTCCATCCACCACCCCGTCCTGTATTCAGCTCTGCACCTACCTGGCGTGTCTCTTCTTGTCGTCGCGATCAAGAGTCGCCACGTAGCCCTGGAGGTACTTCTGGAGCTCGTTGAAGGTGCCCACCGTCTGATCAAATGTCCTGGGAAAACAAGCACACATCAACCGTGCAACCACTGGAACACAAAACCCAAGACATCGGTGAATTCACTTTTAACTTCCCATTGAGATGAAGAACCTCATTTTCAAAGGCGGAAGGATTCCAACCGTTTGCTATTTTACTAGGAAAATATGACTTTTCTAACTGAGATAATGGTTGTTATGTCTTCAGGATACTCACTCTCGGTCGATTACGAGGCACTCCACTCCGTTCTCATCAGCAATGATATTGGCTGACCTGACATCATCACTAAAAGAGACAGGAGAGATTCATCATCCTGCTGCTGTACTGCTGACCGTCTCAATAATATGTACTTTCAATATTTGGAAGACGTAACTAACTAGTTTTTAAGCAACGTGAGAACGTGAGAATACGGTCATGTGATTACTGTCTGTGTGGTAATGTTTCCAGTTTTATTCCAGCACTAACTAACTAACTAACTAACTAACTAACTAACTAATTCTGCACATTTTGACATAATGGTCAACACCAGTCAGGGCTGTAGAGCTCCAGTCTGGTCCCAGAAGGTTTTGTAACATCGATTCTATCCTGCCTATCTGGAAATATAAGAAATGGGTAATTTTGTTGATGTTTGGTTTATTTTCTCTCCACTACAGAAACCCTGTATGTAACATCTAAGCATTGATTGGTTGGGTGTTGAAGAGTTCATCCTTCAGCAACTCCTTAGTCATTATTTGTACACTGTTTATTGCCTATTCTGATTTTGGTCTTGCATAGGACTCCATTTGCTCTGGTCTTGGTCTTGATTTGGTCTGGTCTCCCTTTTGGACCTGGTCGTGACTCAACCTCCTGGTCTTGGAACTGACTCTGACTCGATGGTCGACTACAGCCCTGATGATAATATTTAAAGATGATGATAATCACACTATACACATTACAACATACGGATTGTAATAAATAGTTTAAATACTCATTCTATATATTTGGAAGTATCCAACAGTGAGACTGCCTGTCCTCTTCTTGCTCTTGGTATCTTCAAAGGGAACTTTGTTGTGCATTTCAAACAGAGCGTAACTCCATGTCGCACATCGTCGCTGAAAAACAAACTTTTATCCAAAGCGTCTTCCAACAGGTTTCCAATGGTTGCTTGGCAACAACGCGAGCCGAGACCAGCGCCTCCCTCTAAGAAAACAAAGAAGCCCCCAGTGGACAGAGGCGCGAAGGGAAACGAGAATCAGACATGATGTTAGCGGTTACCTTATGAGTGCTTTCTCTCCAAAGTAGTCTCCCTTCTGCAGGGTGTTGATGACCTGGGGCAGCTTGTGGGCCTCGGTGCTCTGGGTCACCTTCACCTGCACAACACAGCCAAACATGGTGAACCCAAAGAGACCTAAAGAGCTCTTACTGCATTCATGGTGTTTTTACATGCATTGTGAAAAATAAATCATTCAGCAGCAGAAAGAAGCCAGTGTAACATGTGAAAACCTTCTGATGCACCTGATTCATCATGCTGTGTCAATCATCCCCAACGTGGACACATTCATTGTGAAAACATCTGAATCACCTCCTGTGTTTTTCCCCTCCCCTTGTTCTGATTGACATTACTCAAGCACCGCCCACTGGAACAGCAGGTTCCAACAAACACACTCCAACAGCTTGGATGTTGAGGAGTCGGTTGAACATACTCCATAATTTGTGAGGCTTTTACAACCCGTGGCCCACCCCGGTGGAGGTCAGACTTCCCACTTGTGGCACCATCCTGCCGAAAAGCCTCGCCGCGATGACATCAGAGCCATAAGGACCGGGGTGTGTTTTAGCTAAGCGTCCCGTTTGACCTCAGTGACCTTCGCTTCCCTTGTTTTTCCTGGTGGCAGGCCCTCTCAGACTTCACTCCCTCTCTCGTCAGGGGGGGTGCGGGCCAGAAATGGGGAGTGGTGGGGGCTCGGGAGGGGGGTGCACTGGAGCCATTTCCTGTATTAGCCTCCTTCCTCCCCAACAACATATATCTCAATCTGGTTAGCTAAGCGCTGAAGAGCTGCTGTCTCCAATCGGCTGCTAATGGCAGTTTGAAGGTCCCCTGTGGAGAGCTCTGGCCCCGCTCCATCTCCCAGAACTCCCTGGTGTCAGGTTGCTGACTTATCAGACCGACAGGCGGGTGAATCATAGCCACACCCCTCCCATGCCCAAATAGCTAGAGCGATATATCGCCTTGCAGACACATCGGGCCAATATTGGACTTTTATTAAATGTCTGATATGGTCACGTGGCCCACCAGCGATATGATTTAGGCTCCTCTCAGACCACAGCCACATAACACTTCCATTCATTGAGTCCCATTAAGATCTAGTGAAGCGACCTGGTCTCAGCTTAGTTAGCAAGTTTAAAAACAGTTTCTGAAATCTGAAATGTTGAACAAATTTACCCTGAACGAAGCAAAGGTGATGAAAACTGGATTTCTTTGTTATTTTAATTTTATCTTTCATCTTTATCTCACAATTTTGTTTTCACTTTGAATATAACTCCTAGAAATCCTTAAATCCGGAAAATTCTTAAATAACTTAATAACACAACAAAATGTGCAAAAAGTCAAGGGAGTTGAATACTTTTGCAAGGCACTGTATATATATATATATGTGTGTGTGTGTGTGTGTGTGTGTGTGTGTGTGTGTGTGTGTGTGTGCATGAGAAAAGACGTTACCTTTCCCTGTGCGATGATGTAGAAGGTGCTGCCCTCCTCTCCCTCCCGGATAACATACTCTCCCTTGTCATAGTATTCCTGATGGGAAAGAGAGGGTGGGGGGGGGCAGTCAACTGAGGCGTTACATTGATCTCGCCATCGACCTGCGCCAGTCTGGTTCCTGGTAGCCTAGCCCCCGCGGGATGAGGAGTCATCAATGATGCACTTTCATTCATCTAACTCAGTGGTTCTCAACCCGGAGGTCGGGGCCCTGCAGGCGGTCGGGCGTGATTTTAGGGGGCAAATAATGAAATAATGAATACTTGGATGCAAATGCTATGTTTTGGTAAAAGTTGTACCCAGGGGTTCAGGACCAGAGGGTCGCAAAATGACTCTGGGGCCGGTCATAGGATCATTTATGGAATCTGGAAAATAACATTTTTTATCTAGAAATATTTGAAGTCTTTGAATGTTTGGAGCATCTGAGCCTTGAAAGAAAAAAGAAGAAATTGGTGTCAAACCTTTATTCCTTCAGCGGTGTGGGTTGACATTGCATCGTTCTGGGGAGTCACAAGCCAAAAGGTTTGAGATCCTCTAATCTGGCCTTCCCTCGCTAAGACAGCTAAATATAGCAGCTCCGACAGCCCATTTCTCTACGTGGGACAAACATCTCAGCAGTGTCCTTCCAAGGAAACAGTGGCTTCTCCTGCTACTTTCACATAGCTGCAGATTCATGTTTAGGGGGATTTAAGACACTACAGTCCGGAGATGAGGGGACTGGATGGTTTGTCTGTATGGTGTAAATAGTCTGCAATAAGTATAATAACAACATATATAAGGGCAATATTCATCATCCAGTGAAATATTCATTTTTGGACAGAGGAGGAGAGGCATTTTGAAAAGCAGATGACCTGAAGGGGCGGTTCATCTCATCTGATGCTGACCCTGTGGCAGGATTTTCAGCTGGAAATGGGACATTTAATTTGAAGGTTCGCCTGATGAACTGACTTGCTGTTATCTTCACGCTGAATATTCAGAGGAGTGAGATCACACTTGACTGAGTTTGTTTCAATGTCCATTTTCATGACAGTCAAGGAATTGAATAAAATATTTAAAGGTACTTGAAACGATGAAGTATACTCTCTCAGTCAGACCTCAGCATCCATCCTGTCCGTCAGTCAGTTCCCCACCAAGCTAAACCGACTGACCACAGTTGGCTGATTCAGCAGGCTGCCAGATCGCCTTCCATTTTAAAGCTTTTAGGTAAAGGAAGGGAAGTACTACGGCGACCAGGATAAAATGTTCTCTGGGACGAGTGCCAACAACTGTCCACTGCCACAATCCATTGGACTGGAGAGGACCTCGGTAAAAAGTGAACTAACAAATCACAGCAATCGTGCGTAAACATCCCCCCTGTGTTTACCGCCGACGCTCTCGACACAAGTGGCATTTTCCTCCAGTGTCCAAACTCGTTGAGCCCCGTTTACGATTGGAGAGAACCTCATTTAACAGAGTAGAGACGACGGGTTTGTTTATGAAGACTGTTTGGATGACATCTGTCCATTGGTGTGACAGAGTTTGGATGGTGTCTTGGGTTTGTTTTGCCAAGCTGGCGTGTTGAGGCAAACCTTTACCCTTTCAGCAGAGAAAGAAACACCTCGAGTACCCATCTCCCCCTGAACCTCCTCTCTCGTATCTCCCTCTGCTTGCTGTAAGATGCTCTCGTCTTAGGTTTTTAGTCCTTTTTAAATCTTTTTTATTTTGTTCCATTTATTTTCAGGGCATTGTAATATTAGTTGCTTACTATATTGGGTGATCTAGGAATTTAGACTTATTCTGCTGTGGCACTCATGAGTCGCTCTGTTTCAGAGTGTCAAAGGAAAACGTAAATGTGTGACGGTTGCCAGTTATTAAAAAAATTCCTGCACTTTTATACTACTATTGCTATTACACTATTATAATTTTCAAGCACTGAGTATCAGATCAGAGTGGATGGAGTTTTACCTCTACAAACGTTTCTCAGAGGCAGAAATAATCTGATTGGTTGAGTTAAACCTCAGACCTCACACATTAGACTGAAGCCCCAAAAGACAAGAGGTAAGAGAAGAGCTAGCTAATATTATGATAATAATAATATTAATAATAATAATATTAATAATATGGTCTGCTGCTAACCATACTAAGTTATCTGACCTTCAAATGTCAGCCAGGCTACTAGCCTTTAGCTATCTAGGTTAGCTAGTTAGCTAGCCTGCTGACCTTCCACCATCATGAACGCCAGGGTCATGAATGAATTAAATAAAATAAGTAAACCAATGAGATTATTTCTGGCTCCAGATCAGCTCTGAAATGTTTGTAGAACTAAAACTCCAATATGCCGACTTGACTGAGAACCCAAAAACAAGGTAAACACACACACCGAACTCCATCCTCCAGTGTTTTAGAGGCTTCAGTATTATCTGCCTGGTTCTAGAGGAACATCTGTGCCACTATTGGGTTACCGGCAGCCCCTTGAGACGCAACACAACCAGCCCCATCAGAAATGACTGAATAAGGAAATTCTCCCGTTTGGAAACAATGCAGCTGAATGTCCTTGAAGTTTTCATTGTGAAAAGACGCTGAGAGCTGCATTTTGACCCAGAGCTGACGAGAGCCAGGCCGTCTTCTCTTTCACCGTCGAAATACAATGCAAGGAGAGAGGGAATAAATCACTCTCCAGCATATGTTTTTACACACACACATTCTTACACACTTGTGCGTTCTTACACCAAAAACCTGTCACTTGCACATCTTTAAGAAATCACTCGTCCACCGTTTGAATAAACACTATCTGGGGCCTTGGTCAAATAATTACGGTAACAAAATACAGGGCCCGGTGATGACAGGAATAATATCAGAGCTGTTCATCAACGAGGTAATTTGTGAGGTCTTGCCGACTGGAGGTAGACAGATTATGCTGACACGCAGTAATGATATATGGCCAAATGGTAAGGATATTTTGACAGGAGCTATCTGCAACGCTGGGACTCCTGCAGGCTTTCAGAGGGTTGTGCAATGGTGAGGCAGAGTCGCCCCTCCAATAGAAACAGAGACAGGTTGACAGAAGAACTTACCACCTCGAGACAATCCACTATTTTGCTTAGCTTGTCCTCTGGTAGATTAGCCAAGAGTGAAACACTGACAAAGAAGACAAAACACAGATGATGACCATTAACTTCTGCATGTACAGAACGAATGAACTCTCAGAAAAGTACATTTCTTGTTTCCAGGGATCCAATGATGCACTTTTCAGAGAGAGATCACATGACCAAGACTTACATGTTCCTTATTTCTAAAGTTAACTCCATCAAACTATGATAGCATGCATATGAACACCAAGCGTCTTTCAGGGCAGTTGAATAAAACTTTGACTGTGATTAAATTCATGGACGATTCTAAGTATCATTTAGTTATTGCAAACACTAAATTCTCTCGATGTGGAAAAACTTTCTTTTTTCCGGGATCTCAGGTCTTTTGCTGGATCTCAGGATGGTTGATGACCTGCCAAAGTGGCTAGTAGAGTTGACTAACTTCAGTCTAACCATCAGATAGGCAGTATAGCAGAATTAGCTAACCACAAATGACCCACAGTGTTAGCTTATCGGCTAGCTTGAGGCTAACCTTCGGAGGAAGTTGCGGTACTGCTCGTGGCGGGTCTCAGCGGTCCTCCTCATGATGTTCTGGAACACCTCGCGGTCTAGGGCCCATGTCCTCACTTTGCTGACCGCTGTAAGAGCAACATCACATCCATCAGATACCAGGAAACACCGAAGCCTCTGACCTTTCCACTAGAACCTAGTTAACCTGTGGCCCTGACAAGTGAACACTAGACGGACAACAGCTGGATTTAATAGAGGCCCCGTCTCCCCCTTTTATAGTGGAGTTTGAACCCTCTACCACCCCAAACAAATGAGGCATTTTCTTGGTTTTGTCAAGAAAATCACTCCTCCAACATGGTGGCGTGTCCCTCATAACCAGGCCACTGTTGGGACAAGGAGGAAGTGGCGCAGAAAGAGCCACAACTAGAATTTCCCTTTATCCAATTCATCTGTTACCATGAAAAGCCACCCCAGTGACAGTCATGAGTCGAGGAGAGTTGTCAATCTGTCAAGGTTTCCTTCCCTTTACCCAGAATATTGAGGTCAATTCGCTGCCACCCTCCACCCCTCCATCCCCCGAGGGCCACCAGCCAATTACTTGGTTAAATATACAAATACGTCCTTGGTGGACCCTCCGGACAAAGAGCACTCACATGCATGGTATGCACCTTCCAAATGCCAAGGAGGTGATAACCAATCAGAATGCAGTGCTGGGGATATGATGTCAAGCCTTTGTCAACACACCCATGCAAAAGCTTGTTTGCTTCTGTCTAATGACCTATCTGATTCTCTTCTTCTCACTATCAGGTGATTCCTCGGCTTTAAGAGGCATTAAAACTCAAATGACAGGTCAGATTACATTCAGGGCTCCAGAGTGAGGGGAGGGGGGGGGGGGGTAAAGAACAGAACATGGTGTTAAACTCATTTCCACTGTCCACCAGCCAAAACGGCAACCAGATACCAAAACTGATGAGCCACTTTCACTGTGTTACCAGTTCACAAGATTTGTCAACCAGAATAGGACCTAACAACGGTCGGTTACCTGTCAAAGTGGACAAACCTACCAACAACATTTTCAATCAGTAGATGGTGGCTGTTGTTGATTTCCAACCGGTATTAGAACAAATGCAATTTAACGACTCTCTACGGTTGATGAAACACAGCAGGGATTCAATTTGTAAGTCTCTCCTGGTGCACAGGAAATGACATGTTTTGTTTCTGGCCACCGCAACAGTGGTTTGTTTGGAATAAATAGAAAGAGCCACCGACAGGAACTCAAGTCTCAAGTAGTTAAAGAGATAACACCCCAGGAGTAGAGGGTCAAAGGCCTTGAGACGTCAGGTTTTATCAAGTGATGTTCAGGGTAATAAATCAAACGTTAGAGTTGTAGTGGTTGGAGTGAACATCATTCAGTCACTCTCCTTAAAACTCAGGTGAATTCTTTTGTCTTTATTGAACCAACAGACATTGAACAGGCTCTTTACCTCTCACAGACGCTGTCCTGGTGCAGTTGTACAGTATGGCTAATTCTCCAAATGTGGTCCACACCGCTATCGATGTGAGCAGTTTGTTATGTTGAAACACATCCAGCTTCCCGTCTGTAAATAAACAAGGACAATCAATAACTTTATCAAACCCAATTTCAGGACGATGACAAATAGATCATGGACAATAGGGACGGGTCAGACATGCTACAGGCAGAATCTAATCTAATCTAATGAATTTTCTTTCATTTATGGAAGGGCAAGAAGCTAACTTTTTCATCCACGATAGCCCGTGGCTAGTACAGCAGCCAAGCAGGACAGGACTCCTACATGATGGTTGGTTACCTGGTAGAGGAGACCAGCTTACCAGCCACAGACTAAATTTAGCAGCACTTGAGTGGATGGTGGATTTGATAAGGGATTCTTCTGGTGAAACCTCTAATAACTATTCAAGACATTTTAATACTTTTCAAGGCCATAAATCTGGATAATTTTCCAGACGTTTTCAGGACCCTGTAGTTTCCAGACCTGTTCCTGATGTCACTCCAGAACACGATGGAGATCAAACAAGATGATCAAACAGGAGCTTTCGGGGGAGGCGTCCTACCTGCCAGCACAAACAGATGGTTCCCAGGTTCTCCCTGCTTGGTGACGGACTCTCCCTGCTGGTAGGTCCTCTCATACATACACTCCACCATGTCTTTGATCTGCTGCAGCTCCAGCCTCTTCAGGTACTGGTTCTTGTTAAGGGCGTCTGTAAGGAGCTTCTTCACACTGGCAGACAACAACATGAGTGCTAGGTGTTATCTTGAGTGACTCTTACCAAACATTTTGAAGGATGTAATCATTTGTTTTGGGTAAAATGATGTAAACCCCCAAGACATCATGAAATAATATAAAGATTATTTAGTCTTTGTGATAAATGTTTTCTGCAACTTCTGGGCTTCTTCCAACTATTAATCAAGTAACACAGCGAAAATAAAGAGCACCATTTGGTGTCAAAGTTCACCATTCTAAATTCTAACAGTGCTTCCGTCACTTCCTTCGGGGAGTTGTAAGCCAAAAAGGTTGAGAGTCACGGCTTCGCTCTGACTATAGATCGTGCAACCATGACACTGCCCAGAGAGGTGAGTGGTGCCAATGGTGGGCGGTCTATTCATCCACTCTATCCTGCAAAATTAACACGTTGGGCTTCATAAAATGAGTGTAAATGACACCCAGTCCTTTATTTTCCAACCCACATCCTTTCCTCCCACCTAGCTGTGTCATTCCCTCCCACTGTACACTACAGCCTTGATATGTAGGTGCTCCGATCTGCACGGCTGTTATTCACAAGATGAGTATTCTGCTTCAGTGTGCATGATGGCACCAGGCGGGCTAATTTACCAAACACTTGAGACCGGTCCTTTCCTTTAAGAAATGCATTCTGGGCTTATTAGCAGCGTATGTTTTAAACATGAGCATCAGGGTGAGAGAGGAACTCGTCACACTGTCGAGACAACAGCTGGCCAGCCAGCACAACCACTTACTCAGGGATGGGGTGGATTCATGTCGGCGCATTATCCCAAGAACACTGGAACAAATCTGTTGTCACGTTAGAAAATCTATTGGGACTTGACTCGACTCTGAAGAGCCGAGAAGGGCGGCGTACGTTCACGAGGCTCGTTCAATCTATAAACAGCAGAATTCATTTTAGTCATTCAGCTTGAGGCGTTCATCCGACTGGATGGGGTTCAGTGTGTTGATGGAGATGTGTTAGCTGTTGTGGGAATCAAACCTGTGACCTTCCAGTTACAGTACAGGACAGAAACTGTAATTATTACGCCACCCACTCTGCTGCACCTGGTTCATCCTCATAGGAACTCATGTGAAACCTTTGACTATGGAGTTATTAATAAATATGTGATTAATACAGTACTGAAGACCTGCTGAGCCCTGTCGAGCTCCCTTCCTCCTTTACGAGAGGAAAGGCAGAAATCACTACAACAAAATCATCAGAGCAGGAAACAGAAACCTTTGTGTCCACCCACCATAGCGACATTGATGTACATCTCAAGATTCAATGGTCAGTTTCACAATTTTGCCAGCTAGGTTGTTGTTGTAGAGTAGAATAGGACCTGCAGATGCTCCGTCCAGTCTGAAACTCTCGTGGCTGGCAGAGTTCACAAACTACCATTTGACTGGTGGGTGGTGTTAATTTCCCTGCCTGAAGATATTGTGAATAAAGACATTTGATATTGCGCCTGTGTTGACTCAGATAGTGGTTTTCATCATCACCCAAGAGTCTGCAGGTTTTCGTTCCAACCACACAATACACCAGCTGATTCCACTGATTAGTCCTTCCTGTAGTACTTGGTTGGAGACTCTTGGGTCACAATGGTGGCTCAGCAGCATAGCTCAAAACACCATCGAAAGGGAAAAGGGGCCTAAAGGACATTAGGAGGCTGAGTGCACTGATTCTTTTACTAAAGCTTCCTTTGTCTTCCCTTTCGTGTTTTTGCACTTTGTGAGTTTTGAACCAGGCAAAATTAAAAGAACATTTCTTACTACCTCAGCTTCTTAATGTCCTTCTGTGAGGCCTGACTCCCTAACTGGCTGGTGTCCAGACTCCCCTTCCCTCTTGATGGTGTTTTCAACCTGCCTGAAGACAAACATCTCACCTTGCGTCCTTGGGTACCCGGGCCTTCTCGAAGGAGAATTTGGGCAGGCCACTGGAGTCATAGGTTCTGGAGGTGGGCTCGGCGGACACCCCTGCCTTGGCCCCTTTCCTCCTGTTGAGGGTTTCCTTGATGCGACCGCTGAGGTTGGGGCTGTTCTTGCCACTCGCTTTGAGCGAGGAGGTCCGCGATGTCTGGCCGAGGCCCAGAGTCCCCGTGGCCCCGGTCTGGTTCTTCATCACGTCCTGCAGCTTGTTCAGCTGGATGCACTTGCTCTGCAGCTCCTCACTGAGATCTGCTAGCGCTCGCATCTGTTTGGCGAGCTGCTCCTGAAGGCTCTTGATCTTTTGCTCCTTGGTGCACAGCTCCTCATCTTTCCTCTTGCCCTCTCGCTCCAGCTCCTCCACCCTGGCCCTCAGGCTGTCCAAGGACGAGTTTTTGCATCCGCCAGCCTGTTCTTTGTGGGCTCGCCCGTTGGACGCGGCATCTCCTTGTTTGTAACGCTTAGACTTCATCGAGCCATTCCCCATCTTCTCAACAGAGAGCACCTGAGGAGACGGTAGAGTTGCAAAGTTAATATATATTGAACTTTTTGAAAATGTAATGAGCAGAAGCTTCCTGAAGGAGCTTTTCCTGTGTGTCTTCAGGATGCTGTGCTTTCAGTGCAGTGACATCTAGCACCTCGCTGTTTGAGGAAGCTCAGAGTAAGGTTTCAAACAAAAGGGCTGACGTCGGGAGAGAGAGAGAGAAAGAGAGAGAGAACAAATCAGTGTGTAATGGTCAATGAATGTGTCTTCTCCATTTATTATTCAGGAGGCAGGAAGTATTGTATTACATCAACAGTCACTCCCTATCTGCTATGATGATAGCAGTGAAAGGAAATGCTGTTCTGAGATGCTTTTAAGGGAGGATAGAAGTAATCAAAATAATACAGTAACATAATAACAAGATAATAATAACCTAAAGTTGAAGTTTGACACAGATAAAAAGCACATGTCTCTCCACATAGTAGTGTACATGGGGGAAATGTCAGAGAACAATCATGTTTGTTGTGTGGGACTACCGCCCACTCACACATACAGTACACTTCATTCATGACATTCCTGCTGGGATGCAGTGAGCGGCTGTAGGCTCAGACAGCACAGCAGTTTATCACTACCGTACTCCATAAGCCTTTACATTCAATTACATTTTCGCACATTAGATGATAATTATGGCAGATTTATCCTCATAATTTGCTGAATTATGAATTTCGAAATGCCGAAAGTATGTGTCTGTTGAGTGGCGCATATGATTTGCAATTTGACTGTTGTCATAAATATGGAGAATCACTGAAACGAGACATTTATTTGTAAAAACAGACAACTGTTATTGCACCGAGCTTCTCTCAATCAATTAAAACCAGTCAAATTAAGTTTTGTTCTTTTTTTAAACCCTCTGATAGGATGGTGCACCTGCCTTGTCATCCCTCCTCTGAGAAGGGAGTGTGACATGAATCCGTGTGTAGTTTAAAACAGAAGATATACTCACCAGATTAGTTGTCTAGTCTTGATCCGAACACAGTTTAGCAGAAGAGAAGACTTGTTTGCACATCCGAGCATCAGTAGGGACCGTCCGTGTAGAACAGCGCCCGCATCATTTCCTCCCTCTCTATACTCCTCGTATGTGCGCGTTCACGTGTGCGCGGCAACCGAGCTTGATTGACAGGTCAGGTGTGACCGACTTCGGGTTTTTTGCCAAATAATAAAGATGTCAAGGGTGAACAAAACGTATCGCATCCGTGGCAAGGCGTTTAAAACACAAGCTGATTCTGACGTTCAAAACGTTTTATTATGAAATGTCACCGAGCCATGATATAATAATATGGTCAAAAGTGGTTGGCAGTGAACCTTTGTCCACCTTCTGCACTTTGGGATGAGCTGGGGTGGATTTAGTGATGAACAAGAGCTGTAACACATTATTGTATTCACATTGAAAAAATTTTTTTAGTCCATAATCATTAATAATAGCTGTTCTTTCTGCCAGGCAACACACAGGAGTCACGTGTAGCTCAAATTTGAGTTTTTATTATTATCATAGAAGCAAAGATCAAGCAACAACTGGAAGTGTATCTGTAAGCCATTTCTGACAAGAACCCCTGAAGGCAGCATTCAGGACAAATACTTCCTCTGAACTAAACTCCTAATTCACCACATTGACAACATAATATCTTGTCAGGACCGGAACTATATGATGATATAGCCCCATCGTATTTCATATCATATAGCCTAGCTGTATATCTTTATTCAGGATTTCTGATTGTAGTTTGGGTCTGATGAGGTTGCAGTTCTCAATCCTTAATTGGTTTTCAGCAACCTGGCCTGAAGCATATTCCACTGACACACATAGTAGCATGGTGGCAGGTGGCCAAGGCTGCTTCCAGCCCCCTGACCACCCAAAAATAATGACCTTGGCCACCGGTTCCGAACCTGGGCTTCTGGACCTCCCAGGGGGTCGATAGACGAGAAATTATTTATGGGATCTGAATCTGGGAGAGTTCAGATTTCAGATAAACAAGCTTATTGTTGTGTGTTTTAATCTACAATTACATTTAAGGCATTTTATCCAGGTGTACTTCCAGTGAGTCAGCAGGGAGGAGTTCAATGACTTGCTCAAGGCCACTCCAACAACACATGGCTGCTGACACATGATAGTCAGGGGGGATTGAACCTGTGACCTTCAGCTATGGGACGGTTCTCTCTAACACTCGGTTTTGAACACCACAGAATATTATAGTTTGATTGTCACAGTTTTACATGATTCTTTTTGAACGCCACAGTATAGTATGATGTCTGTTACAGTATGCTATGGAGGCTTTGTAGAGAAGAACTTAATACTAAATATATAACAGGGCAAGAAAAAGAGAGATAAGACCTGAAAAGGTTTGTTGTGGTGGGTTTGGATCAGTCAGTAATGCTATGAATAAAAGTGATCAGTGTGATCAGGTAGATTTGTCTCCAAATGTAGGTTACTGTGACTCAGTAAACTGTCTTGTCTTTAGCCCTAGTCTCTACTCCAAAACACTCTGAGTTGGAGCTGGAGAAGAGTCAGCTAGTTCACCTGAACTAACTGGTAGCTAGCTAACTACTGTTAACATGGGACTAGCCACTGCTAGTACTGATACTGGTTAGCTAGTGTGCTAACCAGATGTGTTAACAAGAAGACAGTGATGGTTAGCTGACCAGATACTATGGTTAGCTAGCTAACAAGCTACATAATCTAAACACTAAATCAATCAGATGGATCAGTGATGGATCGATCAATTCAGTCAGAATCAGACAGATGTTAACCGTATCTAATCAGACGGGCAGGTTGTACTTTTAAAAACAGAATCAGTTCATAGTGACTGTTGCCCAGGAGCTGAAGACCTCCAATATGGCCGCCATCTGTAAGACGCTACTCCACCATAGAATAGTATGTCATATTCTTGCATGCCAGATGATGATTTCTAAACATGACATCACTGTATGCTATGTTTTTAACGTCATAGTGTACTTGGTGGTAATATTTATGAACACAAAAGTATAGTATGTTTTTTGAACATCATAGTGTATTTTCAACGTCAGGTATAGCATTTCATATTTTGAATGCCAAAGTATAATATAATGATTTCTAAATGTCATACTAAAGCATTTCCTTCTGTGGAGGTCATAGTCTGGTATGTTGTCTTTTTGAACGTCATAGTACTGTAAGATTATTTTGAATAGCATAGTATGGTTTGAAGATTTATTTAGTTAAATATGATATTTTGTGAATGCCGTATGATATGATAGGATGGTATAGGATATTATAGGATACACCATAGCGTATGTTACCATGTGACATTACAGTTTGACTTCTTCTGAACTCTGTAGAAGTTAGTTTAGTTTAGGTGTCATATTGTTGAACGCCATAGTTTAGAGTGTTGTGACTGTAGTGTATCACATTTGAACACCAGAGTATACAGTATGGTGGTTGTTGATGCCATAGGATAGTATGTTGTTTTTGAATGTTATAATAAAATATGATTGTTTTTAAACATTATAGTATGATATTTTCTGGACCCCCATCGTGTCATAGAATAGTAGGATGATTTTTTAATGCTGTAGTATAGTAGGTTTACTGGCTACCACAGTATAGTATGTTGTTTTGTAAAATAGTATGATGTATTTTTAACACCTACCTTTTACCTTTCTGCTTCCTTCCTTTACTTTACCTTCATGATCACACACCATTAAATCAAAGAATGAACCAATAAAAATGAAGTGTTTATTGTAAAAAAAACATATTAAGTCATTGATTATGAAAGGTGAAGACAGAGGACATGGAGACATTAACAGATACTCACTTGTATCTACTGCTGTGTCTACTGAGTAATATCATTGAGTAGAAATGTTGATTGCATTTACGTTGTTTGGTCACTTGGTGGCGCTAAATATGTGAGTTTAATGTTCCTGCATGTTAGCAGGAGCATCCACATGCAGCAGCCAGGATACAAACCAGAAACCTTTAGTGTCTCGTCACCTGGCAGTGCAGATATTGATCATCAATCCTTCTGTTGTAAACAGCATTTAGCCTCATCCCTCAATGTGTCTCTAATTCACTGAATCAAAGTAGCAGTGGTTGTTTAAAGCTAAAGTAGATGCTGATTCTATTACCTTGTATTATTATGTTAAATTTCATTATTACCTTAAATTCTTTTTTTTCCACATATGTCTCCATTTTAAAGTGGTGCCTTTTTAGCCCAACACAAATCAGAAATAGTTAGTGATATACTGGAAAATATCAATTACATTGTATTGGTCATTGTCTTCTTCTGATGGTCACTGAGGTCATAGTTTACCTGCCTCTTTATTTATCAGTGTTTACTCCTGAAAACACAATTAGAGTAAAATCTTTTTACTGCTGCTTTTATTATACAGTAATAAACAGTAATAAACATGGAGATATTATATTAACTTGTCTCACCGGCTGTTTGTTTTCATCCTTTGGCGTCTTTTACTCACCAGACACTTTGTGATAGACGAGTTTCAAATTGAACCAGGGAACTTTGCATGTTGGCGGCTCCATTCAGCAGTGAGAGGTAACCGTTTGAAAAATATGAACTTCATTACCCAGAATTCCTGTAACATGATGTGGTTATGACACACACCTTGAATTAAAGGGACTATTTCAGACATTCAACCCGATGATGATGTACACTAAACTCCCAGTCCAGTAGGCCCCACCCCACTCCCCTCTCAGGGGTCATGAGATGATTAAAGGACTAGAAAGAAAATATGAAGATATATTTCACATAAATCAGTTGTTTTTAATCTTTGTGATAAATGTTTTTTGATGTAAACAATTAATTATGTAAAAAAGCCTAAAAAGGGAAAATAAAAATCATTAGGTGTCAAAGTTCAACATGCGGTGCCACGCTGCAGCTGAGCTGAACTTGGATCAGCTTATGTACTAAGCTGTACATAAGTACATATCCGACCTCGTCGGGACACTAACACACACAGTCACTGAATTTCAAACATTCTTTTATTAACTTTCTCTTTTCAACACAACTAATGCATTTAGAAACGGTTCCTCTATTCCATCTTAACAGTCCAAATACAAACACAGGAAGAAAACAAAAGGAACATTATGTACAGGATGAACCACAACGTCATGTTGGGGAGTCAAGGCAAGCCAGACGTCAGTCAAACACTTTAACTTCATGCGCCAGTACCCTGAACATTAAGTGTCTCATACAAACTTGTATAAAAAAATAGTAGCTAAGCCAATATCTGAGGACTACTGAAGTATGTTATGTACCTAGTACAAAATTAAATAACAATAAAATAATAGTAAATATTGGCGTAATGAAATAACATGACTACACAGAGATTTATAAATAAAACAAATATGGAGTAAATTGTAATAATAATAATAATAACAATAATAATAATATGAAAAACAACCTTACATAAAGAGAACATTATTAACCAGAGGCGTGGGGGGGGATCCTCAACTTTCACATTATTCAACACAAAATAATCCATTCACTTGTTTGACTCAACCACCAGGGGGCGGTACAACCACACAGCAGTCTACACTAGCAGGTGAGGGGGGACCGGCCACAGTATCTGTGGCTATCGAGGCGTCACACAGGAGGCCGAATCTGGAGCGCTGGAGCTTCCTCCAAGGCTACCGAGCCGTCACGGAGGAGCAGGCGCCATTTTAACACTGATTATCAGGAACAAGGGACGACCAGGAAGTGTCACAAGGCTTCACACCACACCAACAGAAAGAAACTCACAAACAAACAAACAAACACACACAAAAAAAAAAAAAATCACATCATCTTTCAAATGCAGCCAGTGCATTTTTACACGTCACAGAAAAAACCTTCAGAAAATAAAGGATGAAGAGATGCTCGGGGGTCGAGCAGGAAAACGACCAGTGAATGGTGGCGGGGTCGTCCAGGTGAAGAGTTCCCTCTAAGGAGAACGCTGGCTTGAAACAGAGAAGCGTTTTGTTCGACCCGTTAGGAACGAGTTAGCCAACCAGCAGCTAACGTCTGGCTCCGCTGAAACGTTCACAGAAGATATTCCGGCAGAAAATAAAGCGCCTCCCTCGGCTGGTACTGTGACCGTCACAGCGTTTCTTTTCTTCTTTTTTTATTAAAAAAAGACTACAAATTCATACAAAGATGAAAAAAAACAGCTGTCCTGAAAGATACAGCACAAAGAGCAAGAGAATAAGGAAAACAGAGCCTGGATAGAAATCTGACGCTGGAGGAACATCATCGATCCTCTGCAGCCAAAGTACAGATTGTCGTTTCCCTTCCAAAACGGGGATACTGTTCGGACGACGACGACGACGACGACGACTGGGTTTGCTTGTCGGAGGATCGGCCTTGGTTCTCCTCAGAGGGTTAGACCTAGACCCTGCTCAGCAGAGTGGACCTGGGGGAGGAGAGAGGAGCAGCTGTTAGAAGAACACCAAGACCAGATCACACTTTCATTATCCACAGAGACTCACAGTGAGTACACTCAACGTAGGCCAGAGGACTGCTAGTCTAGAGCATCTCCTCAAACAAGCATCAGACCAGTACTAAAGGAAACAAAACCTCAGTCACTTTCTTTGGTCCAAACTGGAGTGGAACAGGTTCACACTGACCACTTAGAAAATATTCACTATTAAAATGGAAAAAATGGAATTTAAGTTGAAAGTCTTTTGAATTGAAAGAATTGAAAGTTAAAATTTACAAATAAAAATCAACAATTCAGATAGAAAGATTCATTTTAATCCTTTTCAAATTTCTCGCACAATTTTCCTGTTTTGAATTTTTTTTTTTCTTGTTTTTTTTTTAGTTAGTTGTCACGCGTGGGCGGGGCTAACGAGAGGGCGTATACACACACATGAGTGAAAGAAGTGAAAGGTCTAATTCTCTTCATTCTAATAGTGAATACTTTGGTTGGTTTTTGATTGATTAATCTTTTGAGCTACAGGGAATATGGGGGAGGAGGGGAGGGAGGGGGGAGAGGAGGGGAGGGAGGGAAGGGGGGTGGGGGCATGTTCTGCTGACACGACCAGGCTGGTGTAACGTGGCAGGTCGTGTCCCAGCGGAGGCTCATGGGGGCAAAGACATGTTTGGCGAGCGACCAGAAACGTGACCACACACACCACCAAGTGGGTTCACCCGGCCAGGCCCTGGAGAGACGCTGACCTTCGACCCCGAGCAGCAGATCCAACCATCTGATTCAAGTGTGTGTGTGGTCATCGCTTGGCTGACTCTTAGCTGGGAGTCATTTTGCTGTAGCGGCGTTATTGTCACACCACTAGTCAGTTAGTTAAACTGGTCAACTCGTTTCATCTGCCGAGAAATAAAACTAATTTGTGTCGATTAAACTTCATGTGATGCGACAGAGCAGCAGGAGGAAGCATCCAGTCAGCTCCCCCGGGGTCCACACACACACACACACACACACACACGCACACGCACGCACACGCACAGCTGTGTGATCAGGGGCCATGGTGCATAGGATGTAATTGTGTGAAAATGACTGATGTGGTGTCGTGTGTGTGTGTGTGTGTGTGTGTGTGTGTGTGTACATGATGGCGTGACCAAGAAGAATGATCAGCACATGCACCCCGTAGCGTGTGTGTGTGTGTTTAATGCATTTTATTGACTAGCGTGTGGGTCAACATGCGTCTGACCTCCTGCTGGGTTTGCATGATCAACTGAGATGCAGGAGAGAATGTGGGGTGACAGCCGTGATGGAAAGGGATGGGTGTGTGTGTGTGTGTGTGTGTGTGTGTGTGTGTGTGTGTGTGTGTGTGTGGAGGGGGTGGGGTGGGGAGGTCACACACCTCAGAGACTTCCATCTGTCCTTCTCCATGTTGTTCTCAGGCCCTTCGCTCTCGTACGATGCCAGATACAACGCTGCAGCGACAGAAGAGACCAAGTAAGATCCAGAGTCTGAAGTCTCATATCATCATCATATCAGACGTCATCATATCATATCATATCATAACGTCTCATCACATCATATCATCATATCAGAACGTCTCATCATATCATATCATCATATCAGAACGTCTCATCATATCATATCATCATATCAGAACGTCTCATCACATGACTTCTCATCCACTAACTGGTTCTTAACTTGGTTACTGCAGATTGTCCTGCTGGACTCAGTTTTGGTGGAAGCTTGTAAATTACTACAATCATTTGAAATCAATATTGTGTTTCAAGTGATTATTGGCTCTATCTGTCTCGTTGCACATTACCCCTTAACTGATGTTATCAGCTGATCTGAGACCTTAATTATCAAACGGTAACATGTACAGGACTACTGCCGTACCGTCTTCGGTGAATACCGGCGCCGTCAACAGGTACTGCAGGATCTTGCGGTCCTTCTCGAACGGACACTCCACCTTCTTCCAAGTCATGAACTCGCTCACTTGCTTGGCAAGTTCCCAGAATTTCTGAAATGCAACAAATAAAGAGACAAAGATTAATCTTCACACAGCAGCAGTGAAAGGAATCCGCTGAGTCTCAATAATCTTCTATCGTACATGAGGCACTAAGGGACCCTTGACCTCCAAGTTGATGCTCATGGTGTTTGAGATTAGGAATTATAACGTGTTTTAGTTTTGCACTTATTGCAGAACGTTGTAGGAGCGAGGTCCTGAAGGTGTCGGGTCAGCAGAAGAGGCCCTTCAGAGTGACTAATGCTTCTGGTCTCCTGTTATCTTGTTCTTTAACCTTGGGAGTTCGTATCAAAGTGTTTTGTGTTTAAGGCGTGACATGAACACAGCTGATTTGACCAAGCTGCTCCGGATGTTTTCAGCTAAATGTCTGGAAATGGATTCACTGAACACCAGTGGTTAGTGAGTTTGAACCAATGCCTGCCTCAACACCATCACGCTGCCCTTGAGCAAGGCACTGAATGGAGCTGCCCAGTGGTCAACAGCAGAAGACTGTGAACGTGTACAACTGTATGGATGGGCGTTCCCTGGATAACAAAGATTAAAAATAAGACTCTGATTCAGAAGACCAGTGGAAACGTGTGTGTGTATTTGGTCTCTAGTCAGTGTTTTACTTCCATGGAAACACAGATGAAACTGAAGCCGTCTCTTACTTCCTCATTCTCAGAGTGTCTTGGGGAAGTTTAATAAAATAGCAGCCAATCACAGTGAATATACTGATACTCAGAATAGCAGCCTATGGAAAAAACATCCATGGCTAAAACGAGTGGAGTTTGTTGCTGGGGAAATTCCCTCGTCAGATTTAACAGTTAATTTACCTCGAAGTTGACGTGTCCGTTCTGCAGCCGGTTGGCACATCCCTCGTTGAGGAAGTAAATGTCTTTGATCAGAAGGCTGAAGAAAGGGATGACGATCTGGGAGACAACAGAGAGAGAAAGGGGTTTAATTCCACCGCAGAGTTATCAGGGGGATTTCCACGAGTCGCCGGTGTGTGATCTTGATATAAACGTCTATTGAAAGGAATGGGATCTCACTCGACACAGAGGATCTCTTACAGGCTTTAGTACAATTACATGGAGGAAAAAAACACTTTTGGCCCTCCAGCCAACATCTTTGTGGACAAGAGACCCACTTCTCTCATGAATAGGACACCTGCAGATGACTCACGTAGGAAATCACACCATGTCCATGTTCCCATCGATACCACCAGTCAGTTTGGACACACATTCATAGAAGGGTTTTCTCCATTTCTACTATTTTCCACATTAATCCATCTTATATTTTTGATTCTTCAAAGTAGAAACCCTTTGGCATTAACCAGCAAAGAAATTCCACAAATTAACTTTTAAAAGGCAACAATCACTATGTAGAACACTATGTAGAGGTGGAGAATGTTGAACCACAATGATTAAACCATCGTTTTAGAGTTTTTTATTAAAATTTTAGTTTTGAAAAGAAGTTCATACATAGGATCAACTTCACTATTTATATTTGTCTAAGAAACTAATTTCAAGCAATTTAGCATCAAGCCTTTAGATGAAAAGAAACAGTCAGTGGTGTCCAAACCTTTTCAATGAACAAGACCAATACATAAAACCTGTTTGATCACATTTTCATGAAAGGAGAAATCTTCTCTTATTTACCACAAAAAAACCCAGAGACAAATTCCTCCGAGTGAAAAGGAGAAGTGAGACAGAATAGGAGAAGGTGTTTACCAGGAAGAGAAATCCCCTTTTTAAGCCCCTTAAATAATTCATCACCACCTCACAGTGATTCAGGATGCTGCATGACTGACTCCACCCCAGATGGTGATGGAGACCCGGGTGGGGTTAGTCTCTACCAGCCACTGAGGCCTGGAGACAAGACAGAACTCTCCCTCCTTGATGGGGTAGAAAACAAAAATGGCTGGAAAAGAAAAGTGGAGTGTTTTGTGTTCCTCCCGTCCCATCCCAGCCGGGCTCCTCCCAGGTGCATCAAACATTCATGACAGCAGAGCTTTTAAACCAAGGCCAAAGGGAGCAGACGAAGCTCCAGAGAACAGCCAACATCTCAGTTATAAAATAAACATTTCTTGTTGCTTTTTATGTATAGAATTTAGTCTGAGATCATCCTTTGGTAAACCACTTGCCCCCTTTCCTCTGGGTTTTCAGTTCCTTCCACAAGATAGCTGCATTTGAAAACACAGTTCTTGCCAAGTCGTGAGTCCATTTCATGTGCTTTTATTATTGCACTGGTGCAACCAGGACATCCTGACGTCAAAAGGTTTGGGTGCACTGACCACTAGATCACTACGTGAGGAGGCTGGAGGTAGCAGAAGCCAAGAAGAACGAGGGGGTGCAGGATGTACTTCACAAGACCATTGAAAGATGTTGACCAAAGACGGGGGAAGACACTTCCTCTGCACACCGGCCCCAGGAGGAGTGACCACACAGGGGTATGGTAACTACCGGTCTGACTGAGTGTTTAAGAGGTGAACAGACAGCTCCTCTTTGAAATGTTCATTCTGCTTTTGTTATAATATAATAATCCAAACGTAGATAATGGAGAAGAGCCTTGTCGGGGTGTAACTGGATATAAACTGTAATATGTCCGCATCTCGGCGAGTTGTTGCTGTGCAGCCAAGCGTGTGATACGCCAGGCCTGGTTTAAATCAGCCGCTTGGCACTCGTTAAAATGTTATTACACCCAATTGAATCAACATAGCAACAACTGATTATTTGGGTTATGTTCTCACACTGACCTGGGCAAAGGCCAAAATTGCAGCAAAATGGGGTTGGGGGGGAAAAAACATGTTGCATAAATGTTGGCCGAGTTCCTCCAGTCAATAGCGTTCTGCATGTCTGGAGGAGTTGATGAACGCCCCCCGCCTCCGAGAGCAGAGGTCATAAGAGCCAGAACATACCAGACTGCCTGGGAACTTTCCGTTTCATGACCCCTCGTCTGGGTTTGTTTTCATGTCGGAGCCCATCGTCTCCCTGCTAACCAAAAAGATCTCCACCAATACGACGACGCTGGGATAAGCTAACCGCTAATGTTTGGCAACCCACGAGCATTACGCCCCGGTTCGACCGCGGGCAGGGCGGGAGACTCAAAAAGAAGCAAAGAACAGTATGTGATCTGGCAGGCGACCATGTTTTATGTCCCCCCTCCCCTGAAGAGAACAGAATGTATGATGAAGAGGAAACCGAGGCCCTCCTCTCTGTTATGACATCTTGTCATGACCCACTTATGACTTTCACCTCCGCGACCCCTCTGAGCTTAACATACGCTGTTACGCAACCTCTGTCCCCCGTCCAACTGGCTGTTTATAGTGTCAACAAGATGAGACCCAACCAGCAGTTAACATGGAGGCTTGTTCTCACATCAGAGGCTGGAGCGACATCAACACGCCGCTCCAGTTGTCCTGGTGAATGCAGAGGAAGCTTGATAACCATCTGAACTTCTTACATAACTGTTAGTTATCTGCTTGTCAGTTCAGAGTGTCATGGAACATTCTGTCTGGGCTGCTAAAGGGAGCCAGACGTCACCAAACACTTCCAAGTGTGCCGGGTGGTCTCGTTGTTCCCTCCCGAAACTGAAAGGTCCCAGGTTCAATCCCCACAACAGACATGTGTCCTGTCAAAGCAAGACGCTTTGGAAGTTGCTAAATGCTGGAAACGTCAATTAAAAAGGTGGAAAGATCTGGAGGGCAGATGTTTCTAAATGGCGGCTGCCAGATTTCACAAGGGAAATGTTTGCAGACGATTTGGCAGACTGGACTCCATCAGCCGCCACCGCCTGGACTGGACAGAACCTCCAAACCCAAAGAGAGATTTAACAGAACTATAACCACCTGATCACCCAATTCACCAAGCTAGCTCTAAATGTCAAGATATCAAATTGAGTTGCATTGCTTGCTACTGCTGGGCCCGGTGTAGGTCCATGCCAAACTGGGAACTGAACCTGGACCCTGACAGTTCTGGTATGCCGGTCCTCTGATGAGCAGTTCAATGTCCTCTGCCATACAAACATATATCGGGTTCAGCTCACCTTCTCTCTGCTGCTGTTGGCGGTGATGGACCTCTGCGTGGCTCCTCTCAGCGCCGTCCTGTAGTTGTAGAAATTGCTGGAAGGATCCATCTGGTGCTGAAGAGAGAAAACAGCACAGCGTCAGTTTGACCACAGGCAAACCCGAAGACTCAACCGGCTCAGTTTGACACAAGAGAGGCCAAAGGGCTGAAAGTCAATTCCAGGGCGGTGAACATAATTATGACCCTGATGTGATTTTGAAGATGTGAAGTCTAAGAAGTCACGGAGGGACAACATCTCAGTTCTAAAATTCAAAACAGGAGTGAATTGACGTCTTGGCCTTTCTTTCTTTCAAACACTTCCAAGCACCTAACCCTAACCCTAACCCTAACAGCAAATATGGAGGAACTGAAACTGGCTGCACCTCATAGACAGAAAAGGAGGAAGGAGACGAAAGACAATAAAAAAAACAGAAGGAAACAGAAAGAAAGACGAGTTGCTTGACAGGGACGTACAGACTTGACAGGACAGTACGAAGAGACACTCCGGGGGCCTCAACCTCTCTAGATCTCTGCCACTTCATATGTCTTGACTTTAAAGGGGCTCCGGTGCTTGGCAGCCTGAGGTCGCTTCTCCCCCCTCGGTACCTGGGGCTTCCACGGGCGCCAGCAGGGGGGCCATGTGTGATCTGAACCCCAGGTAGACCTCAACGTCTGGGGATTACAGCCTTCTGGACCCCCCCCCCCCCCTCCCCTCCCTTCCACCTCATCCCAACACGTTTGGAGTTTATATTTCAGATGCCCTACACCTGACTTGGCTTTCAGCGGGGACACTTAAAAACATGTTAAGATGTAAAGGCTTATCCTGAGATCGGCTGCAGGATTATGGCTAATAACGATAGTTGGTCTTTCATTTCTGGAACCAAATTATTTCACTGCACTTTTTCCATCTTAGCATCAACATCTTGAATATTTTCAACAACAACATTCGTTGTTTGATGTGTGAGTCGTGTCTACGAGGTATGAAGCCAGTCTCTGATCTGAATCGGATCCATGTTCATCAGTTCTTTCAGGGCTGTTTTCATCTCCATCATTGTGCTTAACTCAACGTTTCATGGACAAAAGAGAGCTCCCCCACCCCCCACACCAGGGTTAGTCATCAGTGTCAAACAGGCAGACACACACGCCAGTTCATTCAAACACATTAGAGCCCAATACTGACGACTGCAGTTTCAAACAGCATCTCATTTTCCACCTCACATTTCTCTTCGAGCGATGGAGAAGAAAAATCACACGGAAAACTAAAGTCTATGCAGCAGAGGAATCGCTACAGAAATCTTTTTAGGCCGACTTACTTCTAAGATGTCAAACTTGGCGGTCTTCACTTTGCCCCAGGTCTTCTTCAGCCGGGACACGGGACTCATGTTCATCCCAGCTGCAAGGTGGACCAGAGAGACAATGAGAGAGAGATCACACATCCAGACAAACACATGGCATGTTCCCATTCAGCCAGACGCACATCCCCCCTTCCTCCCATGACAGGCATCCTTTACTAGTCACACCCCCCCCTCCCTCCCCCCTCCTCCCCCTACTATTGTTTCTTCTGAAGCAGCGAGGCGAAGGCCAAAGGAACAATGGAGCTAACACACGCCTCGCTACCCCTCCCAACACTCTGCTTCCCATATGGTAATCCTGTGTGTGTGTGTGTGTGTGTGTGTGTGTGTGTGTGTGTGTGTGTGTGTGTGTGTGTGTGTGTCCAAGGGTCAGCACCAGAGCAGAGCGATTCTCATAACACCAACACCCCGAAGTAAACAAAAGAGCTCAATGTTTGCTTGGCGCACAAACCAGAAATCCAAGACTGGACCGGTGAACCGAACCCTTTCAATCCTTTCGGTCCTTTGAATTCCGTGAAAGGAGAATTTTCTTTATTTCAGTCTTCGTTCTGTTTCCTTCTCAAAGAGATCATTACAGTTTTACGTGGCGTTTTGATGCTCCGTCCAAACTGACTGTTCAGAGCGACCGCGGTGGCATGCCAGGGTGTGTGTCAGGACGTGTCCTGCCTCGGAAACGCTTCCATCCACTCACAAAGGGAGCCTGTGTGTGTGTGTGTGTGTGTGTGTGGACAGGTGTTGGCAGTGGTAGTCGGCCCTGTGGGACTTGCTCTCCTTTTATGTGAACATTAATACGACGTCTCCTCCTTTTCAGCGCTGACACAATGTCGCAGGGACTTTAAAAGAAGCGAAGCGGCCCTGACAGCAGCCGGACCGGGAGCGCCGGGAAGACCGGGAGTGTTTTCTTCCCACATCACTTATTTACTCTTCTTGAATCACCACCGTCACCACCGTCGCCCCCCCCCCCCCCCCCCCCGGTCCCTGGAGAGAGGCTGGTGAAGGGATTTGCCTGTGGCGCTCTCTGGGGAGCGAGGACAGCTGGCACTCCAATATAGTTGTCTACTCTCCATTACCCCCCCCACCCATCCCTTCATCCCCAGCTCGCCAATACCACTACCCCTCTCTCTCTCTCGGTGTCTCTATACCCCCCCCCCCCCGCTCAAACTCTCTCTGGTCAGTGACCATCTGCCTGGATGGGTTGCTCTGTGTCCGTTTCCAGCTGCCTCCTGTCTCCACTAACACCCCCCCCGCCCCGTCGGACCCCACCCCCCCCCAGGCCTGTAATCCTGACCAGATGCCC
Source organism: Hoplostethus mediterraneus (assembly GCA_034670385.1). Lineage (NCBI taxonomy): Eukaryota > Metazoa > Chordata > Actinopteri > Trachichthyiformes > Trachichthyidae > Hoplostethus > Hoplostethus mediterraneus. The sequence continues at coordinate 1,685,557 of JAXDDW010000103.1, forward strand.
TCTCCCCTAGCCGCTTGGACCTCGGACATCTCTTAGATGTCGATGGGCTGGTCCCCTACGAACTACCCAGGGTGCTTTAGTTACCTGGGGAAGATTCACTACACACATTTGTTTTTCAGCAACGCCCTGCTTTACTGCAGTTGCACCGGAGCAAAGTGCGGTTAAGAGTCTTGCTCAGGGGCAAGTTGACTTGGTGCAGAGGGAACAGAAAGGGCCCAGGATGCTTTGCAACTGTATGTGTGTTCATGCTTATGTAAGAGGCCACGCGTCGATGCTGTGAGACACTGAGACCGAGTGTTTTCCTCCCCTGGCCGAAGGACAGATTCTACACAAACTCCTGTTTTATTTCCTTTCCTTCGCCAAGTGTGACTGATGTCATTACAGTGAAGTATGTTTAGTAAATCAGTACGATGTCAGAAGACGTTACAGCTGCTGCACAGATTCTTGCTGAACAACAAATTGCATTTATGATGCTGATCAGATTTACAGATGACAAAAAAAAAGCTCTTCGTGCAGGAACGAGCGAAGAGTTTCATTCCAAAATGAGATATCGGTCGTTTGAAAACAGCGACACCTATTCTGAGATCAGTTGCCGGTGTGATTCTGTCAAAGTGATGTCAAAAAGGGAAGGAAGAATAACATGACAAACACACAGGACTCACAGATGATGGCCATGAGGGAGTTAAAGTTGCCGATGTTGAAGCATTCGCGCGCCACATCGATGAAGAACTCGATGACTCGGGCCCGGTGCTTCTTCTTCACGGGCTGTTAATGGAAAACACCAAATCAGCCCTCAGGACAAACTGGACTTTCTGCTAAATGCTTGAAATCAGCCATTGAGCAAAAGGTTGTTGCCATTATCACAAAAGGAGGTTGGTGAAGTTCTACTAAAGGTACCTTTGGTTTTGTCACAGTGCCATTCACATTTATAAGCTAGCTACATTTTGCACTTAGACCCAGTGGGAAGGCACTAGGGAACAACCTGGTCCAAACTTCATGAAACGTGGGTGAGAAGTGGGTCACTGTGATAACCAGGGATGAAGTGAAGGGTAACGCCACCTAAACTCACCGTAACATTTTTATTTAGCCTGACAGAAGTCTGAATGCCATAAATTCCTATAAATCAGCGTTTGTTTTGCTTGTTTGCTGATGATGACCGACTGGAGCTCACATCAGCGTATTTACCGCTAGCCCTTAGTGTTTCTATTCGGCTCCATGCTAGTTACTCACCATGCAGATCTCTGTAGCCACCAGATAACTGAGTCTGTTGAACCACTCAACGTAAGCCTCCAGGTTGCTGGCCTTCTTGTGATCACTGAAGCAACTCTGAAACAATAAAGCAGATGTTCAATTAGCACTTCAGCTAATTGATAAGCAGGAGCGGTGCTGAACGGGGAAGAAAAAGAGCTGATATCTGCCTTTTGTCCAGCCACTGAGTCAGTGAGAACAGAGCAAACTGTCCATGTAGCTGATTGTCACAACTGATTCTGGCTGGTTTTCACATCATGCAGGCCGGTCCTTTGTGTTGATTCTTCTTGATCTAATTCCACACATTCCTTTGGCCTTACGCCACTCTCCCCCACACAGGGCTTCCCGCCAATGGTCACCTCTCACCCCCCCACATCCCCCCACCACACACACACACACACACACACACACACACACACACTCCTGTCTTTTCCAAGTGGATTGTTGGGGGTATGAGGTGGGCTAGCCTGAAGCACAAAAGAGAGCCTTAACCCCCACCACCTTGCTTCCAAAAAAGCCTGTTGCCTAGCAGCTGAACGCCAGACGAGAGAACCCACCCCACATCGCCTCACACACACACACACACACACGTGCACATGCATACACATACACACACACACACGCACACACTCCCCTCTCCAAAACAAACCCTTGGCAGCTCTGGTTGCTAGGAGATGAGGTGCAAGCATGCCCATCCAATCCAGACACTGGGATGTTGTCAGAGGAAATTGTGGATGAAAGTGTGTGTGTGTGTGTGTGTGTGTGTGTGTGTGTGTGTGTGTGTGTGTGTGTGTGTGTGTGTGTGTGTGTGTGTGTGTGTGTGTGTGTGTGTAACAAATATTGACATTGGTCTGCTAGTATGTCTGGGATTTGCTGTCTCCCTGCTCCAGAATGGTGCCCTCACATTGACCTGGGCCATCTCAGTACAGCTTCACCAGACGACCAATCAGGTCTACGCTGATGTTAGTTATAAAAAGGTTTCCAGCCAACAGGGTTGAGTAATTACAGTATGTGCTTTTTCTAATCTAGTGATTCATTTCTATAAAAGCATGCAGACATTACCTTATCGTTGTCCAGAGGGTCTTTCTGAACGAAGGCTTGGACGAATTCTTCGGGTCCGATGTAACTCAGTCTCTCCTGGAAAAGAAGGCAAAGGGAAATGAAAATGAAGTCCCGCCAACCATCTTTGGTTGGGTCGATGTTGATGAATGCTCTGCCAGAGTTTACATCACCTTGAAACTATCACTCTGAAAAGGCCTTATAGGAACCTTTAGTGGTTCTTCACATTGCAAACCTAGCAGAACCCAAGAAGGTTCCTTGAAGAACCCTTTAGGGATGTTGTATCTATTGCAGAAACCTCCCTTTGGATCTTGGAAGAACCCGCAATGAAATCATATTTTTTTTGAGGTATTGATTTGGTTTCTCAATGACAAGCTGATGCTTGATAGATATAAAGTGGTGGTAAAACGCTGTTGGTGGAAATCAATGCAGTAGTAGGTCAGAAGTAGGAGGAGCTGTGGGGTTCAGTTCACCTCGACCACAACTAAGCGATCTGACATCTCATTTATCAGACATGAAGGCTCTGCTCTAACTCACATGTTCTCCAATATTGATTTGGTCTCATTGCCTGTGGGGAATGGGATTGAAATATCATGACAAACTGTTGAGCCTTCTGGAGGACTTGAGTCCCAATGAACCCAGGTTTATTTACAAGAGACCCATTTTCTGCCAGTAATTATCATTTGATCATCTTACGTCTTCAAGCTCCTGAATAACTCACCAGTTCTATGTGGGTGAGCTGCTGGGCGACGGTGAAGGGGTCGTTGCAGATGGACAACATGTCTCTCTGGATGGCCGCCTGGGGCTTGGCCTTCAGAGCCGTCAGCCGCTCAGCTGCCGTGGCGCTGATCTTAACCAGGGCCTCCTCGTACTGGCTTAGGACTGTCAACCTCCTGATCAGGCCTTGGCTCATCTGGCCCACTGCCTTCCTGTAAACCTGATGGATGCATTAAGGAAGGGATAGAGGGTGGAGAAAAGAGGAGAAAGAGGGGAATCAGTTAGTTGAGTTTTCTGGATTGCAACCAAATGGGAACCTTGTGGGGTTCCCAGATTAACACCTTCATGAAAGGGCGATGAAACTTTAATAAATGGGGGTTCTTCAAGACAGGACATTTTGTTTTCTGGTGAAGAACGCTGTTTGAATCTTAGAAGAACCCCCAAATGATCCTCTACTTTTTAAAAGTGTACCATGACTTTGTTTCCCCTTCTATGCGGTTGTGTGCTTGTTAGAAAAGTGCTGGCACAGTTTGTGTGGTGAGACAGACAATTTGCCTGGTGCAACAATGTGAGTGCAGTTACTTTTTCATTAGATTTGGTGACTGGGAGCAAAAGACAGCGGAAGATAGAGACACAATAACAAAGATATGGGCAAGAGAGAGACAGTGCAATATGTCAATCTGACCAAAATCTACAATCCAGAAGCAATTTCATTTATCTCAGCTGTAGGTATTTTAAGTTAATCCCTAACCACGGCTCTGTGGCCAAGAGTGATAACAACCTCAATGGAATTTACAACACACACGTTCACGACATGTCAGCAGAAATTACTGCAAACTGATGCTAACTCCAGTTCCAAACCACAAAACGCCCCTCAAAATCTGACACCTCCGTTTCTTCTCAGTGTTTGGAACAAAGCATCCCCTCGGCCAGGCTTCAACAACACATCTGAACTCTGAGAGGGTCACTCACGATGTTACACAAGCCTCTTCCGGCCGGGTTGATAGCGGGCCTCTCAGCTCAGACGGACCAGGGGACCGTTCCCTAGCACCAGGGGGTGAAGAGGTTGTCCCAGACGCTAACTTAATACAAGCTAATAATAGATAACTGGACTCTTACTGACCCTATACAACAGCAGTTGCATAAGAGGTCTGTAGAAGGACAGAGGCCATGTGTGTTTGATTTTGTGTATGTGGAGGGGACTGCATGGGTATGTGTGAATGTGTGTGTAGCAAGGCCTGTTCATGGCCTCTTTCCAGACCACCGGTATGAGCTACCCAAAAAAAATTGGGGTGAGGAGGCCCCTTTTTCACGACCACATCCTTTCCCCCGGTACTAACTGCCAATTCAGCTTCCAAAATCTAGGTTCTACAAACAAGTCTCAAGTTTGACAGGGTGGGAAGGGATACAGTTCCCTCGCAAAGCTAGCCTTATAATGGATGTGGAGGCCCAGTGCCTAGACAGCAATCAAGTGTGTGCTCTGTGAGGCGTCAGTGCGGTGTGTTCAAGCACTTGGGAAAATGAATGGACTCTCATCAATCTGTCGCAAGCAGCAAGAGATAGATTTTTTTCTGAAATTCATTTTTCAGGGTGTAACTAATGCATTTGTCGGTTGCCGGTGTGGTTGTAATAGGTGTGATGACACACATACCCACTCCAGCCAATCAGCTCTGCCACTGGGAATATTACATTTTGACAAGAAGTGATGGCAAGGATTCAGGACCTGGATGTCCCATTGGGATAGAGGGAAGAAAAAGAGGTTGCAGAGACACCAACAATGTCTGAAGAGGCACTAGAGGCCAGAAAGGAACTAATGTAGACAATGACGTAGATCTCTGCTCCTGGGCTGATCAGAAATCATACCCTAGTTGCATGCAAGCACAGGGGCACAAAATCACTTGAGGACTGCTAACCCTAGTATGCCTGGAGACAACAGGCAACCACATACTTATTGCATGCAAAATTCATGTAAACTTCATTCAGCATTCAGATATCTAGACCACACCATCGATGTCCTCACTGTACGCATGTATGGTTATTCATGCTCATGACCACGATCACGTACAGTTGGACAACAGGAAGACGAGCCACCAGTGAAAATTGCTCCAGTCGCCACTTCAAAGTCCATCCATCTGCCATAGCTTCTGTCTCCACTACAAAACAGAGGACAGGCCAGGGTCGGCTAAATATAGCGGCAGATCTTGGAGGGAACAGCGGGCCTGACATTTCTAAGCAGCGTGAGTCACATTTGCTCATCACAACAATTGGCATTACGGATGAGGGTGCTTAGCGTGGGCACCCTGTTTCCTGCGCTTTTGACCCTGGCATTGAAACCAAGTCGGCAGACGGTTGCTCAGTGCATGAGCCATGACCGAGCGCCTGGCTGGTTCATGCCACCCCGTCACTTGGCACCCCTTTTTTTTCTTGGCCATGTGAACTCACTTCCTGTTGAGCACCACCTGACCCAAGCCAAAGGGCAGATTGTTTTAGCACGTTAGCCAAGCAGCACTAATGGAAAGCTGTACTCGGCAAAAATTTGATGCATACACACTCAACTTATCGGCCTTAATCAGAGTGGGGATGCAACAGAGAAGAGCATCCCATCTCCCCACCCCACCCTCACCTGAGATGCTGTAGATTTGCCCAAATAAATTCTCCACCCACAGGAAGTGATGAATCAAAACAAAAGCGCTCTGTCCAGAGAAAACTGGGTTCACCAATGTTAGATCTTTTGCCTCTCTGGTCCTTTGGTATGCTTTGGTATAGACGGTCTGGGTTGGTTAACATGAGCGTGCTGTGTGCAGTTTACTGACATCACATTACATGATTTCTGGGTATTTTTCCTCACAGCAAAAGCAAAAGGAATCTAGTCTGGGTGCATAGTGAGGCATCTGCTTTCCATCAGCCGCAGTCACAATGAAGCAGAAAATAATTTAGATGCTGCAGAATGAAGCAGTGCACATTTTGAGGGAAGGCTCGAAGTCCCGAGCACCACACAAGGTCAGATCAAGATCACAGCGCTTGTTTACGTCTCAGCTGCTGTGTCCCTATATATCCAACCACATCCATAATGACAGCCTCACTTGGGAGATCAAGCTCCTGGAATGTCTCAGGTGTGGTCTGGACGCAACTCTGACCAGATGTGAGGGGCATCTATTCTGGACTCGCATCACTGCCATCCCTTTCCCGGAGCGCTGCGGTCAATGCTCTGAAGAATCAGCAGCTAACCCAGAGGTCAGTGAACTTCAAAGATTTGAACCCATTGCTTATGGTTGGGACACTGTGTTATGTTTTCAAACAGGGTTTTGGACATCTGTGAGAAACTAGAGATACAGATCAATTTTAAATGCGTGCTGTTGTCACCAGATCGCTTCCTCAACTTGAACAGCTCGACTCCTGAGAAATGCGCTGTTGTGTTGGCATCCAAGTGCTGGCAAGAACGACAAAGAGCAGTTCGCTGGAAAGCACTGATCCCTGATGTTCCCTGATGGGGGCCACTGTCTGGCTCACGGGTAAACAATATCACTCAGCCTCCTCACAACTTGCATGTGGCAATACAGGAACTTAAGGTACAAAGACTCTCACTAACAGCCATTTGTTTGAAAACCCATGGCTAGCTTGATATCAATCGCACAAATCTGAAGGGCTGTTCAAGTGGTGTACATAGCTTCTTCGTCAAAGAGGGTCATGCATCTTGTGTTTTTGACCTTTTACTTATGCAAGCAATGGTGACTGAGCAGCTCTTTTTCAGCAACACCCTGGAAATGGAAGTTACGTCTCCCTTTCTTGTCCACAAGTCTTACTGTCCAACCTCTGACGTCTCCTTGAAAACATCCATAAACGAACGCCATAATGGATATGGATACCTTGTGTATAGACGTACATAGATTGTCGAAGGATTGGTCTCAGGTCTCTTTAGGTGGAGGACAGTCGGATCAATAAGCTGGAATCTAGACGTTTTGAATGGAATTTTCTGTCTTTGTACCAGATCCTCTAGTGTAGCTTCTCCACCAGAGGATCCGAGGGTCAAGCGAGGGTAGTGCATCTGTCGTTTCCCAGCCAGTCCAGAATTCAAACCAGCTTCTCCAACCTCTAGGTTACTGCTCTTGCTGTAGTCAGCACGCTGTAGCAACCCACGGCTTTCAGCTATCCTGATACAAAAAATGTAGCACGAGGAAAGTGGTTTTCTGTTAACTCATGGGGAGGATTGATCTCAACTATCACAATATCAGCAGAGGGGTGGTGTGAATGTCAGCTGTAACCGATCTACTGTGAAATCGAAAGACATTTGTGCGACCGTCAAGACCCAACATTGAGCGTTCGTTTCTACATGCGTGACTGGATGGGTGTGTATTAACACCGGTTGTGTCTCAGCCTGCCACTGAGTCACAGCTGTGTGAGACGCTGCACAAGGGCAGCAGATATGGACCGACGGGGCGAGGAGCTGTAAATGTGTCCGCAGTGTCAACAGAGTATTGATTTCTAGATTAAATCAGGATCAATAGTCGTGTTTGTCGTATTGATGAGTCATGTGAAACCTGAATGGAAAGGGCGGTGGGTTGTGTTTTTCTTGTGTGGAGCAGTGAAAGAGGGACAGATGGATGTTTGTGTTCTCCAGCACTGTCTGGTCCTAACAAGCCCCCTGCTGCCTGTTGTTACCACCACCCCCAACACGCACACGCACACGCACGCACACGCCATAGGGTCATGCTCTGAAAGCACCCGGATTCATCATCACTGGCACTAACCAGATTATTTGTTCTGACTGGAAAACAAGAAGTGGGAATCTGAGGTCAGGTCATGCTAACCCGATTGCCGTGGGACGAGATGAAGATTGTTAGTTTGTAAGATCCCTTGAGAACTACATTGTGGCGCAAAACAGGAAACGTGAAAGAAGGAAACAGGAAAATTCACCTAGCATAGCACAATGTTTGCAAGATAAGCCCCTGTGGCTAACGTTGGCTTTTGTTGTCAACATCAGCTAATGCTAGCATTTCCTTTCATGGCTTACTTACTAGCAGCATGAGTCACTGGGTGCCTATTAAAACAACGTTTCTATGTCAAGCGGAGGCGGTTTGAGTGGATGGTAAAGATAACAGAGGACCAGAACACTGCTGTCCAAACAGCCTGCTGAGGCCAGCGCGGCACTAAGCCGGCGACATTCAGCTCAGCAGCGCCGGGACAATTCAAACGCTGCCGAGGAAGGAGACGCCACAGATGACAAAAACGCCACCTAGCCTGTGGACAATAACGCTTTTCTTTGGACTCGGCCAGCCTCAAAAAGTGCTTTGTCGCTAGGTGGATTTTTGCAGATAGAGGTCCCACCTCTATCTGCAAAAATCCACCTCTAGCTTCACTGCTGATGATAACAGCTAAACAAAGTAGAACACCCTTTCAGTCTTTTGATAGCTTATTACCTAATGGATTATTTTTGCCAATTACACAATTTGCAATCTTTACAAAAAACTGTTACTGAACTAAATCAGCATGGAGAACATTTCTATTGTCCATCTATGGTGAGTGGCATGCAGAACTAAAAAGAGGGTTGTGACTGACCTCGTCTCCGCTGGCCAGCCGGTGGGTCAGCTCCTTCAGGCTGCGCATCATCCTCTCGTCCCGGAAGTCGTAGGGGAAGGTTTCCGTCCACTCCGTCAGCAGCTGGAGGATCTTGGGAGCGATCTTCCGGATTCTCATCTGAGAGGCAGAATAGACGCATGAGTGGAGGAACCAACAGGATGGAGGAGAAACCAGAGACTTGGCTTTGTGGAGTAAGAGTTGGGCTCTAATCCTGGTGAACATTAATGTGATAAGACTCATCATTGGATCTGCATGTAGTCCAGGGTCAAGAGGTTTGAGATATAATGGGGAGGTTTGACGGCTTTGAGGTTTATAGGTTCTTTTACATTTTTGGCATGTAGTGAACACATTTATCCAGCGTGACAATCAACACAATACTAGGATACGTTTCAATCTAGACCACAAATATTACAACTAAGACGCCGTGCATCTAGAGAGCCATGGCGCCCTGACAATAGATGCACTACATATTGCCGTGACCCTTAAATGATGAAGCATGACAGATTGGAAGGATGTTTTGTGCTCACCTTGTCCGCCTGGGGATCGCTGAGTCGCTGCTGCTCCATACACAGGTGACACACCTTGGACATGAGCTCGTATGGGCGGATGAACAGGCGAGAGCTGAGCAGGAAGGTGAAGATGTAGGTCCTCTGTGGAGGGGAAAGACGTTTGGTCGGGTTTAGCGAATACAAATTGAAAGAAACCCAGAGGGGCTCGTGAAAACATCTCATCACAAAAGACGACTAACAGATAGAGGAGAGTGGTGGAGAAACAGCAAAAGCATAAATAACAAGAAAGGGAAATGAAATAAATGAAAATATCCCTTAAGTACAGAGAGACAGAAAACAAAGATTTAAATTGTTGGACCAAATATTGGACCACTTTGACACTTGACTGGGTCTCAATGCACCACAGCCTCCATCACCCAAACCTTGATGCTGTTAACGTTTGTCTTGAGAGTTGAGGACAGACAACCGGACAATAAAACCCACTCACATCTGGATAATAGTCCATGTTGGGGACCAGGTGGTGAATGAGGGCCTCCAGTGACCCGGACACCAGGTTGTTATCGTGGTAATAGAGGCCGGCATAGCCCTCCTCCTTGGTCTGGTACAGGTTCTTGTTGTAGCCGCCGGTCCCCAGCGGCCCCGTGAACGGTGGAGTCTGAGGCATGTTGTCCTGCAAGGAGAGAAAAAAATGGGGGAAAACCACGAGAGCGGTCAGGACAATGGCTGCTTCGACAGATATTTCACCAGAGAGGTCGATCCAGAACGGCAAAACAAATCCAAAATAACCCTCAGACACAAACACAGACGGCAAGGTTTGTTTGGGGAATGGTTCGGTCACGGTGAACACCCTTCCTCCGCCGGATTCCTGCCGTCCAGTTCAAGGTTTCTGGTTTAGGTTTTAGTTCATGGTCCTGAGTAGAAACACAAACTGTGCGGTTGAGACAAAGAAAACCAAGAAAATAAAAAATATCCAAGACAGCAGAGGAAGGCAGGAGTCTCATGAGTCACTGGGACAAACAGTTCATGGGAGTTTGTTGAGCTTTGGGGGCATTCGGGGAATTGAACCCCCAACCCTGGCAGGGTAAGTGCCTTGCCCTACCTACTGCGCAACATAGAGAATTGAACTTCTAACCCTGGCAGTGTTGGAGCCTCGGTCTATGAATTGAACTCCACAGAACCTCAACGAATCAGAGACCACATGTCAGTGGGCGGTCTGAAGATGTTCAACAGTAAGAACAAAACAAGACTGAAGACTCACGTGGAATAACAGCAGTGACGGGCAACACATCCAAATTACTGCAACCAAATACTGGAAAACAAGGCAGATGGTCTGAGGGGTTTCAAGTTGCTACGATACGAAATAAATACACTGTTCAGTTGGGATAATCCATTCAGTCAAAAGGCTGAGAGACAAAGAAAAAGTTGCTATGTGATGAGGGACACACACACACACACACACACACACACACACACACACACACACACACACACACACACACACACACACACACACACACACACACACACACACACACACACACACACACACACACACACACACACACACACACACACACACACACACACACACACACACACACACACACACACACACACACACACACACACACACACACACACACCTTGTGAGAGATCCATGGCAGCACTGTGGTTACCCTGTGGGACGCCACGCTGGTCGTATTACCCTGATAACACACCACTCACGTTGCCTACATGTTTACTTTCACTCCTCTGTGTGTGTGTGTGTGTGTGTGTGTGTGTGTGTGTGTGTGTGTGTGTGTCAGAGAAAAGAAGAAATCAGTATGCAGAGAGAGAGTGAATGTGTGCGAGGGAGGTGGGCGTGGCCTAACCACCTTACTGCCTGTCCTGTGTTGTCATCATGCCAACAGGCTATTGTGTAAACCCCCCCTCCTCTCTACCAACCTCCTGACCTCTGACAGACAGACTTATGGAGGCCCAGAAAACAGCCCACAATGGGCCTTTCACGCTTAGCATCAACACAGGGTGCAACACACACCCCCACCCACCCCCCCCCCGTAGCCCCACACCCTCACAATATGCCTGCCTAATCAGGGAGCCCTTTAGGCTGCCAGGGACGGGTTCGGGTCTAGACCGGGGACGCCTGCCCACACCGACAGACCGGTACAATTCAGTTCCATTCAGCTCTTCATCGTCCCGTAATGGAAATGTGGTTTGCAGAGAAACGACCAATCACATCAGAGCCCCTACAGACACACATCAGCTGATAGGACCAGAGAGGCAACAGCTCTGCACCCTCGAACCCAAACCCCTCTCAGCCCTCCACCAAACCCCTCTCAGCCCTCCACCAAACCCCTCTCAGCCCTCCACCTCCACACATGCCGCTCCACAATGCAGGCGTGTGCACACCGACCACGCCATCATTCAGCCAGACAGCCGCGGACACATTTCCATGAGAATGGCGAGTGTGAGGAGTCAGCGCGGCAGCCGGCGCATCTGTTGCACCATGTGGCTTCCCCAGAGAGAGGCCGGGTCTGTCCAGGCACACTCCTACACAGGAAGCTGTTACCTCGATTTCTCCTGGGAAGATTTTGTTCAGTATTGATCCTCCTCAACAACGGGGAGCAGCTCTAACCACAGGGGGGTTAAGTGCCTTGCTTAAGGGGCAGCTCAACGGTAGTAGAGTCAGACTACTTGGTCACAGGGATCGACCAGGGATTGATTCCAATTATTAAACCCCCTTCAGTCAGGAAGGGCAGGAGGAGATGAAGGAGAGGAGGTGTTAAAGATGGTTTTTAGTTGCAGCTCAACAGGAAGGAGATCCTGATATGTTGTAGATCAGCACTGCAGCATCCCTCCACTCACCATGTCTTTGGAAAGGTGAACCGTTCAGAGTCATCCTCACCCTGCCGGGGGTGGGGGGGGGGGTGGGGGGTAGGGAAGTGGGATCAGGTGGGATCCTTTGAAGATGAAAGCAGTGTGTAGGCTGGAGGAGTGGGCCTGAATGTAAAGCCTGTGGTGGAGGACGGGAGGATCAGGTGCTGCTGGATCCACCTAGCAGCCGGTCCGGTGAAGACCTGGACGTGGGTGTGAGGAAACACACTTACATGTTCTCACACCTCTCACTATCACAACCATTAGCGCCATTATTGGAGACAACTGGGACTCTACCCCGGGGCCATGCTAATAAGTGTGTGTGTGTGTGTGTGTGTGTGTGTGTGTGTGTGTGTGGGGGGGGGGGGGGGGGGGGGGGGGGGGGGCAGGGCAGGGAGGGGGCGGGGCTACCACCACCACCATCTCTCCCCTAAAGCCAAGTCCCTCTATTCTCCTCCTGCCAGCTGCAGCCGCCATAATCCTATAAAAGTGTAAGACAAAGCAGGAGCTGGTTACAAGCAGAGACACTGATTTACATTTGGCTTCCAGGTGTCCTGTGTAGTAGTGGGGTGGTGGTGGTGGTGGGGGGTGGGTGGTGGTGGTGGTGGTGGTGGGGTGGGGGGGGGTGTTGGGGGGGGTTTCCACATGTCGAGTCCTCGGGCCTGACAAAAGCAAACTTCAACACGTTGCTGTTGGTTTAGCGTGGCCGCCGGGTGGGTGGCAGCTGAGGGTAAACAAACAAAATGCCTCGACTCGCCTCCCGACCGCTGAAGAGAGAGAGGGATGGTTTTAATTACCGCCTGGTTGTGTTAGCCGTCTGCTGAGACACGAGGAGGACCTGTGTCTGACCTGGTTTAACTAAGACAACGAGCTTCAACATCGGAGCTTCACAGACAGGTTTCCACTCTCCTCGCCCGCTGATCGTCACATGGTGAGCAGCTTCTCAGATGACTACCCGGTGAAACGTTGAGTCAGGGTTGTCTTGTGCTCGTCTTGAGGCCACAGACTTTCTCCCTCCTTCCTAACCACAGGGGGAAGTAGTACACCCAGCCAGGCACGACGCTTCTGTCACGCTCTTATCTAGAGATGCACAATGATTGGAATAGTAGAACGAGTGAACGAGCTTCACTTCCTGCATCTTCAACAACAAGCCACCGATAGGTCAAGGGTCAGAGAGCCACCGTGCCCTGTGATGACCTTGGAGGATCATGCATGATACAGAGCAGTAGGAAAGGAAATAGGAGTCGAGAAGGAAGGAGTTGTTTTCAGATGATGATGAAGCAAAAGGTTATGGAAATGTCAAAATATTTCTTGATGCTTTTTCCCCCTGAGGGAAATTCTAAAAAAAGTGAGGAAGTCAGCAGCTAAAGAGGCTCCAGGCCTCCCCCCCCCCCCCGCAATGTTGGGAAATTACCTTCAGAGTACAGGGAATGAGTTAAGCTCTCAGTAGAAACCACAGCCTACGGGTGGAGCTGCTTCCCCAAAGGCACTAACACAAGAAAAGAAACAAAAAAAAATCAAAGAGCCAGCCGACCCCCCCCCCCCAACCCGCCCGGTGTTAACGGCAGCTCGTGATGAGGGCCCATCAGCTGTAAAAGAGCCTGAACACACAGGAAGCCGTTCCCGTGGTCCACCAGCCACCGGGAACCATTCAGGTGATCAGCTGATGCTCTTATCTGAACGCTCCCGCATCACCGACAGCACAAACAACCAATCAGGGTCAGAGGGTCGGAGCCCTAAGGATAGATGCAGCATTTTCCTCTGTCTTTCTAGACAGTATAGAGAAGAGAAGTGGTGGTTGAGCTGGGGAGGAAAGGTAGACGGGGATTTTTACTTGGGAACAAGGGCAGATATGAAGGTTCAGAGACAGAGACACTAACCTAAGTCAACCCCAAACCACCAAACCACCAAACCACCACCCCTCCCCTGCGTCAACATTGTAAACGGCATGAGGAATCTCACTGATCCGTGACCGGAGGAAACCAGGCTGAGAGATAGCTGAGTGGTTCACCAGTGAAGCCTGAGGAGGGAGGGGGGGCACCTCGGGTCAGGAGGCCACGTCCAGATAAAGAGGGATCCAGGTGACTTACAGTCAGGCCTGTTGGGAGCTGGGGGGCAGTCACAATGTACAGGTACTCAAAGCTGCACTAGGACAGGTTTTTATGGAAAAGTATCAAACTTGACAGACTGATGCCACGTTACAGGATCTACAGACCGTCCTCTTCCTCTCTGCTGACTGAATAGAGAATAAAATGAAAATCCTCTCAGAAGTGCAGTAACAGCGCAGCAGCTACACCTGTATGGAGAGCACCGTCACTCACATCCCCGGCAGACTCCCGCTGCACCGCCGAGTCGCAGCGCAAACAATGTTTTAGCTTGGAATAATGCATGCAGCTGTCTCACCGAGCGGTAAAAACACGTATCACTATTGGATTGTATCACCTGGCATCATCAGTCCTCGACAGCAACACACAGCCCCCCTGCAGACACCTAAACATCCTGCACAGCGGGGGGCCGCGATGCCATCTCATTCTGACTCTCCCCCCTCTTGTATAAGCATGTCAACAACAGGCCTGGGTCCTGTGTTGACATGCTTAGTCGCAATACTGAAAGAGGACGTTGAGTTGCTGTTGAGTAAAGAAACCGCTAGATTTCATGATGCAGTTGGATGTGAAGTTCTCTCCCGTGCAGAGAGACGGTGAACAGCGCTGCACGATGCGTTCAGGACCACTCTGGACTGGGACATTTCTAACTCCCACGTTTGAAAGCGAGGATGACGAGGACACGTCATGGCAGTTCAATGTGAGGTGATGGAAATTTGCACTCAGGGTTCACGCGGACATCAAATTCAATGATTTTTGATGACTTTCAAGGTCGTATTTGGTTAAATTCAAGATCACAAAATTGGCTTGTTTTGAGCCAAGACACCTTATACGTGACCCTGTCAAGACATCCTGGTGCAATCAGTCAATTCTCAAGCTGTTGCTATATCAGCACAAATACCCATCAACAACGTTTAAGGCCTTTCTTTTTCAAACCCACAACCTCTCAGGGATTTCCTGGTCACTGCTAAGGTGTAGTGGAGGGTAAAGCCACCTCAACTCAACCTACCCATCTTTCAAAAGGTCAAAGAAATCATTGCCACCTAAATTCATTGTATACATCATAACTAGTATCAATCTTATGAACGTTATATGAGGATCTTCTATGGAAAAGAGTCAATTATTGGTTTTCTGACAATATAATTGATTTTAGTGGATACTGGTGGCTGTTGGCCTGGTCCCAGTTTACCCAGCTTGTTATTTACCTCTACGTCACTGGGCTCTTGTGACTACATTGAAGCCTGATGATAGGAAACTTCCCATTTCCCCCTCAGTCTCTATATTTGGCTGCATTTGTGGAAGCGAGAGCAGCCAAAAATATACACCACACCAGTATAGTTGTGGTGTATTAAGTATTAAAAACAGCAGCATTCAGAGCAGCACACAAACACACAATAACGGCTGGCCAAAGTCCTGCCAAATCACCAGCACGTAAAGAACAGGCGTGTTTATAATGCGGAGCATGGAGACCCGGAGACCCGGAGACCGGAGAGCAGGCTGGATACGGATTAACTCCACTGATCCTTCACTATCTTATAGGGGAGGACGGGGAGGGGGAATCCTCTTAACAGGGAGGTAGTAGAGGGTATAAATAGTCTACCATTGACACTAATTGCAAAAATCCCCTTAGTGGGGTCCATTCTTAGGGGAAATGAGAAGAGAAACCAGTAAACCAGATATTATATTAGTTATTAATTTGGAGGATAAAGACACCAGCAAGTCAACAGGGGCGCCTGCGCTTCATAATGCAGTGAGGGGACACCAGTCACCAGTCACCAGTCACCAGTACAGGTATAAACAGGTATTCTGGTCATGTTAGTATGAAGCAGTCAGGTCGCTTCACATTACTAGAAGCTACTGGAGACGAGTGCGCGCTTTTCAACCTGCGCGTATATCCAACTATTTGGAGCGGCAACAACAACAACACGTCATTCAGAATCAATCAGTGATATTTCAGCAGCATGGTGTTAATGGTGTTAATGGTGTTAATGGTGTTAATGGTGTTAATGGTGTTAATGGTGTTGGGACTCACCTCAGAAACAAACACAATAATCCGCCTGTGAATTTGCTGTATCCTTTCCGGGAGAGATGATACGCGAGCGCCGCGCGAGGACTTCTCCCGCTTGCGAATGAAGTGAGACGGTGAAGCGGTGAAGCCCGGAGCCCCCGGTCTATCCGTATTCACTTGGAAATGACGAGAGAGAAAAAACGCGTATTCCCGGTTTGGTGTGGCAGCCCGCGCGGGGTTTGTTTGGTCAATGCGAGAGAAAGCCGCGTGAAATAGCAGCGCGGCGTCCGGTCACCGGCTGTGCGCTCCGCGGCTGGATTGACTTGTATGAGCTCGAGAGCCGGGGAAGCCCAAGACTTTATTCTAAGGCGGAGTCGGCAGCCAATCAGAGGCGAGAACGAGGGCACACACTCCCCCCTCCCTCCCCGTCTCACTATCTCCTGTCTCTCTCTCTCTCAATCTCCTTCTGTCTGTCTCTCTCGTTGCCTGTCTCTCCCTCTCCCCCCTCACCTTCACCCCCCCCCCCCTCTTTCTCTGACCCTGTCTGTCTCTCCCTCTTTTCTCTCTCTAGCCTTCCATCCCTCCCTTTGTCTAGCCCTCCTTTTCTCCCTGTCTTTCTCCCCCCTCTATCTCTCCCTTTTGTCTGTCTGCCTGTCTCTCTACCCCCCCCCCCCCCCCCCCCATGCATGTAATCCTGTGAATTTAATAATCTGTCCTTTTCAGTTTTTCAGACTCTTGAAGTGCCAAAGCGATAGTGACGTTCATTATTTGTCCCACTAATTGAAGGTGACAACACATCCAGGCCTGCAGCGCTGTGGCTGCTTGTCCTGCATCGTCTTAAACTTCAGAATAAAACATTTGAACCGACAACAGTATTTAATCCTAACGAACGGGTCCAAACCCGGCCCTGTGAGCAGCACCTTCCAGCTGTCCAGGCCGATGTGTTTGACCTGCACTTTGTAACTGTGGCCAACTTTCTCATTCAAAAAGTCACTCCCTGATGAGGGCGGGCCCTGCTGCTGAAATATCTGTTATTGTTTCAAGATGAGCGAGCTATTTTTTTAGTTGCCTTGGTTCCTTCAGATCCCAATCAGATGATCAAAACACCAAATCAGGTCCAACAGCTCGGTGAGTCTGGTGATGTCATACCTGTTCCTCTCAACTGTTCCTGTAATAAATTGTTGCATATTGACTGTTTACATAGTGAGTGAAGTTATTACATTATGAGCCAGTATTATTATGACATTGTCAGTTAAAATGTTACAGCACTTTTAATGTAACAATTGCCAGTTAATGTAATGATGTGATGTCATGATGTTTATTAATTTAAGATTACATTTTTGATCCATTTAGAATAAAAGTTGTTTGACATTTATCGCTCTCTCTCTCTCTCTCTCTCTCTCTCTCTCTCTCTCTCTCTCTCTCTCTCTCTCTCTCTCTCTCTCTCTCTCTCTCTCTCTCTCTCTCTCTCTCTCTCTCTCTCTCTCTCTCTCTCTCTCTCTCTCTCTCTCTCTCTCTCTCTCTCTCTCTCTCTCTCTCTCTCTCTCTCTCATTAGTAAATGCTGACGGTCTCGTTACATCCTGTATGTAGCCTACAGCAGCAGAATCCCTCGTCTCTGGCTGCCTTTCTCTACATTTACTGCCGATATAATAAACTGTGGTAAAATAACAGTAAATCTTCCCAAATCCCGTCAACATTCAGGGTATTGCGTAATCTGGCATTAACACAGATTAACGTCTACGCCCTAATCCATCTTTTCTCTTGCTTAAATGACCGCACAGGGACAATTTGACAGCATACATTCAGATTGGATTGTCAGTTGTTCTGTATGGACATCATGAGACCTAAACACAATATATAATGGAAATTGGAAAATGGAAAACTGGATTTCCAGAGGACAACACATCCAATTTTTCATTTACTATTTATCTATCTGTTAATCTCATCAGAGTGGTTTACAGTGGGTGCAACAGCAGAATAAGCTTAAATTTCCAGATTACCAACATTACAAGCAACAAATGGCAAATGGCAGGAAGAGCAAGAGTCAGAGCCAAAGGGTCTGACACAGTATTCCTGTTAACGCCAGTCAGTATGACTTCCAGTGTTCATGACAGATTGGTTTCAGCATCTCAATAGCTACAGGAAGTGGGACTTTCCATTTAAATAGGGGACACTTAGTACCTCCAAGGCAGCAGATACCCAGTCTATTCAGGTATCAGCATGGGGCGGTGGTAGCCTGGAGCAGCACCACACCATACCAGAGACATACCAGGTGAACACAATCAACTACCTGGTAGGAGGAGCAGCACTGTGGGCCTCAAGGACCAGGATGAGGACCATGGGACCAGGATGAGGACCAGGATGAGGACCAGGATGAGGACCATGGAGGTTTGAGAAGTGGGAGTGCTCTATCAACTTTCACAGGATGAAGACAATTCTGATAAGCAACATCCTGACAGGACCTTTTTTTTTTTGCACTGCACATTTGTATATTTTTGTATAGCTTAATATATATTATTTATGATTGTTTTTATTTGTATTATTCCTATTGTAATTCATTTATTGTATTTAGTTATCTATCTAGTTATTCTATTTCTCAGCTGCTGTAACAAAGAAATGTAATAAAGTCCCTACATACCTACCGACCGGTCCTGTAGCTCAGCCTGTAAAGGGTTAGGGGTTCGACTCCCACTGAGCCCAACACTGTTTAAACATATGAACTCATGGTACAGTGAGGCGGCCCGTTATGTAACTCAGTATGTGCCTGGGTGTTTACAGCCTCAGCACCACGTGGTCTTACTGGACACATCAGCTGTTACTCTACTGAAACAGACTGACAGTTGTGTTGGGTAAGAAATGATCAGTTATCTTTGTATTGTTCCCAGTCCCTTCAACAGATCAATACTTTGTAATGGATTCAGGAGTTTGCAGTACTCAGTTGTTTCCTGTCACCCCCGTCAAGTTTCTAAACTTAGCGAGGCCTAGGTGTGCCAGGGCGGGGCTAAGCGGTGTGTTTTGATTGGTAGAAATCAGCTGTCACTCCTACTTTACCTGTAAACCAATGATTTCCTCACCAGGCTTCATACTGTCTGAGGTCAGGGCAGATCATCAGTAGAGCTTTATTTAAGTGTCATGTTCATTTCTATATTGTGGTTATCTTGAACTTGAACGCTTCTGTTACAACCACCGCTGAATTTAACGTTACCAATCATTTTCCAATGAGGATGAATTGTAATCAGTCAACTGAACATAACGACAGCGTGGCGCCAGCAGAGATCTGATTCCTTTTTTATTACGGTTTCATAACGTTAACTCCTTCCTGGAATCCCCCAGCAGCTCAACGCTCTCATTGGGTGTTTTCCGACCACAGAAACCTGAAACCTTTTGGGTATTTTTTTGAGCAGTTCCCCAGAAAAGTTCCAGGTTTCTTCCCACCGCACAAAGAGATTGAGATTATATAAACAAGATATTTAGTTTAGTTTGGTTTCATCCGTCATTTAGGTACGACGACCCACAACAACAACAACAACAACAGCGTCACTTTCAACACAGCAAACAAGGAAGTTCAAGCAGCTCTGGTGCTAGTAGCAGTACTCGCCACGCTGCGGTCTTTAAAACCCCAGATGAAAAGAGAAACTGGATGAAAACATCTATTTTTTTATTCATATAAAAGTGCATGTAACAACTCCATTACAGTTGCAGTAATGTCAGTTAAGGTTAGGAAACTCCCTCATAGACGATGTGAGAAAGACAAAGGAGAAAAGTTCAAGTTCACCTGTACAGAGAAAGAGGTTCCTTTAGGTCCCCATAGGCATCATGAAAAACACAATAAATGCTTGAACTAACGTTGAGTGAGAATGACTTCATGTCTGATTGGATCTGCATCTTTCACTGAGGCCGTGACCGCCTCACCTTTGGTTTGGTTTTCACACCAGCTCCGCCCACATCCGTTTGGAGAGGAAGGGTGCCGTCACACCCCCGTCTCTTTTCTGTGGTCCGAACCACCTGGAAAGGTTTCCCTCGCTGCATCTTGTTGTATTTGGTCAGTTTAGGTTGTGGTAACCTACCGGGAGAATCAAACCAACCTGGTTCCAGTCTGTAACTCGTCTGCTCTGCTCTGGTGTTCATACCAGTTAAGAACACATGAAGAAACATCTGAACATGAGCATCGCTGTGTTATGCTAGGCTTTCCAAGCATGAGGAAGTGCTGGAGGATTTTCTTTATCTGATTGCCTGTCTGTTTATTTTAATGCACCAACGTCACCGAGTCAAATTCCTTGTATGTGCGAATGTACTTGATCAATAAAAGTGATAAAATCTGATTCAGTCTCTGCGGTTGTTTGCTGCCACCTGAGTTTGAAAGCTGTTCTCACCTTCCCAACGAACCCAACAAGGAATAAACTCCAAGCGTGTTTGGTGCGAACCTAATTCCCGTCTTTGGTGCTGGTGTGATTCGGACCACTCGTCGCCTCCGCTACCGTCTGGCCGGCTCCCGAGCAACACCGGTGTTCGCCCCCCACCGTCCTCTGCTGGGCCAGGCTGGTGAGCAGCTCCAGGACCCTGATCTCGTGCTCCATGCGGGCTTTCTCCCGCCGCTCCTCCCTGTCGGCCATTTCCCTCTGCCGGCGCTCCTCCCTCTCCAGCCAGCGGGCCAGGAGCTCCTGATGCCAGCGAGCCTGCTCCTGCCTCTGGCCCTCCAGCTGCACCAGCAGGCCCCGGGTCTCCGACACCAGGCGCTGGAAGCACTCCGATAGGTGCTTGAAGACGGGGTTCAGGGAGGAAGAGTCCAGGTGAGGGTCCCCGGAGGTGGGGGGTGGCGCCTAGGCCGGGGTCCGGGGGTGGAGGAAGAGGGGAGGCGCCGGGCTGGGGAAGAGGAGGAGGAGGAGGGGGAGGTGGAAGTACGAGCAGGGAAGGAGTGCTGAGGTTGTTTTCCACTGGGGCGCCTATGATGCAGAAAACAGTTGGGCGTGAGGTTACCATGACGACAGGAAAAGCTGAGGTACGTAATGCCTGATTAAAAGGTTATGGTATGGTGAGGTGAGGTGGAGCGAGGACTGCACTTCATTAAGAAAAACATCAACATATCAAAACATCAAATTGACTATTTTAGATTTTAAAAATCATAATTTGTTCTTACATGGAAAAGAAAACTTCCTAAACAACGTACTAGAGCATCTATTCTAGATGGAGATAGAAATGGTGGTGGTGTCTGATCACGTATGATATAAATCCAGTACATACCACCGGGTTCATGATGGACCGACGACTCTAGGAAGACGTCATGGCGTCTGTCTCTAAGAGGCCTGGAGAATCCCACGTCGCTGAATTCAAACTCGTCTGTTGAATCTTCTCGGTCCTCCAGCTTCACCTCAGAGTCCAGGTGCCACGACTGGCGACCTCCTTTCTCCTCCGAAGAGCTCAAATGCTGCCGTCCGTTCCTCTCCAGGGACCCAAAATGGTGACCTCCAATCTCCGTATTAGGGCTCAACTCGGGTCGAATATTTCCCATCCTGTCTATGGAGTCAAAATGACGCACTGCCATCCCTTCTGAAGAGTCAAAATGGGGCCCTCCCCCTCCTCCTCCTCCTCCTCCTCCTCCCCCTCCTCCTTCCCCAGACCTCCTCCCCAACACAGCATCCATTTCCGCAAAGTACTTGAAGGTGCAGGGCTGAGAGCTGTCCACGCTCTTCTGCAGCTTGGCTCTCACGTAGTTAGCCTTGAGGGTTTTGACCCGAAGCCGGCACTGGTGCGGACTCCGGGAGAAGCCCAGCTCGCTCATGCGGGCCGACAGGTGTTTGAAGACGTGGCGGTTGCGGAGGTTTTCCGCCAGACTCTTCTGGATGCGCTCGTCGCTCCACGCGCACAGCAGCACCTGGGTTTCCTCCACCGTCCAGTTGACGGAGCGCTCGGCTTCTCGCTTCCCTGTACGGAGAACAGAGGAACATCTGATATGGTTTTATCCCGAGGAACCCAAACTGAGGAGATTTGTATTGTTAGATATGACTTGGTACTGAAGTATACAACTATAGTAGAGTTAAACCTATACGTGAAATGGTCGTGATTCTACATTCTCTAACTGTGGTAACTTCAGTGGAATCAATTAGTAGTCAACTTAAACTACCCATCAACTCCACTTTGGGGACCACTGGTGTAATTCATCAGTTTTAAATCATAATTTAAATCATAATTCATGTTTTCATCACATCCAAACACGACACCAGCTGATCTTCAACCAGACGGGGGAAACGCTGGAGTCGTGTTTGGGTGGAGACATGAACATGAACTCTTGTGGCACGGTGGCAAGTGATAAACACACTGGTCTTAGTGTCTTAGACTATAAACAATCAATAATAAAGAATATAACTTGATGACCAAAGTGTTTTAACTCAAAGTACACTTTCAACACAACTTCAACTAAAGTGTCCTCAACACTATGCAGGATGTCAACTACACATCTACCTCACACAGCAACACAACTGACATTTACTGTGATGTTGAGTAACTGACAGGATACAGTCCGTGTCCGTCTCGAGAGCACCACCTGACCTCACACCAGCCATGCTAACTCCTAATTAGCTAGCTAGCAGTTAGCTATCAGCTGACATAAAAAGTTGAGGGTTAGCTAGCAAGCTAACTCGGCTACATACACACTAACCCTGTTAATGTTATCCTTACTTCAAAACGTCCCTTGGGTCGGTGTGTAGACGCGGTATTTCGCAGCGAACAGTTTCGTCGTTTCATTTTTTGTAATCGCTCAACCGATGCAGAGCAGCAACCTGTACGAACTAGCAAACATTAACGTTGTTTGCACAGCTAACAGCTAGCAGCTAACCTCCACGTCTGTCTGACTCCTGCACGTCTTGCGTGTGCAACAACAACCAAAACACCCCCGACACTCAGCACATTCTTACTTTTTGAAGTTGAGACGGAGTTCGTCGAGTTGATCATCGGAGGATTCATTTTGACGGGAGGCAGCGAACATAAACAATCCGCAATGCCCGCACACACACACATCGACCCTTCTCTCTTCCGGGTTTGTGCGTGACGTCAGGAGAGCAGAGAATACCCTGCTTTTTTGGAAAACCACTTACAACCAAGAGAAGGAGGCGACAGGTGAGACAGGAGGCAGCAGGAAGGAGAGCAGAGGACATGAGGACGAACTGGAGAAGGAAGAGCGAGCCGGAGTAGCATTTTACTGAAACCCATTTAGATTGGGTAAACATTATTTAACAAGTAGAAAAGTGGAAGCAATAAAGCAGGAGCCTGGAGAGAGTTGAGTTTGATGTGAGCTCACCAAAGTGGAAAGAGGTGCAGGATGTAGTGAGGGCTCCTTGGGCCCCGGGGCCGAACTGAGTCCCCTATTGATTGTACAAAAGGATGTGCTGAGGTTCTTATGGAGGCCCATGAAGAAACAGTTTATTCCCAGAGCACGGCCTAGAGCAGGAATAAATCAGTTGAGACCCGTTAGCTTACTTAACGTTGAGGGGAAGACTTCCTGTAGGAGGAGAAACTAACACAGAGATGAGATCTGAAGTGAAAATGCGCGGTGATGAACAGAAGATCATTTCATACATTCTGTACTAATTTCTGTTATTTTGCACATCCTAATAATGCTGTCATCCAGACTCATCCAGACTCATCCAGACCCATCCAGACTCATCCAGACCCATCCAGACTCATCCAGACTCATCCAGACTCTTCCAGACTCTTCCCATTCATCCTCCTCATCGTGTCGCGTATGTTGATCCCCAGTCTGCTGTATTCTTGTTTATATTCTAGCGTTCCACTGATATCTCGACCCGGTTCCCCACAGGGATCATTCAAGGTTCATCTCATGTTATCTAAGGAGAATATGAGTATGAGTGCTGATGATGGTTTCATGTGATAAAATAGTTGTTTTTGCACCAGGATGTGAAAGTCATGAACTTAGCAATATATTCTGCAGAATATATTGCTAAGTTCATGATGGATGATGATGGAGTCCTGATAGGAATATGACTGAATATGATATGAATATTATTGGAGATAAAAAATGAATAGTTTTATTTATTTCGTTTTTAAATAAATAGTTTCTTTCCCCAGACGATCAGGACTCTGAACTCACCAGGGCCCCACCAAGGTCCTCACACTGACCTTCTTATGCACACACACACACATAGATATACATATAGTGACTACATATTTATATATTTTTCACATATTTTTCATACTTTTTAATTTATATTCTTAATATATTGTAAATAGATTTGCTTCTTCTTACTTTGTACTGTAAATACTGTTTAACTGTTTATTATTGTACTGTTTTTTGCACCGTAAGCATTGCCACTTTCATTTCACCATAATCCTGTATGTGTATGTGACAAATAAAGTTGAATATTGAATGTTGAACACAAGGTCACTATAAAGTCACTGTTAAAGTCCCATTGAGTCAGAAGTACTTTTAGCCAAAGTACAAGGAGGAAGTTGAAACAGGTAAAATGTAAAATGCCCTGAGCATCACACCGCCGGTACCTAACGGGAGGAGGATCCAAGGGAGGAATTTCCCTTCAAGGTGTCCCTCCTTCTATCTGACTGGTTCACTTCCTCAGCCTTTCATCTGCACACAGTAATCAGGGAGTCATTTAGCGGTCACACAGCCTCACAGCAGAATGAGCTTCAACTCCTACATCACCAGGATTACAAGGAAGTGTCAGAACATTCCCGTGGCTCTGGAACGACCCTGGAGGATAGAGAAGAGTTTAAAGAAGAGCCAAGGACAGAAGGGAGACTCAAGACAGGAGTAGATTAGTAGAGGGGGAGATATGGTAGGGGGGGGGGGGGTGTGTACAAGAGATTCAGTGGAGATCCAGAGTGATTCTGCTCTCCTGACTGGGTGGGAAGGTCATTCTGGGGGTTGGGAGCGTCGAGGAATTCCAGTGGGTCGGGAGTTTTTGTTCCAGTCCAGACCGGAAAGTGAGTTTTGGAAGCCAGAAAGCTCAGCTCAGTGATCACTGAGTCATTGGTATTGATCAGTAACTCTACTAATCCCTGCCTGGTTAAAGTTGGTTACATGTTGAGACACACGGTCCACTTCACTGGAAACTCAAATGTTGGGAACGTCTCGGTACAAAGACTTTCCTGGAACATTCAGGTGTTCAATGTATTCATCAATGTATCAATCAAATGTTGAATTATTTTGTTAAAATGTTTATTTCAGTATTATTATTATTATTATTATTATTATTATTATAAATCTACTTGTGAAACTCCTGATATTATGGTTGTAAAAAGTTTCAGGATTTCCACTTTCAGATTTGTTCTCATTTTGTACCATCACACCGACTATGGAAATGCAAGCTGGGATATATTCTCCTCAACACAAAGCACAGCAGTGGTTGCTTGTGAGCACACACACACACACACACACACACACACACACACACACACACGGGATGGTGAGCTTGCCACAGCGTGGGTAATTACAAAGGAAGGATGGAGGCGAGACAGTCGACTGGACATTCATCTCATTACTCTTGCGTGCCTCTGGGCTGGTCTGCCGTGGAGCATCACACACTCTCCCAGCCTCCACACGCAAGCAAACACACACACACACACACACACACACACACACACACAGGGTCAAGCGCTTGATGCGTCTTTACTAATATTACACCACTAACAACAGCGATCAGCCTGATGTTCAGATGTTTCAGCAGATTTCTACATTCAGACCTTCATCTGACCTCTGACCTAGAGAGACTTGAGTGTGAGCGGGGAGGGGGAGGGGGAGGGGAGGATGGCTAATGGACACGTGTGTTTTTTGGCACAATTAGCTGTGGCGGGGGTCAAACCTGTGATCTTTCTGGTACGGGGCCAACTGACCCCCCCCCTTATCCAAGATCCAACCACTATCTTCCCTCTCTTAGTTGGTTGAAGAATTTGGAGGGGAAAAAAAGCATGCATTCCCCAAAGAAGGGCCAGGCTGGTAATATACGACCGCCATAAATAAGAAGTGCAAGGCCTGCACTATCTCCCGTCCTGGAACATCTTCCTCCTCCTCCGTCCTAGAAGTGGAGAGGCAGGTTGTAGATCTTTTCCCCGGTGTGATTTGTAGTGTAGAAAAGCAGGTCAGTGAGCACAAGGCGAGGGATGGACGGCTAACCGATCCCAGCCTGCCGCCATGCAGAGACCTGCTGCTCTTTGGCGTCTCTCCATTTCCCCCGTTCGTGTTTCTTGACAACGAGGACCAGCCGTGGCTTTCAGAGCAGGT
The DNA here is from genome assembly GCA_034670385.1 of Hoplostethus mediterraneus. NCBI lineage: Eukaryota > Metazoa > Chordata > Actinopteri > Trachichthyiformes > Trachichthyidae > Hoplostethus > Hoplostethus mediterraneus. Next base: position 1,711,901 of record JAXDDW010000103.1, read on the forward strand.
CTTTTGTATGTGTGTGTATGTGATGTGAAAGCTTGGTTAGCCCACTAGCCCACAATATTGTCTACATTGTTCAATATTTTGTCTACCTTTTCCAATGCTCATAATTAAGAATTTATTATATATTATTTATTCATGATGTCATGAAGTCCCTTATATGCTTTTCACACTACACTTAACCTCGGGCTAAAGTCTTTCTTAACCCTGGGTTAAGGACGCATTTAACCCCGGGCTAAGCAGCGTTTCACACTTGCATTTTTGAAAGAGGGTTAACACCGCTTTTAACCCTGGGTTAACAAACCCTGCTACGAAGCAGGGTTAGCACCGCTTTTGTGGTGCTATCCCCGAAATGCGGTGCTAAGAACAATAGTGTGAAACGTTGTGGGGTTAGAATGTAACAGGTTAGAATGTAACAGGGGTTAGAATGTAACGGGTTAGAATGTAACAGGGTTAGAATGTAACAGGGTTAGAATATAACAGGGGTTAGAATGTAACAGGGGTTAGAATGTAACAGGGGTTAGAATGTAACAGGGTTAGAATGTAACAGCGAGTTAAACATTAGCATTAAACATTAACCCGGGGTCTACAAGCTTACAGTGTGAAATCCTGAACACTGAATACCCGGGGTCAATTGTTAGCCCAGGGTTAAAGAAAACTAGTGTGAAACGTGAGATAAGTTAACCCAGGGCTATTATAACCCAGAGTTAAAGTTAACCGTGGGCTAACATATTCAAGTGTGAAAAGCCTATTATTAAGTTATGTACAAATCTGGTTTGGACTGCTCTCGCGCGACTAAAGAGACTAAGCACCTATCAACCAGGAAGTACCTCTAAGATCACCGCTGAAGATGTTCACGTTTAGCTTGACACTTATCCGACACGCCATGTGAGGAGAACGCACAGCGCCAAGTGACTGAGGGTGAAAATATTTGGACCTCAACCGTTTTTCACAGTGGATTTGGAGAGATGCTTCAATGTCTTCAATTCAACCAGTAGCAAGAAAGCCACTTGTGTCTGCCTGTGCTTCCAGGGAATTACACTGGGCGTCTCAAGATCTTTGGCTTCTGACCCCCTAAAAACCAAAGTGATGGCAGCTTGCAACCCCTTGCTGCAGGTGCTGATGCTCCCAATGGTAAACTGTGATTTCTATTTCCCTTGTTGGGCTGTTTTACTTGATTGATTATTGGAAGAAGCCGAGGAGGCTGCGAAAAGGTGTTCATCACAAACACTAAAAACATGATAACAAGTGAACAAGTTAGTAAAGGATCTGTTCCATCCATGCAGCGGTTATTTTAGCTGCTTGGGAATGAAAACACAATCCATTTGGGAGGGTGTCTTACTGCCGGAGTGGACGAGTGAAAATAACCCCGGGTTGGAGGTGGTAATCATAAGCCCATCATAGCGTCCCGTCCAGAAAACATGCACTTTGCGTTTATTCCCCTATAGCTGTTGTGCAGCTGCGAGGCATATGCTTTTACACCAGGGTGGGATGCTAAGCCACAGATTTTCAAAAACACACATGGCACAACCACCAGAAGTCATTTATCAGCCCAGAAAGTGGGCTTGTGATGTGGGGTTGCAAGATGTTCTGTTTTCAAAGCAGTTAGCCTTATTTCAATCTCTCCGACCAATTACAGAACGGCTCCCATGCTTCAATGCTCTCTAATTCGGTTGCATTTTTATAGTAGCCACCAATTTGCAGAGGCCGTTCTGACCAACAGTGAACTTATGGCAAACCATTTGTGCTTCACGCCGCTTCCTACGAGCACCAGATGCACCGTCTGAGAAAAGCATCCCACGCACTCTGATACGTTCAGCAGCACAGATCATTTTGGGATGTATACTGTTAGACACCGACCTCAGTCGCAAAGGTTTGGTTGAAGGTCTGGAAGGCCTGAATCTGTATTGTAAACTTCAAATCCAACCAGATAGAGAAACAGGCTGCCGTACATGTTGCTGTTCTTCACGGTCACATAAAACAATGAGGCTAAAACAGTCCAAACGTTCCCCGTGTCTTATTTCAGTCACCTGCAAACTTGCGTAACACCGCGGGCATTTCCACCTTGAATTCCTTTCCCTTTGTGTGCGTGGGCAGCGCCTCCAAACAGGAACTGAGGAGCTAAAACTAGAACAAAGAGATAAGAGACTCCCGAGTACCTCACGCTTTGCTGTCGCACATATTTCTGACTCATAAAAGCCTCACCCTTTGTCAAAACGTCACATTCCTCAAAGCAGAGTCGCTCGTTTTTTTTTCCAAATGAGGTTGTAAATGCTGACATAAGGACGCCAGGGACTGTTTACATGGATGGGATGATACAGGTCTGCCCACTGGCTGTCCATGACTGGAGGGTTGAACAAGTAAACAGTATGAATGATCCCCTCGTCGTGCTTCTACCTGCCGTGGTGCTCGGGGGTCAAAGTGCATCCACTGTGGTCAATGACATTTGACGTGGCCTCGCTAAGGAACCAAGACTCTTCCTGCAGGCCTCAGTACTCTGGTCAGTTCACAACGGGTCCTCAGTCGCCGTCTGTGCTTTCTAAGATCTGTTCAGTAAATCAGTCCGAGTTTTCTATTGTGAGAATTTCAACCTTCCCCCATCTGAGTCCGACGCTCCTCCCCCACCTCCTCCCCACCACCTCCACCTCCTCCCCCACCACCTCCACCCCTTCCCTGCTGCTTCTGGACCCCAGGGATTGCGAGGAATGCGTCCCACCTAAGTCACCGAGGCAACCCCCTTATGGTGGCCGAGGAATGCCCAGCGTTCCTCTGACCAGACTGTTTTCTCAGCGCAGACGAGAGGCCACATTTCTTCTGGTAAAATGATCCCGACCACACAAGAGGGACCCCTCCCTTCCTCCAACCCCCATTACTGTCAATCAACACCTAATGCTCCAAACACAGCTGATCAAAACCACGTGGAGAACCTGCTGGTTCCAATTGACCCAAGAATGTGCCTCTATAACTATAGGAAACTAGGCAGATCCAGTCGGTGGATCTGGAGGTGTTCCTATGGCTTTACATGTAGCAGAGGAGAGTCTGACAGATCAAAGACCGAGGACGGAGGTCACCGGCTGACCGAGAGGTGACTGAGTGAAACCTGTTAACCTCTTCATAACCACTCAGCTGCTGTAAACAAGCTGAATGATAAACTCTAATAACAAGTGATGGTTTGTCTTTTCCCTTTTCATGGATTTACTGGAGTGATCCTAGAGGCTACAAATGCTCAGTATTTCACAATAAAACACATTCATCATACATTTCAAGTATATTTTTTCAGATTCCATAAATCCACCCGATCATCTTGTGGCCCCCTGGGGGGTCCCGACCCGCCGACCTGGCAGCCACACAGCCTGCTCTAACCCACCTCCCTTTTTCCTCCAACATCCAGGCCCAGATAACACAAGGGACAGACGGAGAAAAGACGTCTGGTGCTCAGTGGGATCTCCCACTCCTGATGGAAGTTACAAATGCGGCAGATGTAAAAACACCACAGAATAACACCATGAAAATAAAGGAAATAATCTCATGCAAGCTTCTTTTCTTAGTTGATCAATGCCAATTTATTTGGGTGTGCATTCTACTTTTCTGAAAATAACAAACAATGATGTCAACTTATTAAAGCTACAATCCATAGAATAAAAAACAATACCAATTTATGATCACTAAAAGATTGTCATACTCCGGATAATGCTAGTCACTTACCATCTTTTAACATACTGGATGCTAAAGCATTAGCATGCATGTTACCAGAGACACCAAGATGATTGTGGTGCCAGTTCTCAGCTGACCAACAGGCCAAAAAAGTCCTTGAGTCTTACTGAGAGAAACAAGGTGGTGTCTTGGTGGTGAGAGGTCAGTCTGAAACACAGACACTACGTTGTCTGCACTGTTAATTAGGAGGGAAGGAAACAGGATGCAAGGAAACAGGCAGCACAGACAGTCATGGGACGGGTGCCTCGGTGTGTGTGTGTGTGTGTGTGTGTGTGTGTGTGTGTGTGTGTGTGTGTGTGTGTGTGTGTGTGTGTGGTAATTGTGAGTGTGTGTCCTCAATGTCCTCAGCCTGTTCTCATTTCAAGTTTGTAGTTACAGTTACAAAAAGTCATTTCACATGAATTCATACGAATTGAGTGAAACAGGAGGCAGAGGTCACATGACTGAAACAGGAAGTAGTTTCATATTCACGTGGAAAGCAAGGGTGTGGAGGTCGGAGGTCAGGGGGCGATCCGGGGTGTAGTCCTGACCGGTACGAAGGTGTTTTCCAAAGTGAGTTAACCTTAATCTAACCTTGACAATAGTTTCAGTTGTCTGATCTGAACTGAAGATTGATTTGATTTTGGTGCACAGGAAGGTTGAGGTTCAGCAGTGGGATGTGTATTAATGTGTGGTGAAGGTGTGTGCATCTGAATCTAGTAGTCATGAAGGAATTACATAAGAGAGAGAGAGGGAGGAGCAGAGTGATAGAGAGAGAGAGAGAGAGAGAGAGGGAGACAGTCTATATGTACCAAATGTGTTTCCAGGCTTGTCTGTGTTTCCAGCTGTCCCGAGCACATACTGTTCCTCTAGACCGTCGTCAACAACATGTATGTGGGATACATGTTCCCACACACACACACACACACACACACACACCCGTCTCTCCATGTACAGCACAGACAGAAAAAGTAATGCGCACTCACGCAAACACACACTGACAGTGAAGCAGCCTCATGACATCAAGTCAAAGTCCAACTGTGTTTATAGCAACAACAACAACGACAACAATGTGACTAGGAGCTTCACAGGGTCAAACACAGAAACAAGAATCAGCATGTCACATTATCTGGCGTTACATTAACAGGTTTTACTGCTATTATCAGTTGCTAGAGGGTCATCGCTTTCTTCTCAGCGTTTCAGTAAACATTTTACTGCTGGGCTCGTTCTTCCACCTGCTGCCAGCAGCTTTAATGTCATGAAGAGGAGTGGGGAGGCCCGGCAGCACCACCAAACAGTAACATCATTAGCTGCATAACAGCACAGAGGAGCTCTGGGGCACTGGAGGTACTGGTCTGGGATCTGCTGGGGGAGGGGGGGGTGGGGGGGGGTGGGGGGGACAAGATATCGGCCTTTTATGAAATATCAGATATTGTCCATTGACGCCGCTGACTGTCACCCTGCTGACACTTTCATTTCTGGGTTTCAGTGGAGAGGTCTAGTGTCCATGATGGTCTGAATGCTGTTTCAGAGGCTTTTCAAACCCGACAAGAAGAAAGTTCTGGTGGAATCTGAATATATTAAAGATATTGAACATTATATACATATTTATATATATATATATATATATATATGCAAAATACCAAATCAGCTTCAGTCAACCAATCAACAAATGGCACACTGACTCCTCTTGCACCTGAAGACTGGGGAGACTGTTGAACTCTGGGTATATCTGACTTGTCTCTCTTTCTGTCTTTCATCTTTCTGTCTGTCTGTCTCTCTTTCTTCCATATGTTTGTGTAGCGGGAGGCGACGTGAGGAAGCCTGGGAAACAATGGGGCGCCGCCAAGGCAAACTGTCCCACCCAACCCAACCCCACCTCCCCCCTTTCCCTTCACTTCCCCATCCCCGCATTCCCCTCCTCTCTCCCCAGGGAGGACAGGGTTGGAGAGGATGCTCCACCCTGGGGCAACAAGAAACAGCAGGGGCACCTCCTGAAGTTAGAGGGGGTTGGTCACTTTCATCAGGAATACTATCATGTACAGGACTGGTCAAAAGTCTCAGGCACCCAGACGAGGGTTGTTTCTGCTCTTCATAGTCATTGTTTGATATTTAGAAACGTTTCATTTCATTATTTCATTATTACACAGTACTGTTCATTTTCATATAAATAATTGTCAATTTTGCTACTTTTCTATCAGTGATTGGTAATAATAGTAATAGTAGAGCTGCACCAATAACTGTATCACCACCATATTATTAGTACTAGGAGGCTGAGTCATGAGTCTTAATCCAGGACTGTAAGTCACGCTGGTTTCTAACACACAGCGCTGTGAGCGTTTTGAGGATTGGAAAGTTCTTTGAGATGTAATGAAAAGCATCAAGTCTCGACCCCGGCCTCCCTGAACCGACCCTGAACTGATCCTGGCTTCCCTGAACCAACCCTGGCCTCCCTGAACCGACCCTGGCCTCCCTGAACCGACCCTGGCTTCCCTGAACCAACCCTGGCCTCCCTGAACCGACCATGGCCTCCCTGAACCGACCCTGAACCGACCCCGGCCTCCCTGAACTGACCCTGGCCTCCCTGATCCGACCCTGAACCGACCCTGGCCTCCCTGAACTGACCCTGGCCTCCCTGATCCGACCCTGAACCGACCCTGGCCTCCCTGAACTGACCCTGGCCTCCCTGATCCGACCCTGAACCGACCCTGGCCTCCCTGAACTGACCCTGGCCTCCCTGATCCGACCCTGAACCGACCCTGGCCTCCCTGAACTGACCCTGGCCACCCTGAATCGACCCTGAACCGACCCTGGCCTCCCTGAACTGACCCTGGCCTCCCTGAACCGACCCTGGCCTCTGTGAACCGACCCTGGCCACCCTGAACCAAGGAACAACAGGAACATTTATCTGGCTTTGATGGCTGTGAGGGATCAATAAATGTGGTAGGACTGCGGTCAATTCTCGCCACCACTTCCGTGTTTTCCATGCATCTTTCCATCCGGTCCGTTTATATTTCTCGGCTCAGCGCACAGCCAGAAGGTTATAGATATACACCCTTCAGTGATCATTGAACGTTTGTGGGATGTGATTGAAGTCCAGCACACTGCATCGACCCGACTGATGAACTTTATGATGTCAACAGAACATCAAACGCTCTCAGAGGCCCCCTGGATCTGAAGGCTCCAAGACCAGAGATTCCCAGCATGTCTCCGGTCTGAGTGTGTGTGTGTGCATACAGGCTAGCGGGCTTGCATGGGTATCCCAGCTGATCAGCCTTGGGCCCAGCAGGTCCCCATTCCAACGCACACATGCACGCACACCCCCACGCCTCCACCACCCAGCAGCACCTCCTTCATCTGGAGGCGAGCCCACGGCCACGGAGACCAGAAGCTGTCGTTGTCTGAAACCATACTGTCAGAAACAAGAGCACTGACTCATGACAACTCACGCCTGGCTTACACAAGAAGAGCCAAACACTCTCTAGACCTCCTTTCATCCTCCCATCCAGATCGGAGAGATGGAGCAAGCAGCGAGACAAAGCAAAAAAAGAAAGACTGGACAAGACGCCCAAGATAGTCCATTACATAATTTGGAGGCTTTACGTAACGGCGGCAGCAAGTCGGTCAGTCGGAACAGGCCTTTTTAGGCTGCTTCCTCTCTCCGACTGTCTCGCTGTCTTCCTTTTTCAGGAGAAGATGGATGAGCGCATGGACGGATGGATGAATGCATGGATGGATGGATGGATTGTGTGCCACTGGCGATACCCCAGAGCGGTACCTCTGTGACCAAGAGTGGCACAGATGGCGGCCCAAGGCTGGCTGGCGTTCAGGGTACCAAATGGCATGCCACAACAGGTCCAGATGGACTCGGGCTCTCGGTTTTATTTTTGCCTTTCAATAGATGGGAATGAACAGCGAAGAAGAGAGAGGAATAAAAGAACGGGAGGCAGACAGACAGGAAAAAGAAGTAAAGAGAGAGAGATCTGGAGGAACAGTGAGAGAGAGAAAACACATCCATCAAACTAACTTTCCATCCTCCCACTTTTGTGCATTATTCTCAAAAAAAAAACAACCAGCCGCATGTTTCACTGGCCGGCCTCCCTCCGGTTTCAGAGCTCAATCCCAAAAATCAGCGCTGGTGCAGGGCGGTCGACGCCAGTGAACCCGTGAGGGGAAAACATGACAGATTGTGTATCGGGGAAAACGAGAGGAAGTGTAGCTGAAGGCCTGAGAGCCCGAGAGCCTCAGAGCGCCCACTTACATAACAAGAGAGGAAACTCAGCGTGAGCCTGCAAGCTCAGCGGCCAACACATCTCACTTTACCTCAAAAGATTTTTCACAAGGCTGCTGTGAACATGTGGTTTAAATTTAGACCTTCTGAAAATCACAAGGCTGGCGCTACCTCTGATAAACAAGCGGTGACACGGTGACCCAAAAAAAGTTTAGTCAGGAAAGACAAATGTTCTGGTGAATTAGCAGCCGTCTGTGATGCTCATTTCCTTTCCACCCAGATAAGACCTCTGCTAGTTACAGGACTATGTCAACAGCATTTACAGAGGGAGGGGAAACGACTCGGAGGAGGAGATGAAACCGAGTCCGCCTCGCTCTTATTATGAAACATAATTGCCCAAAGGATGTGAGTGATTGAGTGTTATTTCACAGATTACCCTTGGAGGCAGTGTCGGGGGGGGGAGTGTTAGGAAAATGTCTTCTTGTGCAGGAAATTCACATTTCCAACGAGAGCTTGTGAGGGCAATATTAAATAAGGATATTCTGGTTTTCTGCAGGAATGCCAAATGATAACAACACATGGAAGAAAATATTGGATGATTTTCCAACAGGGACCGCCGTCCGGTGAAAACAGCTCCGTGGTTTAAAGGTTGCTTGGCTCCATTCATTGGAGGAGGGAGACCCACTGCTCTCTGAAGAGGAGCTCTTTCTATTCTTAGATAAGCCATTCCCTCGCAATTAGCGTCTATCAGCACAGACTCTCCATAGGCTCTGTAGTACAATTACAAATGAAGGTCTATTCATGGAGGCCAATGGAGAGCCACTCGGTTTGTTTAGGTAGACCAGCTGAAAGGGGAGAGACCTGATCCTGACTCTGACTGGAAGAGGTTTCTCTCTACGTAGTAAAGAGGTGCATGGCTGTTTGTAGTTGCTATGAGATACTCTGGAGTCTGTTTTTGCTCTTGAGAGAAGAGTTTGAATGTTGTATATCCATTTTTGAAAAAAGCACATCGCTGGCTGTGTTAACGTTCATTGAGGGAGGGTGAGGATGAGAGGCGCTTGGGCTTCTTCTGGCAGGTTGGAGTTTTAGTCCTAAATTTGTCAGAGGCAGAAATAATCTCATTGGTTGAGTTAAACCTCAGTGGGCGGAGCCAAAGAACCACAGCTTTTTGGAGTGCAAGTTAGCTAGCTGGCGAAGAAGGAGCTCTTCTCTTACCTTCAGGCTAACGTTACTTAGCCAGACACACTGGCTCTTTGGTTCTTTGGTTCTTTCTTCTTCAGACGAAGAGAAAAGTATTTCATGGTGAGGTCAAAGACATGGGGAGATTTTCTGCAGCCTATGTAGCTTGAGCATAGAGCATAGCAGCAACACTGCCTGGGTTTGGGCTCTGATCCCTACCAGGGCCAACACAGCCCTTTAAGGGGCTTTTGATAAAAGGGGCCACCAAATGGTTTGCATCCACTGATTGGATCCTTTAACAGTTTTAGACGTTGGGATTGTTCCGGTCACACTGCGACCTTCATGTTACTGATATTACATACAGGTCGACTAGCCTGAAAGCTTGGCTGCTAAATTAAACCTGCAGGGATCGAAGTGTGCAGATGTCCCCTATTGTTGTTTCCCAATCCATTACAGTTTCAGCAATAGGAGCTGTACACACTGGTGCTGGGTTCAGACCACCTCCACCTCTGGAGCTGTACACGTTGTCTGGGTCACAAGAATAGACTTCATTGTATTTATAGAGAGGAAACCAAGGAGCCAAGTCAGGGAGGAATATCCTCAACTACTCTTTCATTGTTCAGTCATCTACTCCTGCTGTGCAGTCGATGAACTATTTACAAAATACAGAAAGTCTACAATACATCACAACAATAGTATCCACTCACCAAGGAAACCACTCCAGACTGAAATAGCTCAGGAAGCATATTGGTGAGAAAGAAGAAACCTCATCAGTTCTGCATCCCTGTGGTCATCTCAACATCAGATTCATTTGAGAGGTAACGTCAGCACACTGCTCAGTTTACCACCCCGGCTGGTTAAGTTATAAGTTTCGATTTGTCAGATTGCCCATGAAGGCACCAGAAATTATATTGAGCTGATTTCTTAAGTATTTGTACAGTAAATCTGCCCAGTGCAACATGAATAACACTCAATGTAATAATCCATGTTATTCCTATGGTGTTACTGTCCCATCAATATCTGTATAGATAGAAACAGATATTATTACTACAGAGTAAAAACTCAATGAACAACTAAATGTTCTTTGTGGTCTCTGGAGCTCCAGATCTTTACATCTTGACGGCGTCACAGGTTTGAGTCTTGAGCAGCTTCAGCATGTTAAGGAACGAGACGGCAGGAATAACATGAATTATTGAGCTGAAGCGGTATTCCTGGCAGATGAGGCAGAACTAGGGCAGCGAGAGTGGAGGCTGCTGGGAGTTTTAAGGTGGAATGTCTCTCTCAGCAGTACACACTGTACCGGAGACAAACAGTGTGTACTTCCCCTTCCCCCCGTCCTCACAACCCACTGGTACCATGCAAGGGTTTGGGAAAATGGAACGTGTGTGTGTGTGTGTGTGTGTGTGTGTGTACACCCATATGTAGCTGTTCTATGTGGGATGGTGGTGTTATGCTTTGCCCTGCCCTTCTCTTGTGGAGTGAGAAGGAACACAACACACACCCTGACAACGGTGACGCTCAGTACACACACACACACACACACACACACACACACACACACACACACACACACACACTACACACAAAGCCACCAAAAACCAACACACCCAAAACGTCAAACACCGTCAGAAAGCCACCAGTGGTGTTGTCCTGCTGAGGAACATCTCTGCTTGTTATTCTGGAGGCAGTACAGCCGCTGTAATCACAAACACCGAGAGCATGAAAAAGAAAACTTGCTCGGTGCCGCTCGGCGTTTCTCTCTTTTCAGGGGAGAAAAGAGAGAAAAGAGAGCCAAACTGCACGCCGAAATTTGCCAGTCCAATGTTTCCTTGCTCGTGACAAAAAACACACAACTCGTTGAACATGATTTCAGGCGAAGCGAGTCGCTGCGGTCCTCACCTCGTTCCACCAAGCAACACTTTTCTCCATAAGATGTCAGCGTCTCAAAGCGGCTCGCCAGCTACATCTTCATCTTCCTGCACCAAAATACACTTTGGGAGGCAACGGCAAGCAAACCGGTTAAAAGGTTGACATGAAACTAAAACACAACCGAAAATGAATTTGTTTTAGGTGGTAAGAAAAATCCATTAAATTGGGAAAACCCCGAGACAAAATAATGAAACAACATGTCACTGGCCTGGTGTCTCCCAGGATGAAAATGTCACTCTTTTCCCAGAGGAAAAATATAGTAATAGTATTTAGTTTCTTTGTCTCTTAAGAAACAGGAAACAATTCTGTATCATGTTGTGATCACCTCCATCTGAAATGTCTCTAAAAACCCCTGAGGAGCAACGAGGAGGCGACAGAGAAGGAGAAACAATTGTGAAGAAGCTACCATGTGACATATATAATGGTAACCAGCTCCTACATGTCTGCTGGCTTCAACAGGAAAATGCAGCAGGAAGTGAAAACTGAGCATGTTTGAGAAGAAGAACCATAAAACACACTAGTGATCAGAGTGAGATCAACATGAGACGATACGTGGTTGTTTCTCTTCACTTGAATCTTGAATCTCACTAGGAGATAAAAGGTACAAATATGAGATCTCCTATGGGACCTGCTGTAGTGTGATGCCTCCGCTTCCTCCTCTGATGCTCTGATGAAGGTCTTGAGAAATGTAAATTGGATAGATCTCAGTATACACATGGGGGCGGATCTACTAAGATCCCAAATAAAGGGTACTAATTTGCGTGTGCATTCTAAAAGTTTGCGCGTGTGGTTGATGGGCGTTTTGCGGGTGATTTACTAAGAATGCGTGCGTAAATGACAACAGGTGCAAACGTGGTGGAGACAGCAGTATTTAAATGAGGGTTTTGCGTGTTTAATGTTTTGCACCATGGAGAGTTTGGATGGGCAACAGAACCGCAAGCGCAAAATGAAATTTGCGCCTATAGAATTAGAGGTGTTAGTGGAAGAGGCAAATAAACATTTGGATGAGCTACAGCAAAAAAATCTGAATATGACAAAAAAGAACACTATATGGGAGATCATCTGTGAGAAAGTAAATGCCGTTGGTAAAACAAGAAGAACAACGGATGAAATTAAGAGAAGATGGCAAGATATAAGACGAAGAACAAAAGAAAAATTGGCTTATAATAAAACCTCAGCAAAGAAAACAGGTGGGGGCACGGTGGAAGAGATGCCTCTAACTAACATTGAGCAACAAGTGCAGTTCAAGTGCAGTTTCTACGTCTCCTTCTCGCTACAATAACGGCAGTCATTTGTGCACAAGTACGCATGCAGGGCGTTTGCACCTTCTTTTGAAACGTATTAAATACAGACGCAGTCTCCATCAACGAAATTGCGTTCAGGTTTGATAGATCACAGTGCGTGTGCTACATTAATCTATTTACATTTTCTCCTCCCAGTATTTTGCTAAATAGCGTGTAAACGCCCCATCTTGCATATTCATTGAGGCAAAAGTACTAACTGGATAAGGCGTGTTATTTTGCACATTTGCAAGACGCAGTCCTCAGTGCGCACTGTTAGTAGATCAGTTTGTACATTTATTTGCGCGTGCTATGAGTTTGCACACATTTTTACACACGCAAACCTTTAGTAGATCCGGCCCATGATCTTGTTCCAGCGGCGTAGCAAGGCTCAGCTGGGTGAGCGCTACACAATCTACCAACGTCTGAACTGTGTCTGTGTACATCCTGAAGAAATGAATGGAGAATTTCGCTCAGTACAGCTTTAATCTTTATTGATCCGTGGGAGGTAGACTGGACATGTGGGCTCTTATTGGACATCTCCCTGCTGAGCAGCTCCAGTGTGAGTGCCTTGCTCACGGGCGAGTTGACGGTACCCGCTGAAGGAAGAGTTTCTCATTAGCTTTCCTCACCCAGACCTCACCCAACCTGTGTGGGAGTTACCGACCAGCAGTATGGAGGATGGAGGAAGTGGAGTTCCAGCCTTAGTGTATGGACAGTAAGTAAACGGCTGTGAGGGTTCTGTGATCTGTGAATGTTAGATACAGAACAATACTGAAAGGTTTTCCCTTCACTAGCTTCATATCACAATCAAACAAGCCTTGGAGAATATGAGCTTTATCAAGTCAAAGCCTGATGAGAAAATAAATCCTTGTCTTGAGGACAGTCAGTCCAGATAATCTCCTCTCTTGAGATAAAGCCTTCTTTAATTACAGACAGGAATGGAGGCCAGAGTGGTTCATGAGGGACATGCTGGTAGATTGACAGCAAAACTAAAGACGGTACCATTATCGCCTCTTCTTCTCTGACAAAACAAAAAGAAAACGCCTGGCTCCTGAGCTGTGGCGGTGTGTTCACATGACGCTGTAAAAAGGGGAAAGAAGATCGTTTCATAGACTCATTGGCCGTCATGTTTTGTCTGGGAGGACGACGGGATAACACTGCAATTTTCAGTTTCTTTGCCGCTCTTCCAACATGGTGGCATGCCACTCGTAACCACTGGTTACCATTCTCCAAACACGCCATGACAGGCCTCTAATTGAGAATCTGCATTCTACATTCTGGTGCATTTGTCGTTTCTTCTCTCTCCTCGTTGCTCAGCGGGGAACGATATCCTGACAAGCTCACCGTGGAAAGCCATGGGAGGTTTATGCTCCTCTGCAGGAACAATAATTACCCTCATCTTCCTCCGTTCTCTGCCTCCCTCGTTCCCTCTCTCATGCCCGTGGCAGTGTGTGTAAATGAGCTGCTTCCTCCAGCAGCGTGACTGAGGTCTGCTGCAGGCTCATCCACGCCTCGCCTGCATAACCAGAGTTCAGCTCTCGTTGTGTAAGGGAGTCACACACTGGCGTGCCCCAGATTTCCAGCCTCCTCAATGTCATCTTCAAAGAAAACCAACAACAATCAGACTGTGGCGGGAGCCTAGTTAGAGGAGGCCCCCACAGCTACCATGGGGCCCTTGAGCAAGGCATTTAAAGGAACAATCCACCCTAAAACACTTAAATGCTGTTTAAAAAAACAGCTATTTGAGATGCACCTTGCATTTCTGCAACCTTTTTGTTGTTTGGTGGGTTTTCTTCTTATTTTCATGGTTTTCTGGCCAAAATTAGACATCATGTCAAGATATGAATGGAGAAAATGTTTCATGGATCTAAAACATCATAGGTTTTGGTGTCAGCCAATCAGAATCAAAGAGCAAGGGCTTCTTTCTAGACCGACAATCATACAGGAAAAATCCATTGGATTTCGACTGCAGAATGCAATGCAGTAGCCAAGATAGACCAGAATACAATGCAGCCACATCTTGCATCTATGCGGATCTGCCATCAGCAGCCTGTAAAATACAAAACCCTCTTCAATGGCCTGCATGTACAAGGTCATCATCATCATCAAACCTTTATTTAACCAGAAATAAAAACCCATTGAGACCGAGGTCTCTTTTTCAAGGGTGATCTGGCCAAGAAGGCAAGCACGAATTACGTCAATACATACGTATACAATACATATAAATAACAAAACACAATACACATACAAGTTGTCAGTAGACTACCATAAGGTACAGGAGATCCAACTTCTCTGGGGGCCGTCGAGGGGATCTGAGGTTGGATTTGTCCTTTAATCTCCAATTGCTCCAGGGCTGCTCAGCGGCCAATAGTAGAAGACTGGTTGTACTAAACACTTCCTGTTTGTGAGTGTGAAGTAGGGCATTGACGAAAACAGTCAACATCCTCTAGACAGGGAAATGATGACAGAGACAATGCTGCCACTTCTTGAAGCTGACGGTAATACCAGGAAGGTTGTCCGGGTTGACGCAGGCAGCAGTTCCGTTTGAAGTGCTACTGTAATTGGCTAACCTCGTAAATAAAGCTTTGTTCCAGGCTGATCAGAATAACAGCACGGATCCAGAAATGTAGAATCACACGTACAGTGCAACCTCACAAGCTCAACTACCTCAGGAATACATGTTGGTATCAGCAAAATGTTTTGTAGGCTAAAATACTCAAATGATTAAGTATTTATGGCACACGTAGCTATGTGCAGTTTGAAAGCTTCTAATTGCAGCGTCAACAAGAAAAATACAACTGAACAATATTAATAGAGAACAAATTCTATCAGATGTGTGAAATTGGAATGAGCGCTTGTCCAAAACCGCCAAAACCAAAATCTGATGCTTGCATGAAGTCAAACCAGGAAACTCTTGATCTCTCATGACGTTATATTCCTGTGATCCAAAACGTTCAACCAAACCCACAAATGTAATCGTACAATAGAAACTGTAGAAAAAGCATCTTCTTTACTAACCTGCCCAGTACCGCGACCCTCCACTGGCCACCGAGCAGCTCCACCTTGCTCATCTCATCTCATCGAGTCTGCTTTTATTTGGCAACAAGCCAGAAACCTTGGCAGCATCTTTTTTCTCGTCTCCTACCGTACCACGCTGACGCTGATGCATAATAAACAACACATACAGTGAGGCCAAATCCCTTGGCGGGGCAGCAGCTGGACGGACTTCTTCAAAAGCAGTATTGTGGAATGATTGCGCTTAAAGCCGACAGCGGGGGTTCAAACGTGGCCTTTGCAGATCAAACGGCTCCTGTTGCCTCGGGGTGTTGAAGGCCAGGCACACTGAACCGCGGCATTCTGAGCACACAGTAAGGCATGAATATGGAGTTGTGTGTTTATGATAAAAAAGTACTCAACCTCCAACGCCTGATAGTGTATTGAGAACAAATGGCGCGGGGGCAGCGGTAGCCTGCAGTTAGACAAGCAGGCTTTTCACTGGATGGTTGCCGGTTTGAGTCCCAGACCTGCAGGAGAAATCTGGCAGGGGAGAGTGGATGTGAAATTTTCTACCCTTTCTCAACAACTGCCATCAAGTTGCTTTTGAGCAAGGGACTGAAACTCCTATTGGTCCACTGGAGCTGCACTGGGCAGTTCCCAGTTGGTATGGAACTTTATGAATGTCAGGCAGGATGTTTATGAAAAAAGCCTTGAATGCGCATCAACCTTCTCTGGATAATAATCTGTAATAATCTGTCAAGATTTCTATTTTGCTACTCTATCACAGATTGATATAAAACAATAATACACTACACCCATTTCATGGAAACTTTTCCATTTGCTGTCCTGACCACCCAGTGTCTGGTAGGTCTTTCCTGGGAAAGATGCCAGGAGCTCAGGAGGCAATGCCCCAGGCTGTCAGTCAACCATGGCTGGCATGACAGAGCCATTACATAAGTAATGTCCGGAGCATGGCCCAGGACTATTTATGTAACCTTGCATGGTTCTGGAGCAGGACTTCACATCTAGGTGACATGTCTGCATTTCAGAGTGGGTCACCTCATGATGGATGATCGCCAGGCGGATCAGCCTCGCTGTTAGCAGGGCTGCAGTACCTGAGTCCGTTCTCAAGAACACTTGGTCTTGGCCACTACTGGTTCTAACTTAGTTTATTCTCTCCCCAGCACTACACACACTTTAAAGTACTTCACCTGTAGAAACCTGTGCGTGTAATGGGTCTCAAATGTCTCAGCATTGGTTGGACTTGCATACCCAAAATGCCACTAACTCCACCTGTTCTTTCACACAGTGGATATAATTGGGGAAATATATACATACATAGAGCAGCATCTCCTGACCACACAGCTCAGAAAGCCACAGCCAAGGAAGGATACCTGCTCTACACTGTTAATAAAAAACACTGGGACAGAAACCACATCCTGGTGTTGGCAGGCTGGTTGGCTTTGTTGATGAATGTGTTCTAGGCCTGCTGGGATCAAAGAGGAGCCTGACAATGGCGGCGTCAGCACCGGGCTGAGAGCCTGTCAATAAGGACCAGAGTAACTACCGCAGTCACTATTGTGGTTCTCTTGAGCAAGGCACATGAGCTGTAATAGCTCAGTGGCCAACAGTAACAAAGCACCATGTAATACAGTGGCCCAAGACAATACAGAGGTTGTCCAGTCCAAACAAGTCCTCAGTTTGGTTTTGAAATGATCTAGTGAGGTTTTCCAACCATTGAGACCATGGTCAAGATGAAGTCCGTCTCCATGTCACAAGTGGTGTTAGTGCGAGAGTTTCTTAAACAAAGACAAACACATTTCTTCCTGACGTAAAGATATCTCCACTTGCTAGGTCTTCTCCTGGATTTCACCTTCTTTGCTTCTTTGGTCAAAGGTTTTCTCTTTGAATAGGATGACTCACTGAATAGGATGAACATGGAAGTGATTTTTCCATCGACCTTTCACTCTTACCACCATTTGTCATTGAAATAAACTTGTTAGCTTTAGCTCCGTTAGCACTGGAAGAACAGCGCCCTCTTCCTGTTTTGTGCCGTAAAGCATTTCCGTATCTTTACTTGCCATAAAGATGTCCTGTGGAATCTGACCATATGGGTCCAAAGCAGTGGAGAGGCTGGTCCAGGCTCTGGTCCTCTCGTCTTGTTAGATTAATGTTTCTAAGTTAATGGGGTATTGAGTTATCGATGGTAAAACCTTTACTGTAGTGAAGAAGAAAATGAAAGGTCTGGCAGATTTCTTTGCCCCAAAATCCCAGAAACTAGATGAGAAGAATATGAGATCTGTGTGTGTGTGTGTGTGTGTGTGTGTGTGTGTGTGTGTGTGTGTGTGTGTGTGTGTGTGTGTGTGTGTGTGTGTGTGTGTGTGTGTGTTCTTGAGGTCATTTGTCTCATTGCCATCTTTGTTGTGTTCTCTTTCTCTTCCTCTTGGGATGAAACGTCTCACCTGCAGTTTGTATTTCCTTCCTAAATCAACTGAACTAAACCAAACTAAACTAAATCTTCTTTGTTAGCGGTGCTGTTCACCATTTTATATATAATGGAGCCTTTTGACAGTTCATGGTCACTTTTCTCATTTACAATGTGTGTTGGTGGGGGGAGGGGTGGTGTTATCGATGACCTGACAGAAGGAACCTGTGTTGGGGAGATATCCTGTCTGGTTCTTCCCTCCTGAACCAGCCCCAGGTGTTTACGGCTCTCCCTGCCCTCTAATTGGTCAATTATCATTATTGAGTGCTGGGTAGCAGACGCACACACACACACACACACACACACACACACACACACACACACACACACACATACACACACACACACCCCTCCATTATTCATTCTACTGTGGAGGCATATACAACCAGACTCGTATACACACCGCCACCAAAACCCACCTAAGGGAGTTATTAGGGCTTTGGGAGATGCCTAAATACGCCCCCCCATACCCCCCCATACCCCCCCCCCCCTCCTTTCCTGTCTGTCTCATATATTCTCACATGGTTGAATCCACTGAATAAAGAGGAAGTGAGGAACGTTTTATTTCACACCTTCCTAAGAATACATGAAATGGAGAAACACTTAAATCAGGAACCTGCTTTCACTATTTCATGTGTCACATGCTAATACTACTACTACTACTACTACTATTACGACTACTACTACTACTACTACTACTATTACTATTACTATTACTATTACTATTGCTACTGCTACTGCTATTACTATTACTACTACTGCTACTACTGCTACTACTATTACTATTACAACTACTGCTACTACTGCTACTACTATTACTATTACTACTACTGCTACTACTACTGCTACTACTACTACTACTACTATCAGGAATGATTTTACTCTTCGAGGGCTCCACATTTAAAACACAATCTAATCAATACAAAATAAAATACATTGTGCCACCAGTTGGATTTGGCGGGAAATCTTTACGGCACAATGGTGGATCGCTTTACCACACAGGAAGAGGAAGAGGGCGCTGTTCTTCCAGCGCTAACAGAGCTAAAGCATACAGAGTTTGGTGGAAGGAGAGAAAGGAAGATTTCTCTTTCACTTCAGTAAAGTGAAAGAGAAAACATTTGACCAAAGAGGCAAAAAGTGGAAGAGCGACAGAATCCGGGTGAAGACATACCAAGAGAAACTCTAGCACTATCATTACAGCTGGTGTGAGATCGAGGCTACCAGTCATCTCCACCGTGGTTCCATTGTTTGCAGTAACTACAGCGTCTCATAATATCACAAGCCTGCAGTACGGACCATGGTAGATACTTCTTTAGGGTTTATGTCATGACACTGAAAAGCCTTCCAACCAAGGACGTTTCAAGGAATGCCGTCGTCATTGTTGTTGACGGCATGATGTCTGCATACTGCAAGAGATACACCAATATCTAACTGCAAGGACTCCAGATAGAAGGAATATCTAATCAGATGTTCTTTACTGATGGAAATATCTGTGATGGTGCACAACACCCCTGAGGGATTCACAGAACCTCTGTTGTGTCCTTTTCCCATTTCAACAGGATGTGATGTTACGCTGGTACCCAGAGGCAGGTTTGTTCACCAGGTCTCACCATCACTTCACTTCCTTCACATTTTGACCGCAGCAAGTCATCACTCCCTTTGTAAAGTAACTGAGGATGAACATGATGAACATGCAGGCGATGCTATTGGATACACGTTGGCTGGGTGTGTGTCTGTATGTGTGTGTGTTGGAGAACCTAAATATTATTATGATTATATTATTATTATTATTTAACCAGCTCTTATGATGGTGGTAAGGCAGTGATATACTGCATCCAATGGTTCTCAACCTTCTTCATCTTGCAACCTCCAAGAACAAAGTGACTCGTGGCCCCATGCAGAGCGCTGAACTTTAGTTTCCCTTTTCACGGCAATTTTACTTGATAAATTATTTTAAAGTACTCATCGTTCCTCAAGACTGAAAACATGATAATAAATTTGTGCATTAGAAGTATTTATTGTCCATAAATCACCTTGGGACCCCCCGGAGGGCCCCGATCCCCACGTTGAGGACCAGTATTTGAATATATTCCAACATACAGTATAGAGTTATTAACACAACAGTCTCCACTTTCACTAACTAACAGTGGTATGCATCCACTGGCATGCAGGCATCCGCTGTTCATGGTGAAATACCAGACCAAGGATTTTGTTGCATCATGTCTGAAACGTTTGAACTGGTTAACTGTCATGATAGTTCCCATACAACACAGCTAGCCGTGCTAGTTAGTGGTCATCATTAGAGTTATTACAAGTCTTAGAGCTTCACTAGTCAGCTTTGCATGTTGGTGGCCCCAGATGGCAGCAGATGGTTTCTGTTTGGTGACTTCAATACTCAGAAATCCTGTAATGTGACATCACTGAACGTCACACAGCACGCTCATGTTTACCGACCTGGCTGGGCTGTGATGCTTTAGAGGAAAAAGCTGAGTCAGATGAGTTCAGGAAACAGTTCAGATTTTTTCAGTTTTGATTCGTCACGTCATGTGGGTGGACAAGCCTTTCCAAAGAGCAAATAGGACAGCATCTCAATTTGGGACGCTGTCCTCTGTTTGTAATTTAGGCTGGTATGATGCCTTTATTGTTTACATAGAAATCTTATCTAGTGCAGCTTTGAGTCCCAAATCATATTTTGGAGCTACACTTGATTTGTGTGAACAGTTCTGAACACAACGGATGTTTCCGTGCAAGCAAATCAACCTACTAGATGCCAAAAAATCACAAGGGAATCGAGTGCCAGTTCAAAAGTTCATCCTTTCCTAGCTGCTTTCACAGGTTTCATTTTGCAGCGTCTCTGTGCCTTCCACTCTTTCAAGTCTCAGCCAAAACATTAAGCTCCTTTGAGATATCTCAGTGTTCCTGACTGGGCCAGCCGCAGCGTCTCACCACAGGACTCTGATTGACTGTTTCTCTTTCAGCCGCTGAAGAACTGCAGGTTCCCTCCAGAGCCGCAAGTAAATAAGATATCTTGCTTTTTCCTGTTTGCAATATTCAAACAAATAGTTCATCTCAAGTTCATATGAATATGAAGTGTCAGACGCTGAAAACATCTGGATTCTCTACAGATAAACAGTCTTAGCCACTAGAACGTACAAGGAATCGTCTGGTAACCAACCGGATGAAAGAGTTTTGTGTTTCCACAGACTTCATTTCATTCTGCTGTTTCATATTGAAAGAGTTGCATGCAGCACTAATGCAGGAAGATTCAGTATACATGCATGACAGGGACTTCCACTGCAGCCTCCAAGCCTCATTAGACATATCAGGCTGATATTGGCCTTTCAATACAACCGGATATCATCCAGTCAGTGTTGCTCAATGCAGATATGGTGGAGGTGAGGACAGGATTTTACTCTGAGTAAAATCACTAGGAATTTCCAAAGAATGTTCCTTTAAGTCCCATGATGGTCTACATGTTGTTTCCACCCTGTAAAGAATAACATTTCGGGACGATCTTTTCTTCTATATATTTTGGCATGAAAATGGTCAAATTTATTGGCACAAAATGTTGGATATTGGCACCGTCAATGCAAAAATATCCACTTTCAAAAACCTGCATCTGTTGAACCCTGATACAAATACTGACTGTATTGAATGGATTGTATTGTTATGGTTGTCTGTTGTATCACACATACAGATATACACATACAGCTCCACAACGCTGAGCCCTCTTATTAAGATTCAGAGAGATCGTGTTATGTTTGCCAAATCATGCCCCCCCTCACCCCCCTCACCCACCATCCCCCCACACCCCCACCCCCACACACACACACCATCCAAGCCCCCCTACAAAGCCTTGTCAATCACAGCAGACTGAAAAGGCATACTCAACCTGGAGTGGCATAATGGATGAACACAAACAATAAAACTGCTAATTACTCTGCAATTAATTTCCTGGCAGCTCCACAATAAGAGCCTCTGGATCAGAGAGCTGAAAACAATAGCTCTGATTACGGCACCGCAAACAACCACACACTTGACCTTTCTAAATCAATGAGAGCGTTCTGGTTGGCATTTTGCAAAGCTGCCAAAAACAAGGCAATTGTCCACGTGCACCTGAGAACGCTGGGCTCAGCAATCTGGCATCTGGAAGATCATTCTGCTCGGTTTGATGTATCAAAAAGGAAAAAAGCAAGCGGAAGATATTGACAACAAATGCATATTTATGCACTGTAGAAGAGAAATATCTCAAAAATAATCTGATTGGTTGAGTTAAACCTCAGTGGGCGGAGCCAAAGAACCACAGTTTTCAGTAGCGCAAGTTAGCCAACTGGCAAACTTGAATGGCAAAGAAAGAACTGGACAAAATATTTAGACCATCGCATTCATGATGTTGGAAGGTCAGCAGGCTAACTAGCTAACCTATATAGCTATAGGCTAGTATGGCTAGTTTGAACTTGGTCGGCTAGGCTAACTGGCTAACCTAAGTAATGTGATTTTTCAGTTAGCAGCAGAGCGCTAGGCTTTATAATATTAGCTAGCTCCTCACTTACCTCTTTTCTAGTTCACTGGGCTCCAGTCTAATGTTAGCCAGAAAACCAGTGGTTCTTTGGCTCCGCCCACTGAGGTTTAACCAATGAGCTCATTTATACCTCCAGAGCAGCTCTGCCTCTGAGAAATGTTTGTAGAGCTAAAATTCAATCTGCTTCCTTAAGGAGGTGTTGCTGACCAAATAAAAGGTTTGACGCCACAAACAGCTGAAACACTTTTGAAATGATGGAAAAATGCAACTGTAACGTCTTCAGGCCATCACTCCCTGCTGCTGTCCATCACTCCCTGCTGCTGTCCATCACTCCCTGCTGCTGCCGACCACCAGAGAGTCCAACGTCACGCATCAAAACAACGGCGGATGAAACAGTCCAATATTTGCAGTCCCATTCCCCCCAGAGACCCGTGACAGACACGTCAACAACCCAGCCGGTCGCGCTAGACAGCGTGTGCAAATTCACACAGCCTTATCCTGTTGTACAATTTAACAAATGACTTAACAAATGTAATCTCACTTAACTGAATAAAAAGCCTCTGCCACGGGCCACGAGTCGTCCTGAATAAAACATGAACCAACCCAGCTTAATATTAAGAGAGAAAATCCCCTGCTTTGAAGCCGTTGTGTCTCCTGTACAGTACGACAGCAAACAAAGAGAAAAGGCCTATTACTTGATCCAAATCCCATTTATCTAATATTCTGTGTGCACAACGCAGCCCACAGCGTCTCCAATGCATAAATTTAAAACACATAAATGTGTCACCAGGCTTTGTGTTCGCACATGATAAGCAGGTTTGTTTTTCCTCTTCATCCTTCAGGCGTTAGACGGGATTTTTACAGCTTTTGATACTAAAGGAGAATTAGTACTGAGAGGAACAAAGACAAAGTGGCATTCCAGGTCCTAGGATGTGTTTTGGGTAGATGTGCAGCGCTATGTGTCATCCAATGTCTTATTTTATGTCTTTTACTTACTGTACGTCTCCATGTGTCAATATCTTCCTGTACATTTACTATACTTGCAGATTAAAGTGTCTTTTTTATTAACTGAGAATGGACAGGTCTCATGGTCTCATTTGCTCCAATGAATGGTGTTTCATCTGATCTAGTGGATTACTGATATATAATAACCAAACACCAAATGTAATACTTAATAATTCTTTACAATATATAATTCTAACGTCTTCTGGTGAAACATTTATCTCATGGATCAAAGGCACCGCTTGAAAGACCTCCAAACCCCTGGTGTCACATCCATAACATCCATAACATCCATAACATCCATAACATCCATAACATCCATCATGCATCACATCCATCACATCCATCACATCCATCACATCCATCACATCCATCACATCCATCACACTCATAACATCAATCACATCCATCACACCCATAACATCCATCACACCCATAACATCCATCACACCCATAACATCCATCACACCCATAACACCATAACACCATCACATCCATCACACCCATAACATCCATCACACCCATAACATCCATCACACCCATAACATCCATCACACCCATAACATCAATCACATCCATAACACCCATCACACCCATAACATCCATCACATCCATCACACCCATAACACCATAACACCATCACATCCATCACATCCATAACACCCATCACATCCATCACATCCATAACATCTATCACATCCATAACATCCATCACATCCATCACATCCATCACACCCATAACACCCATAACATCCATCACATCCATCACACCCATAACATCCATCACACTCATAACATCAATCACATCCATCACACCCATCACATCCATCACATCCATCACACCCATAACATCCATCACACCCATAACATCCATAACACCCATCACATCCATCACATCCATAACATCCATCACACCCATAACATCCATCACACTCATAACATCAATCACATCCATAACACCCATCACATCCATCACATCCATCACATTCATAACATCAATCACATCCATCACATCCATAACACTCCCAACACCTTCACATGTGTTATTTCTATATTTTATTTATCCTCCTCCTTGCTGAGTTTGTGTCATTTGTGTGTTTGATTTCATCTCGTTTGTTTTTTCCTCCTCTTTGTTTTCAGAGGCCCTTCGGGGTTTCTCCTTCACCTGCACATTGTGTACTCTCTGTTCTCTTCCTCGCTGTTTTCATCCCTTGTGCTGCTAAACTAAACAGTGAATTTTCCACTCTGTTTGCCCCCCGTCACGGGTACCAGACCTGTTACCATGTTAACCACGATGCTGCTCATCACTGAGGCTTTTCATAAGAGATCATAACAAACTGCAGACGTCAAACAAGCACATTTAATGGCATCGCCTTGATTGTTTTTCCATCCAACTGAACAAGAGGTGAAGTTTGGTGCTTCCTCCCATAACGTCATGTGACCAATCTGATGGTTATGGATCAATGAACTCATTGTCCTGTCTGCCCCCACCATGCCACTCTGAAGCGCTCATAATTAGAGGCGTCCAATATTGTCATTTATATAATTTAACCTTTCAGGAGTAAATTATAGATCAATAATAGAGATGCAGAAGCAAAATGAATGGAGTGGGCTGCTTGGTGACTTACACTGCCAGTGTGTTTCTAAAGGCTGCTGATATGAGTCATAAAGTAAATAGAGGTGGAGCATGTTGTCTACATCAGGGTGGAGATAACGATGTCAGTTTGGATGCACAGTAGGCTATAAGAGACACATGCATCATGGGAAAACGTTGTCACAGCTGAGGGTAAAACTGCCCGTCTGCATGGCTTCAATATGAGTAACGGGCAGCTCCCATGTGGGAATGTGCCAGTGCTGTGATGAGAGTTTATTCCCGGTCAGCTGGTCTGGATCAATACAGGGTAAAAGTACAAAGACAAATTCTTCCTGTTGCTGCGGTCCATCAAATCAAACCAAATATTTCTGGAGCTCGGCCTGAGACAAAGACAACGGCTATGCAAGCTCAAGTCCAGCCAACATCCTGACTCTCAGCACCACTTCCTGTATACAGCCAACCTGCAGCCTCTGAAGTCCAGCTTCAATAAGATAACCTCCCTTATTGGGGTTAATCAGCTTAAACTGTCCACCGCGGTGAGCCGTGGTGTCGCCCCCCCCCTGACAGGTCAGAAAGTCACTGAGCCAATTTAATTTCCTCTCGGATAACTGGATTTGGTGTGGGGGGCTGCAGATTGGAATATTAGCCAAAAAAGCAATTTGGGCCGTCTGTCAAGCAGGAAGTCAATATGACTGGGAGAGGAATTACTGCTGGACGAGTGTGTCAGGTGTTATTATGTCTGAGGGGAACAGACGCTGAGACTTTCTACATTTATTAGATATTGAAATGAATTAAAAAATACACACACACATAAAAAGACACAAGCCATGCTAGCGGTCGGAGTCCAGGCCCTGACTAATACTCACCAGACCCCCCCAACACATCCTGGCATGTAGCCAGTGTTGAACATAAACACTTCCAAACACATTCCCAGAGCTAGCTAGCGTGCTAACTCCACCCCCCTGGCTCAGGAGGTATCTGTGTATGTCTAAGTAAAGAGATACCGGCCCGTCATGACAGCGCTGCACAATGTGCCATGCCTATGTGACTGTGTCCAGCCTGGCAGATGGCCGCGGCGCTCACGGCAGCAGAAGGTCACCAGAGATCAAACACCACACGGCATGGGGTTGTGTAACCCGCCCACGGCCCGTCCTCGTCTGATTGATGGCAGCGTGTCAGTAGACAGATATGAAACAGAAAGTCCAGATCCACACGTAGAGAATCCTGGGAAAGACACTTGAACTGTTGTGGTATGGAGACATGCATCATGGGTAAAGCCTGCAGCAAGAGTTTCACTGAAGTGCAGCAGGTCGCCAAGTTCAGTGTCAACACACACAGACTCCTTTTGTCGACATGAACACACAAAATGGTTGAACTTTACCACCAAATGATGATTTTTTTTTTTTGCTTTTTCAGTCAATCTCACCTGGCTGCTTATTAGAGATCGGACCAGCAGACTACAGATACACGACACTCATCAAGATAAAATCAAGATAATGCACAGAAACAAACGTGAGCTGGGCTTGAAAGGTGATTTGTTTGAAGTGGCTTCCAACCTTTTCATTTTGTTTTCTCACAGGCACTGAATCACAATGCAATCAATCACATCAAATCAGATAAATGAACTCACCCCCATACAGGGAAAGTGGGATCAGACTGGGTCCAGCTGGGTACTGGTCTGACCCAGATTCTTCTAAACATGACCATGTCTACTAGCTGGTTTCAGCGTCTTGTGCACATCTTTTCTAATACACATCAAGGGTTCTTGGCTAATGCAGACACAGATGGGCGAGGTGGTTTTGGCCCACGTCCACTTTCCCAGCAGAGGGCTGCTGATGTTGGAGACGGACCACGGCTCTGGAAGCCTCCACATACTTCTAGTTCCTTTGAGGAACATGTTTATATAACCAGCGCTCTTATATCAGCTTACGCAACCACCCGGGATTTAACATGTTCAAGTGCTAAGTTTTCATCATGCCATTCTCTGCGTGGTTTGGTGTTGCGTAATGGGTGCGCTGTTTCTGTAGTATCCATTAATACAATGTACTGAAGGTCAAACACACTGAACATACCTGTTGGCTCACTGCAAGCCCCTCTGGACATGAGGGTCAGCTCAATGCCCCAAGTGCAATTTCAGTGAAAAAGAGATATTCTCAATCTTTCCTACAGTGTGATGTATATGGAAACACACAATTTCTCCATGCTTTCTTTTTGTCAGTTGCACATATTCACACATGTATATCTGCACCCACAGATATAGAAAGCAAAGTTTGGTATGTCAGAAGTATTTGGGACCAATAGTTTGGAGAGTGGCTGAAGCTGATGACAGCGGTCTGGAAACGCTGCTCCTAATTGGTATAATAGGACCCCCCCCCCCCCCCCCCCCCCCCCCCCCCACCCCAGCTGAGACCCCGCCGTCATTACAATTCACAGTTTTTGCCCCGTGAGTCGCCATCAGTCTGTCGTTGCCATGGGAAACCAAGCTCCATCAATGCTCAAAGGCTCCCTATCAATTATAAGCCAATTGGTGTTTTTTTCTTTTTTTTTTTTTTATTAAAATCAAAGAGCCACATAATCAACAAACGACTGCAACAAATTATGTGTCATTGAATTAAAGGTAGACATAGCAGTCACTGACAAAGAGTTGAATTGTGTTCTTGTATATTAGGATTTGCATTTCTAAAAATGTGAAAGTCTGCACATGATGGAGGCGCTACGTGGACATGGGGTTTTCCACTGAGATGTTCAAAGTTGATTTTTACCACAAAAGTGAACTTTGACCCTTCACACCACGTGGTATGTGGTCAAGATCTTCTCCAAGGTTTTGAATGGGTCGCGTTTGAACTCAGGCCACAAGTATAAATGAATCTTGACTGAGACATCTTGAGGCCGTTCATAACTCCATAACGCCGTATATGAAGTCGCTTGGTTCTGGTCAAATGTTTGGTCGAATGTGTGGGAAGGAATTCAACAGCCAACCAGCACTTTGTTTAGCAGCTATTAGGTACCTTCTTTATATTGGGTTTTTACAATTTAGACATTTAGCCGATCTTTATCCAATACAACAACAACAACAACAACAGTAGAAGGAGCTTCGAGTTCCAGACCCCAAACACAACAGAAGCAACCAAACTAAGAAGTGTGAAGGTCAGCTCTACCTGTGGTAAAAAAGGTTTTTTACTTCACCATAAGAGCATCTTAGGTTTGCAGACAGGGACACCCAATCAATCAATTACATATTTGAACAGAATTGGTAACATATATATAAATGTCATTGCACACGGGAAACAATCTGACATGTTCAATATGACCGACAAGAGAATTTATCTCTGTAATCATCCCTGTCAATGCAAGTTTCTTGGGATATCAACTGTGAAGACCTTCCTCCAACCACTGGTAACAGCAAAGCCACACAGTGAAAGTAAAGACAAAATATGAAAACAAATGTATTTTTATGAGAGAAGACAACAGCGTGCACTTTGCACCGATACAGGTTCATGACCAGTCAGATGCAGGTGCGTGTTGAATTCATCCACTGTACAATGGTGAGAACAAAGTCCGTAGGGGTGAAAGAAATCAATTAGGATGTGGGTGCAACCACCAGTGGCTTTGTTATTGGATTAATCCCACAAAGCCCCTGACACATGGGAGTTAAGCCGTCTGTGGTGATATCATGACGTCTGCCTTCTCGTCCCGATGAGAGTGCTATTGTTCAGCACGCATAACGTTAGCATGATCCTCGGCTAGCGCCTGCCCTCGTTCCACCTGTACCTCAACACTACCGAGGTACAAATCCAGAGGAGATTTCAGTCGGAGGGAAAGGGAAAACCTTCCCTGACCTCTTAGCTCTTTGAAAAGGGAAAGGAGCCCTCAGTGGATTAAAACTGAGAACAACTGGACGGAAAGCTGATCTAAGTCAGTGGCGCTCAACATGTTTAGCCCATGAGCCCTAAGAACAGAGAGGGGTGAACTGCAACATCCTTCAACCCTTTTTTGGCTATTTCACTTAATTAATTAGCGTGAGACTAATTCATTATTTCACAATAAGAAAGCATTTATTGCAAAGATAAGAGACATAATACATTTCTATATTAGAAATATAGTTATTTTCATTTTCCAAAAATCTCAACCCTAGATCACAACACCCAGGTTGAGATCTAGGGTTTGAGTGAAATGGGTTCCAATAACATTAGTTTTGGGTCAAAGCTGCCAATAGCCAATATTCAGTATATTTAAAATTGACCCTCTTCATGGCAGAAAATTCCCAAAAGTACAAATATTCAGTGTTCCCCCACAGAATGTTCTTTTTGCATTGTGTTTTAAAGATTGACAAAAGTGAAACTGTTGGGTAAAATCATATCCTCACATCCATCACATGGGCAATGGGCAACGCTGGCTGGCCAATTTTTATTGAAAGGCCAATATTATATTTAAGGGTTGAAATGTTGGACACAATCCACCACCACTAATGCCACTGAACGTCAATAGTCAAGTCTGGCCCTGGACCAGCTTTGGTTTGTCACAGTATCAAATGGTTTAAACAGTCTTTGAGGATTAGGCTCCAACACATATTGTACCTGTGAATCAACACCGGACCACCCACCCACCTGCTGCAGTCCATTACTCAGGCTAGCCCGAAAAAGCACAGGCCTTCAGACAACCTGCTGATTGGTCAGAAGGCCCACGGGAGCTTTGGAGATGAGGCATAAAGGGACGCTTTTATTGTTTTCTGATAAATGGGGAATAGACTCATCCATAAATCTGCCCAGCTTCATTCAGTGCCTCTCAGCTAAGTAATTAAATAAGTCATGTGCCAGTTGGCAGGGTCTCACCACTGATACCCCTCCTCCGATAGATCTACCCCGGCAAGCAATTGCACAGCTTCATAATTTCCTTTGTTGCTGGTTAATTGGCTTTGTGTGGCGTCTGCCGTTGTCATTTGCATTTCACCACAACTGAAAGGCCAAACGTGGTATCATCGACAAAGAGACGAGATTTTTGCCATCTGACAAGCAGGAAATGCTTGAATGGTGCTGAAAGACCACAATCTATCACAATGCAGTGAAATGATGAGAACTCATATTGCAACATGTTTTGAGAGGAGAATCAGCCGGGATGAAAACAACACACAGTAACAAAGACATCTGTTGTTGCTTTTTGAAATGTACACCCATAGGAAGTCTAAGCTCTTTTTTAATCAGAAGCGATCCCATTACCACAAATGTGCTGACTTTGTGATGGATGCCATCATCCAGTTAGAAGAAATTTCATAAAGAGGCGACTCACCCGTCTGTTGTCGTACAGTGCTCTCTCATTGGTTAATGTCCCAAAAATTGTTGGCTGAAAAGAGAAGGAAGGTTCCATTACTTTCATGTGTACTCTCAATCAATTATTGCACATTGTAAGAGCATTTTTGAAGGGGCATTAAAGGAACATTCCACTGTGTGAAGTACAATTCATTTGAGGAGTTATTTTGTGATGAAATGTTGTAATTTACCTTTCTGTTGTACCAACTTTCCCTCAACTTGCCTTGTCTACTTCTACTTCAATTAATGATTTCCTACATTTCCCAGAATTCCTTTAATAACCTTCAGAGAATGTGCTTGAACTTGTTCCATTCAGCTGTGCGTTATGTGTAGGTGGAAAGAGAAATAGTGATAGTGATAGTGATTGAGCCCCTTACTCAAAAGGCAACATGTCTTGTGGTTGCAATGCATTTTGGTCTATCTTGGCTACTGCATTGCATTCTGGTCTATCTCCTGTCGGTGGAGAAATTGGTCTCTCTCTCTCCTCTGATTTCTCCTGTATGATTGTTGATCGTCGGTCTAGAAAGAAGCCCTTGCTCTTTGATTCTGATTGGCTGACACCAAAACCTGACGGTTACCGTTGATGGTTTCGATCATGAACCATTTTCTGATGTCAGACTGGAAATATCTCAACGTGACGTCATGTTGTCTATCTTTGGCTACTTATCTATGGGACTGTTGCTGTAGATTCGCTCCATTCCCCAATGAAGTTTTAGAGTCGGTAGGTACACTGGTGGTAAAGTTTTCTCCAGCAAAGGAAGTGAAAAATCGAAACCTACGAGCTAAAAGGACACAGCAGCGCCAACGCCAACGACTAAATTACATAAAGTTACATACCTTACATACCTACAGACCTTTGTCCTTAAATAGGAATTACATTGATAGAACTTGTCTCTGGCACAGCGATCATTTAGTGCTTTGGGGCAGTAAAAGTTACTTATTGCCCCTTTAAATTTTTATTCATCCAAAGAAAGTTGATTAAGCAACTTTCACCCTGCTTTTCATTCACGCGTGGGAGATGCCCAGTTACCCCAACAGTGCACTGGTATGGTATTTTACTGAGAATCTGAGAATTTATGAAATATTACATTATAAACATTAACACAATGAGAAGTGCATGACTGATAAAGGTAACACTGTTGTCAACACTCTCAGTACTGAACCAAGTCTGCCTCAACACAACTCAGGAAACAAGGTAAAATACATAAATGTACAGCATGAAACAGCAGCCAAGCTCAAACCTGCTGAGCAGCAGGCATTGTAGCTAGAGCAAACTTTAACTGACAGCACTTGAAAAATTAATGACGCTAATAAAAAATCCAAATTTATTATGGCAGGACAGGTGCCCGGGCTGAGAGTAATGGCCGTCATCTGCATTTAATGCGGACCTGAATGTGGGCAGCACATGGGCTAATTAAAGTTGAAGCTTTACATAAAGAAAGCGCCGACCGAGCAGAATAAAGTGCTTCCCTTTGCAAGTCAGGAGACGACCCGCCGCTGAACAAAGAGACGTACTGCGGTCGGATCTCAGGGTGTTCCTCCACGCAGTCATATAGTCCACTCATGCAGAAACATAACTGGATTAAGAGAACAAGGCGAGCTCACCTAACCAAGCATATAATGAACTGTGTTTGTTCCGGCGGTGAGACAATAAATAAATATCTCCTTTCTGCTTGTGTCGAGAGATTATGGAGAGCCAACACAAGTGATTTTACACACGGTTGATTCAGTACTCTTATGTTCAAAAAGAAACAAAAAGCTTTCTCAGAAAATGGATTCATCCTGATTTATTTTTATGTCTCTTATTCCAGTGGATGACTGAAAATGACCGGCTACTTGATACAAGATGATGGTTTTCATCAACATCAACATGTTTTTCCATTGTTTCGTACAATTTAAACTTGATGATGAGGATGATGAGTTTTCACGTGTCTTTATGTCATTGCAATATATTACTTGTGCCTGGGATGAATGGAATTGCTGGTCATTAAATAGAGTATGAACACACCATCAGGCCCTAATTCTATATTTCCATTAATAGTTCACAATAAAGTCTACTTTCACGTCTACTTTCTCTTTTCTAGTGGCCTGCAAATAAGTGAGAATGACCCTGCAGCACCCATTTCCACAAGCTGCTGTCAGGGTGGGCATTCATTCAACTTTAATCTCCTCAAGTTGAGCACTGGCAGGGATTTATGGGTAAAAGCCCACAGCTGCATGCAGTTGCATAACTCAGTCCTATTATCCAACCTGTTTCTCAGTGACACAGGAGCAGGAAATCAATGGGAAAGGCCATTTTGATGGTGCCATGCTAACTGTTGTACTCAGTCTCCTTTAGTGGCAAGCTAGGGGTAATGTGTGTGTGCGTGCGTGCGTGCGTGCGTGCGTGCGTGCGTGTGTGTGTGTGTGTGTGTGTGTGTGTGTGTGCTTTATTGAGTGTGCATGTGTGTATGTGCATAAATACCCATATGTGTCCTGTGTGTGTGTTTCTGTGTAAGCTTGCATCTCCAGAGGGAGGACCTTGATAATATTGGCACTGAATAATAGAGTCAAAATATGAAACAAATCAAGCTGTTCTCAGGAAACAGCCTGTCAGATGGCGTTATAACGTATAGAGGGAATCCTCTTAAGAGGGATTTCACTGACCAAATCCATTTGTATTATCTATCTGGAGGATCAAGAGATCAACTCATGTTTCATATTTCATAACATGGCCTCCTTTCTGTACATCCTCATCACATGGAACCAAACCACCATAAATATGCCCTGAACCAACAGACACCTCATGACCAGCAGAACGAACAACCCCCTTGGATAAAGCCGACATAACTAGTTCACGTTGCTCTTGATCAGATGGCCTACTACTTTAGGACTGGACTTTATGTCTGGGCATGACCGGCAGCTCAGCTCAGACGTTCTTGACCCTGTGTGGCGGCGCTGCACCGCCAGCTAACTACTGTTCACCCTTGTCATTAGTTATTAATACAGTCCCAGGCAAAGTTCTATGAAACATTTAAGGGCGAGTGTAGACGCTAATCGGAAAGAAAGAACAGATTGTGCTGAATGTCATTTGCGCAGGGTTCTGTATTACCAAGAGGATCGGTGGAAATGTGAGGGCTGCTGCAAGAAACAAGTCAAAAGCTATTTATTTTTCCCCTTGCAGACTTCAGCTATTTCATTCAATAACCAAACCTAGCTGTCCGGTTGTCCGTATACACTCTGAAGGTGAAGTACAATCCTGGGCCATATTTTACTACCAAATCCAATAACATTGCAGGTTAATGTCTCCAAATTTAACAGGGTGAGATATAGAGGCTTCATGCAAAGAAATACCAATCAGCCAGGCTAGAAACAGAGAGCTAGCTGAACCAGGTTGTTGTGGTGTGTCTGTAGATCATCCAGTAATGTTCTCAGTAAAAGTGATCAGTGTGATCAGGTAGATTTGTCTCCAAATGTAGGTTACTGTGACTCAGTAAACTGTCTTGTCTTTAGCCCTAGTCTCTAGCTCCAAAACACTCTGAGTTGGAGCTGGAGAAGAGTCAGCTAGTTCACCTGAACTAACTGCTAGCTAGCTAACTAGTTACTGTTAACATGGGACTACTAGCCACTGCTAACGCTAGCTTCTACTAGATACGTTAGCTAGTGTGCTAATCAGATGTAGTTAGTTCCCAATCAAACGGTACAGAAATGAACCATATGTACTGAATTTGCTGTAGACCTCCAATATGGCCGCCAGATGGTGTGTTACGACACCTGAAAGCCCTCTATTAAGGTGAGAAAATGGAATGAGACATGAAAACGGAAATAGATAATGAAAGAACGGAAGAATGACTAAGTGGTAAATATCCATGCATCCAGTAAACAACACCTAACCCCCCTGATCAACTCAGCACTCGATGCTCCAGTCATAAGATGATTGCTTCGGGGACTTGGACCTCAAAGTGGTGCTGCTGCCCCACGACCTATGACCTATGAGCTCGGGGCGTAAACCAAGACCACTCTCTGCTGATAGAGAATGGCTGCTGGGAGAGCTACGATATGACACATGGGAAAAAACATGTTCATTATCTTGATGACAGGGGTTGGACTGACCTAGAGATGTTGCATGTTAACCAAATAGAGACCCATGGCCGTTGACCCCAGTGACCTCTCATCTTCCACCTGATCGGAACATCTAAATCTGTCTGGCTCTAGCTCAGTTTACCCATCTTTCTACTATGTATGTGAACACTTCCAGAAACCTCTAGCTTATTTTCTTTAGTGTAACCTAGAAAACCCGAGGGTAGGCATTGGCTCCCTTCGGCTGTTATAAAACATCCCATCAGCGTACAGTGTGAACTCTTTGCCTTGTCTGAACCTGGCAGGAAACAGCAGTGCAGGTTGGTGTTGCGTAAGAGTGTTTGGAGGCTGAGCAGAGCCTCCAGTGTGCAGTTTTAGACAGGTATCTGGAAGAGCGCTCACTCTGAAGGCACTTCAAATGAACAACCATCTCCTGAAGAAGTGGACAGCCATCGTCAGGCTTCGGTCAGGGCACACACTGCAAAAAATGTCCATCTTAAAATTAAAAAAATGTCTATCTTAGGCTCTGTTCACACTTGGGTGGCACAGCGCTGATGTTTTCCAATCAGTGTGTATGTATTTGAAGGCCCAGATCAGAGTAAATCGTTGCCAGAATTTCACCACTTTGGCAGCCAGTGTGGAAGACAACACTGGACAGAAAGAGAAAGAGAAACAGTGACTATTTGGGGATTCAGTCAAAATTGGTATTTGGTTCAAAACTCAAAGGCACATACTGTAACTGAAATGTTTGAATTTAACAGGTATTTTTCGACACTGTTGTCAGTTCATATTGGTATCAGATATGGATTACATCGTAGAACAGATATGAACAGTCCAATGAAATCCGAGCAGCAATTCAGATTTGACCATGAAGGCCTGCACTGTGAACGTAGCCTTATGTCTTAAAATCTTAAGACAAGTGAAACACTAATTTGCCTCGTCTCACCCTCATGGCAGATTGTTTTTCACTTATTTAAGATTGAGTCTAAGATTGTTAGACTCAGTGAGTACACTAAATTAGCTGTTAAGATCAATATTTTTTGCAGTGACAACAGAAGAGGAAGCACTCATCCTATCTGTGTGTTAACCACAAGCCTTGACAGATTGCCATGTGATGTTGTCAGAAAACCAGGGCAAAGTTTATGTAATTTCTGGCCAAACACCCAAGACCTAGTTTGAAAAAAGCTTCTGGAACATGTGACAAAGTCATTCAGCAGGAATCAGGTCATGAACGAATCAGGCCACGCTGCCGGTGAGTGATCTTAGACTATATTTATAGCCAGTTGTGTTATTTTGATATCAGTCTGAGACCATTTTGGACTGACAATGTTTCATACCCTTACTATAGCAGCATTTCCTCACAGACCAGCACTTCAGGGACTAAACAACTGTTTGGTAACTTCAGTCATCATGCCGTCTGCCTGCAGTAAGAAGGTTTACTGTAATGTGATCCTTTATCATTTTCCATTTAGGTTAGGTACTCCTCATTTTGGTTATTGTAAGGTCTAGAATGACAATGCAAAATAACATGAATTGTGACTATAAACTTCTGCAAAATCACAGGCTGAATATTACTTCACATGCCTTAATCAAAATACTGCCTTTCAGATCCAAACAGATCAAGTTATTTTCTTTATATCTTCAAAACGATATTATGGAAACGCCGGTCTCACGTGAGCAGTAATTCCATTTTCCTGGTATTGTTATTATCTCTGAAGATGAAAAACCATAATCTACTTTACTGCCAAACAACACAGGCGAACCGACCTCTGAATGTGATGAGTTGCAAACTCGACTCAATTCAGTTGAACTCTTTTTTTGTCCAGTAAGGGAAATCTGCTTTGTAGATCAGACACATTCAAAATATCAAATACCATAAAGAAGCAGCGAAAGGGACCAGGTAGGAAGGCAGTAGCTTGATACAGTGCAAATAAAGTTGCTCATCAGTGCAAATACAAAGTTCTTACTCGGCACAAGAAGCATTTCATGTGCACATCACACTATCTAATTGAACCTTTTGCTCTTCAGGCGTTCTGCAGCTCAACATGCCCTCTACGGGTTCAGCCTTACAACTCACAACAGATTGAGGATCAGCTCTTTCAGCGGGAACATAATCACAACAGAAAGTGTTTACCTTGCGCTATGAAATGAAAACAAAGCTGACTACA
Organism: Hoplostethus mediterraneus; assembly: GCA_034670385.1. Lineage (NCBI taxonomy): Eukaryota > Metazoa > Chordata > Actinopteri > Trachichthyiformes > Trachichthyidae > Hoplostethus > Hoplostethus mediterraneus. The sequence goes on from JAXDDW010000103.1 coordinate 1,748,343, forward strand.
GAATGTTCAAACTGGAGCGTAATCCAGCGGGCTTTAGTGTTGAAATGGCATGCACAGGTCTGGTAGGAAATTAAAATGGGATTAGGCCCAACAGCCACTCTAGAGGTCACAGGAAAACACTACACTCTAAAAACTAGGGGCTCATTTCTCAAGAAGCACCTCAGGGTTCCAAAAAAAACTCGAAGAACATTCATCCCCTTTTCTCTGAGACTCTTTGGCGTTCCCTATGGCTGCAATTTGAAGAAGCACTAAAGCTTCCTCATACCTTATTTATTTATTGGAGTGTAGCTTATTATGGCTAGAAACTTAATGCCGGTGTATCAAATCCCAAATGCTGCAGTGGTTTAATGTGAAGATCCAAATACAGCTGGCAGTCCAGAGGCGCCTTCCTCACATGAGAAGACAGAGACTTCCAGTAAAAGCGAGGACCAGCTAAGGTGAATGTTCTTTCATCACATGCTTCCTCGTAGCAGCACCGCCCGGAGACGTCTTGTGATATCTACTCAGTACATTGGTGTGAAAATGGTCTTTTCCCATGAATAATCTCCGTCTCTACTGACTTGAGGTCTGTGGGTTTGCTACGGTTCGTGTTCCTCCGCTGTAATGCCCGGAGAAACTGCCAACAACCAGGAAGCCGTTAGTCTTCGGCGCTCAACAGTGAGAGTTTTGTGTCTGCAGCGGCGCGTCTTTGCCAACGGCGTCTATCGTGAAAAGTTCAAAACATTACATAACTCCTGAAATGTCACGCCCGTGTTCTCGTCTGGGCCGCGCAGAACCAACGCGTCCAGTTTCCACCGGTCGTGCACACGCACAGTGCACATGCACATGCACATGCACACACTGCTGTTCCTTGTGTCCAGCCTGTTAGTCAGTAGGTGGTTATGGTTTTCAGGACTCCCAAAAAAGGAGCACGATAACTTCATGACCCCCTGTTGCAAAACACACAAGATGTTGACAGCAAATGATGATCTTCCTTTTTCCAGGCAGTTTTTTGTACCTGACTGCTTGTTAGAAGCGGACTACAAGGGTACAAATACACATTCCCAAAATGTATTTCGCAGACGGTGACCTGCAGGATGAAGCTGAGTTCAATGTCAACCCAAACAAGTAAAACGGTAAAAATTTACGTTAAAACGGTTTTGAACTGATAGACAACTAAAGACATTTAAGCTGAACTAAATAATGGCCCGTGAAATTTGACGATCTCAAAAATACTTTGGGGTTTAATACTCGTAATAAGTAATACGGTAAGTAATAAGTAATAAGTACCAATGATGACTGAGTCATTCATTGGAGGACACTGGTGCTGTCTAACTCAGTGGGTAAAACAGGGATTCATTCCCACCGATATTTAGGTTTCCACAAAACAAAAGATTTAACATCTAAATTTGTTTATTACAATTCTAACTTTTGACCTCACGACCCCTCACGACCCCCCACCACATCATCTCCTCTCCTGTCTAACATCTCTTGGCCTGAGATGACCTCATGTTTCTCAAGTGATCAGGGGCAACTCATGCTGCCTTTCCTGTGCTTGTGATGCTGGATGAGGTAACGGCAAGCTAACACCTCCTCACCTCCACAGCCCCGTTCACCAGGATGACCGACTCACTCAGGCTTGTGTAATATGTGGTGTTCACTTACTGCACCGACAGAGGGAATCAGGAGAAAAGAGCCAGATGAAAGATGTGTTTAAGTGTTTTGCTGCATTCCCAGACAGGCTGACAGAGAGAGAGAGAGAGAGAGAGAGAGAGAGAGAGAGAGAGAGAGAGAGAGAGAGAGCGAGAGCGAGAGCGAGACAGAGAGAGAGAGAGAGCGAGAGCGACAGCGAGAGAGAGAGAGAGAGAGAGAGTGACAGCGAGAGAGAGAGAGAGAGAGAGAGAGAGCGAGAGCGACAGTGAGAGAGAGAGAGAGAGAGAGAGAGAGCGACAGCGAGAGAGAGAGAGAGAGCGAGAGCGACAGCGAGAGAGAGAGAGAGAGAGAGAGAGCGACAGCGAGAGAGAGAGAGAGAGAGAGAGCGACAGCGAGAGAGAGAGAGAGAGAGAGAGAGAGAGAGAGAGAGACAGTCTAAGAACAAGCCAAGCTTTACTCTGTTATGCTGCAGCAGGACGGATCTTTGCTTGTTAGTTGGTTTAGTCCGGGCTAAGATGTTTTGGTGTTGAAGAGCTGTGGGTGTGTGTGTGTGTGTGTGTGTGTGTGTGTGTGTGTGTGTGTGTGTGTGTGTGTGTGTGTGTGTACGTAGGCCCTCGTTGGCTCCTAAGAGGTTAACGGGGAAAGGAGGGCCACTACTGAACTTCTTTGAAGACGGGGTAACACACACACACACACACACACACACACACACACACACATACACACACACACACACACACACACACACACCCTCTGATTCACACTCTACAGTATGGTTGGCAGAGAGTAAGACGGTGTATCAGGTGTCTCAGGTGTCTCAGGTGTCTGAGCGTGAAGACCTTTGATCAATGCCAATATAATCTGGAAGGTTTAAAGGTTTAAACGTTTTTTGTAGATTGATGAGAACTGAGACGCCAAACTCATCATTTGTCCGCAGTAGATAGTTTACTCTGAGCATGTTGAGTAACTATGGCGACGGACCTTCTGGTAACAAAAGGTTGTCAGTGGTTTGTTTTTTATATCCTGTAGATTCATAATTTAAAATACTTTACCTGTTATTACTCAACGCAGTGTGTTAGCATGGAGAACCAACAAGCTAGTGGGGACACGTGGGTGGTTTTGCTGACTCATGTTTTCATCACTTCAACAGGTAAGATGAGTAACGGGACAAAACGGGACAATTAAACTCCATCAACGCCCTTACTTACTTTTTACGTGACAAGAGGATTGAACACCACCTCTTACGTTAATGTTAATGTTAATGTTACGTTAATGCTAGCTGCCTATGCTAACCCTTTAGCATGTGACCAGGACAGAGGAATCCACCAGAGTCTAGTTGCATGGTAACGATATCAACCTGCAGCTACATGCACAGCTAGCTGCAGTGTGTGAGTCCTGCCTAATGCTGCAGCAACACACACTCATGTGATGTGTTGAGTTGTCGGCGTGTTGTGCGTGCAGTGACCCGACTTCATCACATGTCTGTGGACGTCCTGTACTTTCAGACAGGACAGAGGAGAGGCCGAGAGGCAGTGGGGGGTGTTGAGTGTTTACCTACCCGCTGCTTGGAGGCCGGCCTCAACCCGAGATGGGGCTGGCTCCGACACTGGGGACAGAAGGGGGGGTGGGGGGGACAAAATACCACAGTTAATGTCAAGAGGAAAAACAACACACACACATATTTCATATTACATCACATCTGAGTTTTCTCACCTGACCTCGATGGTGTAAATTCATAACATACATCATAATAATCAGCTGGATTAAAATGACCCAGCAGGACAGAGACATGCTAGAGACACACACTTACACATGCACACTACTACAGGCATGCAGACACACCCACAGACACACACACTCAAGCACACCCAGAAACATGCACACACTTACATTCACACATACACACCAACACACACACACACACACACACACACACACACACACACTCTGACACACGCACACTTTCAACTCTGATAAAGACATTATTTGATCTAGATTATTTGATGTCCATTTCCTTCTCAACCACACACACACACTCTCACACACACACACACACACACACACACACACACACACACACACACACACACACACACACACACACACACACACACACACGTGGTGAGTGGCTTGTGCAACAGGAAGCAGCAATAAACCTTTAGGAGGAAGCGGCTATTATTTTATGAGCTGCTTCATCTGGAGATACGTGTTTTCCCTGCAGGACCTTGAACGCCTCGATCAGGAGCTCATACACTCAACACCTGTCTGAGGTAAAAACCTCTTCATACACTCAACACCTGTCTGAGGTAAACACCTCTTCATACACTCAACACCTGTCTGAGGTAAATACCTCTTCATACACTCAACACCTGTCTGAGGTAAAAACCTCTTCATACACTCAACACCTGTCTGAGGTAAAAAACCTCTTCTCTCTTAACTGGTGTCAAGAGACCAAATTCTGCTTATGTAAAAATCACAGGGACACACACACACACACACACACACACACACACACACACACACCGGTTATTTAACTTCATAGTCCACTCTCTCCTACTAACATAGTTCACACTGACACTCATAAAGCATCATGTAACATCATGCTGCCCTCAAACAACCTACAGGTATCTACTGTTGACACACACACACACACACACACACACACACACACACACACACACACACACACACAGATGTCAGACCCATATGTCCTCACTGTAACAGTAAACATAAACCCGTATGATCACACTCACAACACTTCTGATCTGTGCAGGCAGGCTTTTCACAACAGCTAGCTAGCTGCTAAGCTGCGATGCTACGCTCAGTGCTGAGTGGTAGCTAGTTAGCTATTAGCATGCTAGTTAGCTAAGTCGCTAGTATCTCTAGGGTAACGTAAAACCAGTGTTCTGCTGCTGACCACTGGGAGCTTCCCAGTATGACCAGTCTTCACTGCCGGCCCTCGTTCACTTCCCCCAGTCAGATGTTTTCAGACCGACGTTCCCGCCGTAAACCCTCTGACCTCTACGGCATCACCACCACCCCATAATCCTCCACAAATCAATGACCAAACATGCCGTCCATAACTGATCAAAACCAGTAGCTTGATTTACTGTCATCACTCATCACAAGTGAATCAGATCAAACTCTCCTTCTGTCACAACAACAGGAGACAGTTGTTTTCTGTTTGACTCCACCAGAAAACTGCTGTGACCTTTAGAGGAATATTACTGCAGAGAAAACACCACAATGCTGTAGCCTCTCTCTGATAGGAGGTGAAGAGACGGGAGAGAGAGAGAGAGAGAGAGAGAGAGAGAGAGAGAGAGGGAGAGAGAGAGGGAGAGAGAGAGAGAGAGAGAGAGAGAGAGAGAGAGAGAGACAGAGACAGAGAGAGAGAGACAGAGAGAGAGAGACAGAGAGAGAGAGAGAGAGAGAGTCTTCATCACATCATAAAGGGATATTTTGGTTTTGGACATCATCCTTTTGGTCTGTTTGTGTTAACTGGTTTAATCAGATTCATTTCAACTGGGGAAAAAGAACTGAAATCTGATCACTGTGCACTCTCATACACACACACACACACACACACAAGTAAAGACTAACCACTACTATTATTACACACTACTGTTATTACTACACTACTGTTATTACTACCACTACTGTTATTACTACCACTACCACTACTATTATTACTACCACTACTATTATTACTACCACTACTATCACTATTACTGAACCAGGCCGCCAGATGATCACATCCTGGTTCATAACCTGGGAGGTGGAACTCTCCAGGGGCCAAAGGAAAAAATAATAAATGCAAAAATCAAATCAAATCAAATATATTGTTTTTCTCTGCTTTTCCCCAATAATTAATCAAGACAAATGAAAAAGTCAAAGCCTCCTACAAGGAGTCACCAGGAGGCTTCATGAGAACACAATCATCATCATCATCATCATCATCATCATCATCATCATCATCATCATCATCATCATCATCATCTTTAGTTTATAGATCAATAGAGAGAGATCAAGACAGGTTTTGCTGTAGTGTAATATGTAATAATGGATCATATATTTAGGCTCCGCCCACCAGCAGCTGAACCAGATTAGATTAGGACACTCATTAGGATATGGGCTTGGCCACTGTGGACGGAGCACAACATCAGGTGTGTGTGTGTGTGTGTGTGTGTGTGTGTGTGTGTGTGTGTGTGTGCAGATCAATCCTCCTATAGTAATGAGGTGTGAGGCAGCCAGCGGCGTCGCTGCAGGTCCGGTGGGGGCAGTAATCCACCCCCCCCCCTCTCACAGGTCAAGGTCAACTCTGCGACCTTTCAGCAGCGTTGACCAACAACATTAACATCACCTCTGATGCAGCTCGGCCATCTGGGTGACACCATTAGACAGAGTGGTTGAACTGGGACAGACGAGGCCTTCTGGACCACATCCTGGTACCTGGGCAGGTGGTCAAACAGTGTGTCCAGTACTGTGACGTCTTTCTCCTTGGATTTCCTGTTGATGGAGTTTGAGTTCCTGTAGGTGGCGCTCTTCTCTTTGTCTGTTCAGCCACAAAGACGCTGCTCATGCTAACTACCTAGTTCTTCTTCTGTTGAAACGTAAAACGCATCACTTCCTGTCCAGGGGGTTTCTCTCGATAAAGACCTACCTGACACCGGGTGTTGAGAGCAGCAGATGGAGAAGCTTCATGATGGTTGAGGTTGATCACTACTGTGTTGTACTGTATTGATCAGTGATAGAGAGGATCAAAAAGGACCTACTGGTAAGAGACTAATGGACATTGGGACGTTTGTTCGAGACTGATCTTGTGTATGGAGTAAAGCAGTGGTTCTCCATCCTGGTCCCTGGGGCCCAGAGTCCTGCTGGTCTTCTACCCTACCAGGTAGTTGATTGCATTCAGGTGTAAATCTGTCCCTGAGCCAGGATGAAAACCAGCAGGGCGGTGGGCCGTCACTACTTCACAACACAATGATAAATATCTTCAAGTAAAGTAGTCTGAGAAGGCTTTAGGCCTAACAGGGTTTCAAACACTGTCAAACACTGTTAGTGCACTTAGCAAATAGTTGGACTCTTAACCTTCAAACATGTCACACTTACAACCATCAGAAGAATCAGTGGAAGGACGTATGAGATACTGAACACACAACACACCGACACCGGGACGCAGTGAGATGCATCATTTCCACAATTTTCATCAAAATCTGAGAGTCTGAGACATCAGGGATGCTACTCAGCATCGCCCCAAAGCATCGTGGGAAACTCCCCGTCACCCCGTTCCCTGCAGCGCCCTGCGAACACTCACCAGCCGCACTTCCTTCCTTCAGTCCTTCCCTTGCTTTCCTTCTCTTCTTATCCACTTCCCTTTCACGTTCACACTGATATGACTCGTCTCTGACACCGGAGGGTCACATCAGGTCACACACTTGCCCAGTGCAACCACAGTCCTCTACTGGTGGCCACTGAGCAGTGCCTTGCTCATGGGCACTTTAATTGTTGAGGGTGTCAGAGGAAGCATATTATGTTCACCTTACCTGCCAATATTTTCCTAGAAAGTTCTACGTTTTCAAACCAGCGAACTTCCAATTATGAGAACTAACGGTCAACCTTCAGCTTCTTGTCTGAGAGTGAGACTGGGTCAGAGGACACGAGGCGAGAGAACCTCCTACTGAGTCAACAAGACACCATATCTTTGAAGCATTTTCTCTCCGCTTCACAGAAGGTCCTGTCTTTAGTCTTGGATGTGTAGTTGTGTGTGTGGAGGCGTTTTGTGAAGGTGCTCGTTGGTTTGGGGTTGTTCATTTCAGTGGAGAAGTGAAGGAGTTCTGGGGCGCTCTTCATCGCAGGGTTAGGACTACAAGTTCTATAATATGTGGTTTTGATCCAGAGAGCCTGAACTCAGCACCTTCACCAAACACCTCCATGAACAGGCACTACCACTCTCTTCTTCTAACTATAGGAGATCTTGGCTTTGTGTTGTTCTTCAGTCTTCTTCAGTTTCCCTCCTGCCTGTTGTCATATCTGCTGGTATGATTCCTAAATCATCATTAAACATGTTATGGACAATACAACATTCTGGACCGTCCTCTATATTATATATTGGGTTCAGGGACAAATTTCTTCTGTCAAAGTTCTTCAGGAAATCCTTTAAATCCTTTAAATTCCAATAGTACAAGACTTCAGCGTCTGAGGTTCTGAGGCTGGACTGATCTTCTTCCCACAGAACATTATTGTGTGAATTCTTTTATTTTGCTTTTCCCACTTTCCTGTGGAAAAAGGATCACTGAGGTACTCAGTATCAAATGTATTGGTAGCATGAATGCTTGTCTCCTCAGTGGTGGAGCCTCTACCCATCAGTTATGTGTTGCACACTGCCCCCTGGTGGTTTGACGACTAGGGGCTTACTGGAGGGCAAATGCATGTACAAAATAAGCAACATGTAATGTTGCTGGAAATGTCTGCAGGGAAGATTCCTTCACATCACACACACGTTCACATCCAGGAGCTTCCCAGTACAACCAGTCTTCTACTGGTAGCCACTGGGAGCTGCCCAGTACAACCAGTCTTCTGTTAACCGCTGAGCAGCTCCACTGGTACAGTTGGGGATAAAGTGCCTTGCTCACTGGTACCATCATTGACTTTCCCCACTTTCTCAGCCAGTCCAGGATTGGAACCAGCAACCTTCCAGTCACAACCCCCAATCCTCTAACCTCTAGGCAGATGAGTGACAGAACTGATAGACGGCGTTCTCTAGGGGTTGCTGAAAGGCATTCTGGGAAACGTGGGAAATCACAAACTGAAGTAGAAGGAGACTAAAAACGTGAAGTAACTCCTGGAACGCTTTGAACCTCACAGACTGATGATGTGTTGATATGGAAGATCTGAGGGTGGAAATGTTCCTTTCATGTGGATGCTGAAGGACATTTTCATTTGCTAGGTTAAAATATACACATGCAATACCGTGCAGAAGTCTGAAGGAAGCTAGAGTTTTTAAAATATACATTTGGTCTTAGATGTTTTTTTTTATTACCTGCATCAGTGTGTCAGAATAAAAGAGATCATTTGAGACGTCCAATCATTCATTCATTTTGCTTTACATGTGTCTAAGATGTTAGCACAGTACTGTCTATAGCCCCTACATAGTACTGAGTGAGTAACAGGATGTTCCTGTGCTGCGTTCGTCTCTGTTTGTCACAAATGGAAATCAGCTCTCTGCTAACAGTCTTCATCACCAGTCAGAGAGATGAAGGCTCTCTGATTAGCTGCTAGGTGACGCTTCGCTCCAAAGCGACCTTCGGCTGATTAACCCTCCTGAGACCACCGCAGACCAGACGCTTTGTTCCTGATTAACACACACACACACACACACACACACACACACACACACACACACACACATACACACACACCAGGCAAACTGTCTAGCATGGAGGCTTGTCACGCTCTGGTGAACGGCTCTGCTGTCGCGTCGGACGTCAGCGGCGTCTCGTCACATCTCGTTTCGTGTCCTCACATTTCTCTCTGCTCATTTTCCTCTCAACCTTCCGGTCTGTTCTTAGCTGACTGGGGGGAGATGCTCTTTTTCAGCAACACCCCCTCCTTCACCCACATTCACACCTGGGAGCTGCCCAGTACAACCGCAATGCTAACTGGGCTAGCTTAGTCGCTGAGCAAGGCCCAGCCTGGTCTGGGATTTGAACCAGCAACCTTCCTCTCATCCATTCCCATCCCTTTACGCCTCCTTTTCCCTCTTGGATCCACGTCTGATATCCATGTGAGGATGAGAGCAACCTCACAACCAATTAGCAAGCAATTAGGTCTGCTTGATTACTCTGGTTATCACTCGTTGAGGTGATGAAAGCTCTGCTAGTCAATACGTCTGTTAGTTCACGTCAGTCGATGAAAGTCAAAATTTAATTTATTGTCAAAGTGTCAGGCAGCGTCAGGAGTCTCCTACATACTGCATATTCTCATCCGCCATCTTCTCCTGGGTAAAGCTTCTTCTCTGTCTTCTCTTCTCTGTCTTCTTCTGCTGTCTAAAGGTGTCTATGTAGGAGAGGGTCAATAAGGTGCTGCTCTCTATCTCCTCACACGACGTCTTATCGTTATCCTTAACCCAGAGCCAGGAGCCCGGACCCCGGAGCCAGGAGTCAGGAGCCCGGAGCCCGGAGCCCGGAGCCCGGAGCCCGGAGCCCGGAGCCCGGAGCCCGGAGCCCGGAGCCCGGAGCCCGGAGCCAGGAGCCAGGAGCCAGGAGCCCCAAACAGAGAGTGGCTGCCTGCATCTGGTTTGTCCCAGTCAGTGACGTCCCTTGAATGCAGCAAACTCCCAACTGTCCTCAGCACTGAAGTGTTTTTCATAATTGTTCTAAAAGTTTTGATAAATTCATTTTTCATTTCAATGCTTTCCTTTGAGTCCTGACAGGCAGGACAGTGCACACACACACACACACACACACACACACACACACACACACACACACACACACACACACACACACGTTTATGAGGTTCTTCCATTGCCTGTATTCATTCACTAAGCTGTGACCCCCAACCAACACACCTAACCTCAAACTGCTCCTTACAAAATAAAAGTAAAAACAAAAACAAACAAAAAATAAGTACAGGAACACACACACACACACACACACACACACACACACACACACACACACACACACACACACACACACACACACACACATAGTATTGCAAGTCATTCTTAGTGTTTGTTTTGAGCTGTTCTGACCACCTGACTGTCCTGCTGTGTTGTTCCCTCTCAGTAAACCTGATCTCTGGTTTGTGGTCACGTTGGTGATTTACAGCGATGGTGCTCAACCTTTCTGCTCCCTGATCGTGAAAATAAAACGGACTTTTATTGTCCCTTTTCTTCAGGCGGTTTCATTTGAACCATGGAAGCCTAGAGGCTGATCCATGTTGGTTATTTAACAGAATAGTGTTTAAAACCTGGAGACATGAGAGTGTACTGTGTTTCTAAATTGGAAATATGTTTTGTCACATTTCAAAATGACCTCATGACCCCCCAAACACAGCGGTCCCAAACGGCAAGTTGGGAACGTCTGATTTATCGGAGAAGACGTTTATTGGAGGAGGAGAATCTGACAGAACCACCGGAGATGTTCTGATCTGAACTGTAAAGGTTTCTTCTTCTTTCTTTCAGACCGTCTCTCTTCCATCAGGGCTCCCAGGAAGCAGGGGTGGATCATGGATGGTGACGTGCAGTTCAACCTCAACCTCAACAAGCACAATATACTGTATAATAATAACTAATAACTGACTTCAGGAAGCTCTTCGCCCCGGACGGCATGCTGCAGACCGACGTACATCAAAACGTTTCCTTTATTTCCTTTATTTCCTTTAATTTTTGTTCAAGTGTTTTGTTGTTTGTCTACTATTCTCTGTTCAGTCTTGATGTCTTTTGGTTCGTCAGCTGCTTCTCCTTTTTCTTCTGGCATGATACATCTTCATAACCCCTCGGGGTTTCGTCTCCTTCCTCCTCTACGGACCGATGCGGATCTATGAGTCGGCTACAGCGGGGGTAGTAGAAGCAGCGGGGTGTCCTGGAGGTGAGACTGGAAGGTTGCAGGTTCGATTCCCACAACAGCCATGTGTCCGCTACATGCTGACTGAGTGGAGGCTGGAGTCGCTTTATCCTCCGGTAACTATTTTTAAAAACTGCTTGCAGAAGAAAGGCGGGCTTTAAGTGGAGGGGTGTTTGTGATGGTCGTCATGGTGACGGAGGCTTTCTTCTCCTCTCGGTTCTCTTTTCTTTTCTACTGAGTTGAGTGCGTTTTAAGCGTTGCACATAATAGAGTGGCTCAGCTTTCTGTTATTACTGAATACAGTTGACAAGAAATGCTTTAGAGCAGCATCCGAATGCACACACACACACACACACACACACACACACACACACACACACACACACACACACACACACACACACACACACACACACACACACACACACACACACCATACTGTTTCCAGAACTGTTTCTTTCCCGTCTTTCTTTATTGTACTGCAGAAATGTTGTGCACGTTTGGGTTGATGTTGAACCTCAACATCAACCCATGTTGTGCACGTTTGGGTTGATGTTGAACCTCAACCCCCCCCCCCCCCCCCCCCCCCCCCCGTCTTGTTCTCCATGACCTAGGGGTTCAACACCACACCTGCTGCCACTGCTGCAATAAATCAGCTTGTTGTTTTGTTGAAGCTTAATTTATCCAGGGAAGGCCACGCCGTTACAGCTAGCCACACCTGGGAACAGCCCAGTAAAACCACCGTCTTCTGCACATAGGTAGGTAAGAGAATTGACGACAAATAGGCAAGGCTAATTAAAACAGGCAAACCTCCCCACTGTTGATATGCCGCTTAAAAGATGTCTCAATGTTTTCTAGGCTAAACTGAAGCTACAAAGGTTTTAAAATGAAAGCTAAACTTTCATTTTTGCTGCATTGTTTGACTATGTCCTAATGTATTTACTGCTCGGTGACACTCAGCTAAAGGATGCTGGGCGCTATGAGAGATAAAGCAGAGATGAGATGTTGAGGTCTCGTCTAGCGCTCGGTGGCTCTGGTCTGCCTCGTCTAACCACTCGGCTTTTCCAACCTCAAATGTGTGCATTCTCCCCCCAAACATTCCTCTTCTCGAGAACATTTCTTTGGATTTCTCTCAACTTGTGCAGACATCTTTTCAAAAGGCAGACCTTGAGTGTACAGTGATGTTAATCTTCACCCTTTGAAAGCTGCATAACAAGCTCCCGGGCTGAATAGAGCCTCCCTTACAGGCTGCACAGAATAAAGCCTCGACCAGAGAGGAGGGCAGGACGTGAGGAACTCAAAGAGAGAGACTGAAAGACGAGGGCAAGAGAGAGAAACTAGACTGGAGACAAAGACGTGGAGAAAGATGTGGTCAAAGTTGACAGAAAGACAAAAAAAAGCAAAGCAGGATAAGAGAAGCAGAGCACTTCATCGGGACTGATTCTCCTGAGGCTTGTAGAAGACGCTCCATGGTAAAGTCAATAAACAAGTTTTCAGGATTTATGGGTAAATTTCCTGCAAGACAACGACAGGAAATGTGATGTGAAACACAAGATCAATAGAGTACCGAGTAGAGTACTTCTGGAAAAACAACACTACTCTGAATTACACCACCTACACTACCACTACTACCGTACCGGTTCCTTATTACACCACCTAGACTACCACCGCTACCATACCGGTTCCTTGTTGCACCACCTAGACTACCACCGCAACCATACCGGTTCCTTGTTGCACCACCTGTCCTTCGAACTTTCACAAATTCAAACAGATGCACAGATGCCTAGTGCAGCTTTGGCACTTCTCTTTTACAAGGTCATTCAAAGGTCACGGCAATTATATGAAGGTATCGCAATTCATTTGAAGGTATCAATTAATTTGGCGAGGATGTATTGATTCTCTACCAGCTGCATTGAACTATTTAGAAAGCAGCACTAAGTGAAAGCATCTGATTTGAAACCACTTGTGTCCTCGTTGCTCTCTGACCCGGTGGAGTCCTGGGTCGGCGCCGTCTGTCGGGGAGCTTGGCATCATGCCCTCTTCGCTTCCAAACCTCTCCGTCCTTCTGCCCCTCTCACCGCCTCGCCACCGCTAAGTCTCCATTAGCTTTCCATCTGTCCGTCGGTTTGCTCTTCTCTGTTCCTGACATGATGCTCATAACAGTTCAGTTTTCACCCTGATTCTGAAAATGACAACATCCCTGATTCGTGTTTTACATTGCTGCTTATTATAGTAATTGTTTTGATATTTAGAAACATATTTTTGAAACCATCTTCATCTTATTATAGTATTATAACCCTGATGCTCTTGTTACTAACTGAAAAATACACTCTATCCACAGTAAGATACACTATGTGGCCAAAAGTCAGAGGACACCCCTACTAGTTACTGAGTTCAGGTGTTCCTCAGGGTTTGGGCTTGGCCCCTTAGTTCCAGTGAAGGTAATCTTAATGCTACAGGATACCAAGACATTTTAGACAATTGGGCGCTTCCAACTTTGTCCAACAGTTTGGGGAAGGCCCTTTGGTGCTCCAGCATGACTGAGCCCTTGTGCACAAAGCCAGGTCCATAAAGACCTGGTTAGACCAGTTTGGTGTGGAGGAACTGGATCGGCCTGCACAGAGCCCTGACCTCAACCCCAATGAACCTTTGGGAGGAATCAGAACGTCGATTGCGAGCCAGGCCTTCTCTCCAACATCACTGCTTCACCTCACCAATGCTCTTTTGGCTGAATGGGCACAAACTCCCACAGACACTCCAACAGCTTGTGGAGCCTCCCAGAAGAGTGGGCGGGTCCAACTCCATATTAATGCCCATGGTTTTAGAATGGGATGTCCAGCAAGCTCATATAGGTGATGTTCAGGTGTCCACTGATTTTTGGTCATGTAACTATCTCGGCTAGCTAGCTAGCCTGCTAACCGTCCAACATCATGAACGAAAAACAAACATTTATTTCTTTACCATCATGTCTCCTAACTAACACTCCACTGAGGTTCTTTGGCTCCATTGAGGTTCAACTCAACCAATCAGATTATGTCTGCCTCTGAAATAAAACCCCAATCTGATCATTTTAACGTCTAGCACTCAGCGCTCCAAGCACCGAACTCACGCTAAGCTCTCAACAGTGCATCCATTCATCTGAAGCTACTGAGGGGAGGAAGCCGTGAGGTCTGCTGGTCACGAAGCTTATATAACAGCTTGAGTAATCTCAGAGCAGGTCAGCGCTTCATGTTCCCAGACATTACAGCAGATTGGGATCTTCTCTCACACATTTATGATTTAATACTCCACTCACACACACTGTGTGTTAGGCAGATTGAGACGAGGCCTGATGGATTGGCAATCCTGTGGTGGTTGTGGATTATGGGTGGAGTGTGTATGGAAGGAAAATGATGAGGGAATAAAGCGGTAGCTGTTTCTGATTTATGGCCGGTGTTACGCAATGACATGCCTTCTGTGTCCCACTGATACTGAACACATTATAGATAGAAAGATGAATTGTGTTTCCTTCTGAAACCTCAAACATCTAAACCTCCTCATCTAAATCTCCTCATCTAAACCTCCTTATCTGAACCTCCTCATCTAAATCTCCTTATCTGAACCTCCTCATCTAAACCTCCTTATCTGAACCTCCTCATCTAAACCTCCTCATCTAAACCTCCTTATCTGAACCTCCTCATCTAAACCTCCTCATCTAAACCTCCTCCATCATCTCCCCTTGTCCCTCCTCTATTCCTCTCTGAGCTCCAGCATCAATAACTCCTTAATGCTAAAGATAGTGAATTCATATTGATCCCACCCATGTGCTTTATAAAGACAATATGTTGACACAGAAATATTTGCCAATTAATATATTGATTGAGTTAATTAATGATCTGATTTGCACAGCTGGTCATATTAATATATCATGGTGTCTATGGCAGGACTTTGTTTCCTCTCTCACCTCTCGCCTTTTCCACTGGGCTTCAACATTAATTAGCCAGAAAATGGTTCTTTGGCTCCGCCCACTGAGGTTTAACTCAACCAGTGAGATGACGTCTGCCTCCAGAGCAGCTCTGCATCTCAAATGTTTGTATAACTAAACCTCCAATCTGCTGACCGTGACCTCCAGTCTCTCTCTCTCTCCTCAGTCTGTCAGGGAAATGCAGTAACTGGTGGCCCTGCAGGAGTCCACATCTATCACACCTCCCTGCAGGGGGTCTCCGGCTGCCCCCGCAGGATGCACAGCAGACGTTTACCATATATTACCTCCACTGCATGCATACATTCATACAACCACATCCATTAGTTTCCTTGCTACACACAGTGAGGGTCCTCCGAGAGGTTTTTGGTCAGATAGCGGTTCTAACTAGAACCGAAATGAAGTGATTTGTTAACATGAAAAATGCAAATCAGAATAAAGACGTGGTTCTGAAAAGGTTCCTTACAGAACCATAAAGGTTCCGTCTCCCATGGGTACAGAGAACCTCTCTGAACGGGTTCTTTACAGCATGAAGCCTGAAGAACCATTTTCTGGTGCTTTTAAGAACCGTTTTGTTTCAGAGTGTTCAGGTACCCTCCAGCTCTACCTGTGAAGCTGAAGATAAAGAAACAGTTCTCTGGCACAGCCTGCAGAACAGGTGTGTGTGTGTGTGTGTGTGTGTGTGTGTGTGTGTGTGTGTGTGTGTGTGTGTGTGTGTGTGTGTGGCACAGTGACCCAAATACAAGCAGCCTTGAGTCTCTGCCATGTCTTGCACCGCTCGCTGGCACCACATGCAGCTCTATTTACAACCAGCTCGCTCTTCCTGAAGAACCTCTATAGTAGTAGTACTATAGTAGTATAGTAATACTACAGGATACTACACAAGAACCACAGCAAATTCCTATTAGAGCAAATCTACAGTGGCAGCAGAAATACCATAAAGTACCTTCAGGTCACTAGAACACGTCCTAAGCCCTGTACGTGTCTAGTGATATTGATTATTGATTGCGCGCCCGCGGCAACATGTTGGATAAATGTTTGCACAGTATCTCATGTCTTCACCGTGATCCTGTCCTGCTCCCGGGGCTCCGCTGTGTCAACACCGTGTCGTGTTTGGTGTATGGTGAGGGTAATAACGGCATCAGCAGCAGGGATCACTCTTAATGAACAGCTTGACAGCATAGCAACTGTCAATCACTGATGAACAAAGACTCCTGTTGCCATAGAGAACTGATGGAGAGAACATGGAGCTTCTATGTTTTCCGCTATAACCACATCATTTAGGTACAGGCTGAAATCACTGTATTGAGTGTTTGCAGCTTCATGTCGGGGCCGTTTTAAAGTATCTGAGCATCCTTACCTCGAACAACGGCGGAGTGCCCTTGTCTGGAAGTGTGCATCCCAGTAATTCAGCCAGGAACTTTGCCATAAAGGTGAGAGGCTGGTCGGATATTCCCGAGGTATATGTGGAGGACGGGGTGAAAGCACACGCTGCTCGCCGCAGAGCTGAATCAACAGGAGGGTCCTGCCGCTGGTCCCCTTGTGAAGTTCTTTGTGGCGTTCAAGGACCGTCTGCGCATCCCTGCTTTCCTCCGCAAACGAGCCCGCAGAGGAGGCTGCTCTCCCGCGGTGATAAAGCTCCGGTATGCCGCTGAATTCAGTCGGACCGCTGCTGGGTGAGAGATTAGCCGTTTGCCGTCGCCTCCAAATCCTCTATGTGGAGTGGAGTACCATCACAGTACAGTACCGACGGGGCGAGAGCAGGTGGGGCCAGTCCGAGGGGGGTGTTGGACAGCCAGCTCGCTTTAAAGGTCGTTTTCATCGACGAGCACCCCCCCGCCCCCAATCAGGGATGAAGTGGAAGGTAAACCCGCACAAACTCACTTTACTCAGCTTTTTGTTTGTAGAATACAGTTTACCCCCCATGTATTACATACATGTACTGAATACCTGCAGTACAGTTCGACCGATGTGTGTTTTTCAGGGCCGATATCGAGATTTTTAGACTAAGTCGCTGACAGCAAATATTTTGGCCATTTGACAATTTTCATGCCAAAAAATACAGTGATTCAGTTTTCGCCCCAGAATTGTCTAACACTCTCCATTGAAACAGAATGATTCCTTTAGCAGCTCTTTAAGGCAGCATGACCCACAGCACCCTGTTCAATGAGGAAACTCTGGTTAGACCTTTAAATTAACTCATTTACAGAAAATATTCCTGAACAATTAAATTAACAAATAAAATGTCAAAGAGAATAAAAATTAATTTCAGGTTTTGCAGATTTTTTACAGATGTTTTTTACAGCTGTGGTCAGGGAGGAACCTTCATCACTGACTGGCCGATATCTGATATTTATATATGATGTTTTTACATGGAAATGAGTATAGAAGTGTCCAACCTGGACACAAAACTGTTGAGGCTTGACGAACACAGGAACTCCCCTGATCAATGGGTCAATTATAAACCTGCTGAGTCATATCTGAGGGACCGCCATCACCGAAACCCTGAGATGGGATGAGAACGTTTCCTCCCGGCAGAGGATGTTCAACCTGCAGCGACTGAGGAAGCTCAACGTCTCGCAGACCAACGCTGGTCCATTTTTACATTTTGAATAATTGAAAGCTTCCTCACATCCTCAGTCACCATCGGGCATAACTCCGCCTCCTCCTGTTTCACAGCTCCAGTGTGTTGTCTGCACCCCCGAGCAAGCTGACCATCGACTGTCAGCTGCCCTCCATCCAGGAACTGCCA
The DNA here is from genome assembly GCA_034670385.1 of Hoplostethus mediterraneus. NCBI lineage: Eukaryota > Metazoa > Chordata > Actinopteri > Trachichthyiformes > Trachichthyidae > Hoplostethus > Hoplostethus mediterraneus. The sequence goes on from JAXDDW010000103.1 coordinate 1,766,257, forward strand.
GACACCAGGGGGAAGGAAACGCAACGCTTGCTGTTATGTTTTGTCCTACATCCAGTGTGTCAGCCTGTATTGTGTAACTGTCTCGTAATGTGTCAGTACCAGTTAACCAGGTCAGCGTCCTGGTGCACCCAAGTCCCCGTGTGAAGCTTTAATGCTGCGTTCACGTCATGTCGGATTGACTGGAAATACGACCTGCCAACTGGGGGAAAACGCTCACGTCAGCCTCCAAGTCGTAATTCCAAGTAGGACATGGGATTCTTTTGGTCGTGAGACTCACTTCCTTTAAAACACCACAATCGATGGACTTCTTCTCACCGTCCAATAGAAATGTCTTGACTTTGCACACTCTGACTCGTTTCCGTCTCAGAGATGTTGAGTATATGAGTATATATATGAGTATAACTGCCTCATGCCAACCTGGACCAATGGACCAATCACTTACTACACTTTCCTCTACAGGTGCACCCATACTGTGGCAGACTGCTTGAATGCACACAGCTGTAGATGTACATATACTGGATGTATGTATGTAATGATATGTGTAGTTTACTGTGTATTTCTTGCACTGTCCCTTTGCAGTGTACTTCCTGTTGTCCTTGTACCACGTACGTCAGAGTAAAGGTTGTCGAAATGTCCTCGCATGAATGTCACCAAAACAAATTGCTTGTCAGTGAAAGTAATTCTGATTAATAGTTTATGTCTTTATTAAGAGAATTCCAAAAAATAAACTGCATGCTTTGTGTTTTCTTTACACCCTCAGTATTGCGTCGCTGCTTCACTTTGCACAGCCCTGCAGGAGGATGCAGTAATTGGTGGACCTGTAATGGCCGACATCTATCACACCTATCTATAGGGACTCTCCTCCACCCATTACAGAGCTGTAGACACTGAGCCACATGACTCCAGACATCCCTCTATACATTATCACCCCCTGCATACAAATATACACATGGAGACCATCGCTCAGTCAGTTGCTGTCCTCATCTGACTGTTTACCGAAGGACGGATGCATCAGGATATCTCTGTGTTAAAAGAAAAATCAATAGTAAGGGTTCATCTCAGTCCTTACAATCAGAAGCAACCAAGAAATGAAAGGAAGGAAAAAAGAACAAACAAATTCAAATACATTTCCTGGTGGTCAGGGTTCCAAAACATTTCTCCAAACCAGAAAACCTTTAGAAAGATCTCAGTTCTCTACACGTCCAAACCAAAGTCACCTCACTGATCTGTGAATTGTTAGAAAGTAGAAGAAAAAGGTCAAGACAGAAAAACACCATGAGTCAGTGGACATTTTAAAGACGGTGCACTACTGACATCGCAGCCGTTCTAATTCATCAACATGGTTTAGCATCAAACAGATTTATCTTCTTCATCATAACACCTTAAAAGGCAGAGCAACCTTTACTACCAATTACTACCAATTTCCATTTAAACAGCTTTTTACCAACTGCTGTCAGGAACTATAGCAATGATGCAACCAGATGCTGCAATTAAATGGCCTTGGTAAAAAACGGAGGAGGAAGAATTGACTGAGTTCTGATATAAATCAATTGAATTGCCAGTATTAAAGCAGGACACATGCAGGATGAAGGAGGATTTCTACAATGGTGCCCGCTGTATGTTGTCTGTAACCGTCATGTTTCAAGGTCTTTGCCATCAAAGGGAATGTTTTCCACATGCAATGGACTGAGATGTACACAGAGCTGAGATTAGACTTGTTTGTACTCTATCTTTACGTTTGATATACCTGCTTTCACTCTGAAAAGGAGAGGATATGAGGTTTCTGTCCTTGAAGAGAGATTGCAACAAAGTGTGTTGATCTCACTACAGTTGTACCTTTGACATCAGTGGATGAGGCCAAGGTCTTTGAGCCTCGCTACTGGAACACTATATAGTAAAAGCACCTCAAGGAACCTTAAGATTGCAACTATAGGGGACCTCCGTTCCTTGAGGAACGCCTTCCTGAACCCTCTAACTCATGGGGGTTCTTTAACCTCTAAGGGATATTTTTCCTTGGTAACCACAAGGTGCTTATTGGTTTTGGGTGTTAGAAGAACCATTGATTAACCCTTTTAGAGTGTACAAAGAAGCACCTAACTGAGTTCTCTGATTCTAGCTTCCTTTGTTCTCCAATATATTTGGCTGCTTCAGTTCAACATGTGTGGGTGGGTGTGGTGGGTCTTCATAATTGCGAGTGTGTTTCATGTCACTGACAAATTGCCAGTACAGACACTTTGGCTGTTGCAGGGATCGAACCTGTGACTTTCCAGTTCAGCGATGGTCTTCTAGACTAGACTAGACCACCCCATGTGCATGTTTGTACACCGCTGACTTTGATGTGCACAACTACCTGCTGTTGCACCTGCTGCCTGTATCTAATCACATTACTCACACACACATAAACCTAATTAGTCACTTCTGAGATGAAGAAACCGTCTTTAATATCTGCCTCCCGACGCCAAAACGCCAAAACGCCGGTGCGCACTTCCCATGAAACAAAATGCCAACAAAAAATAATGAATGAAGCAATCACTCGCAGCAGCCGCGCTCCCGCCGACGCCCCGCTGCTGTACGTGGTTTTAATAATGCTGTTTAATGACATGTTCCATGTGGGCTGGCAAACGCAGCTCCATATGTTGTCACAGCTGCGGGGGGCTGCGAACGCACACGATCTACACAGCATCAGCGCATGGCCCCCTGCTGGGATGGTGTGTGTGTGTGTGTGTGTGTGTGTGTGTGTGTGTCTGTGTCTGTGTCTGTGTCTGTGTCTGTGTGTGTGTGTGTGTGTGTGTGTGTGTGTGTGTGTGTGTGTCTGTGTCTGTGTCTGTGTCTGTGTCTGTGTGTGTGTGTGTGTGTGTGTGTGTGTGTGCGCGCGTGTGTGTGTGTGTACACACAACTACCTTCCTCTTCTATTTGCTCTAATATGCTACTGTATTAAAATAAAACATCAGTTCTGATTTCCTGTCCTCTATTCTCTCTGGGGCCACAGGGAGATTTTATTTGATCGCTTTTATTGAGTCTCCATCTTTGTCTCTCAGCCTCACTGTGGTGTCCTTCACTGTAGTGTTCTTCACTGTGGTGTCCTTCACTGTAGTGTCCCTCACTGTGGTGTCCTTCACTGTAGTGTTCTTCACTGAGGTGTTCCTCACTGTGGTGTTCCTCACTGTAGTGTTCCTCACTGTGGTGTTCTTCACTGTGGTGTTCTTCACTGTGGTGTTCTTCACTGTGGTGTTCCTCACTGCTCTTCCCAGAGATCACCTGTCAATCAAACAGTGTGTCCAGTACTGTGACGTCTTTCTCCTCTGATTTCCTGTTGATGGAGTTTGAGTTCCTGTAGGTGGCGCTCTTTTCTTTGTCTGTTCAGCCACGGTGGCTATCGCTGCTCATGCTAACTACCCAGTTCTTCTTCTTTATTCCACACAAACCACTAGGAAAGAGGAAAGACCTACCTGACACCGGGTGTTTAGAAGAGCAAATAGAAAAGCAAAAAGGGTAAAAATGTAAAAGGGTAGAGGTTGAATCAATCAATCACTCATTCACTCAATCAATCAATCAATCAATCAATGTAACCAGATCAAATTTGGACTTTCTCATTGTGACCTGATGTGATGCAGATCAAACAGACTGATCAGGCCTGACAGACTGTGGTCAGGGAGAGCCTCCGTCGTATCGGTGGTGGACAACAGTGACCGGCCGATATCTGATACATGTGGACATCAGTCTAACCCTAACACACACACACACACACACACACACACACACACACACACACACACATACCTCACACAACCATCCCTCTCTTCACTGCAGCAGCTGCCTAATGTTGCATCGAAGGCCCAGCCGTTCAGCGTGCAGGTTGTGATGGAGAGGCTTTTTTCCCGCCGTCTCCTGGACCTCCACAGCGTTCCTGTTCCTGCCACGAGCCAAGCCGGCGCTCCATCATCAACCCCATAAACCACGGCACAGTTCCTGAGCGAGAGCGAGCGAGAGAGAGAGAGGGAATAAGAAAGAAGAGACCAGCCACCGTGACCGGCTGCTCTCTCTCTGCACTGCAGCAACAGAGGGTGTGATTTATCCACCGGGGGGGGGGGGGGGGGGGGGGGGACCAGGTTTAACCATTAGCAAATGAGCCCTAATTCAGCCAGACAGCGGAGAACATTTCCTCCACTCTCACAAGCCTTTACTCTCAGCCCACGTCCTCGTGCCAACGCCTTGGAGGAGACTCCTCGTCTCCTTATTGCCTTGTATTTCTACCTCCTTGACTCCTTTGGTCAAGTCTTCAAGGAACCTTAAAGGTGTCATCAGCAGCTTTTTGGACATTAATAAATCATTACCATAGTATAATTACCGTTAACAAACCAGACCATCACCGATCTTCAGACTATCACACATATTAATTTTCTTTATGTTGGAGGGAAATCTGCTGGATTGCTTTACGGCACCAAACAGGAAGAGGGTGCTGTTCTTCACCAAACAGGAAGAGGGCGCTGTTCTTCCAGCGCTAAAGATAAAGAGTTTCTGGAGACGGCAGATGGAGGAAGGAGAGAAAGGAAGATGGAGAAATCACTTCCAACATGTTGATCCTCTTCAGGAAAGACGAATAGAAAATCTCTGACCAGAGAAGCAACATCTTTCATCTTTATGACAGGAAACTACAGGGCTTATGGGAAATGTAGTCTTAATTTTGAGTAAATCAAGCACTGACAATACCAGTGGCATGAAATAGAGGCCACCAATCGTCTTGACCACGGCCCCGCTGGTTTACAGTATATAAATACTACCTTTAACTGGATCTTAACATGGAAACATAGGGGACCCCCAGACGATTCCTTGAGGAACCCCCAGTGCATCTATCAGTTTTAACATATGGGGGTTTGTCAAGAAACCCTAGAAGAACCTTCAATGAACCCCTAGTTTGCATCTATATAGTATATACCTTTAACGTGTGTGTGTGTGTGTGTGTGTGTGTGTGTGTGTGTGTGTGTGTGTGTGTGTGTGTGTGTGTGTGTGTGTGTGTGTGTGAGTGAATCCAGGAGCATCAATATTCACCTGAGCATAGTGGAAGAGGAGGGGGAAAGCAGCATTAATATTCATGAAACCCAAATCTCTCTCTCACACACACACACACACACACACACAGCCGATCTGCATATAACTGTTGTCAGTTGCAGAACACGTACCTGCAAAAGGATTTTCAGAGATGAACCAGGATGCTGAACGCTGCTCAGTCATCGCCACATCTCCACGCTTCCTTGTTCCCCTGCCCAGCAAGTCACAGCTTCCTGTTCTCTACAAGTACAGGAATTACCGTCTCAGAAACGGTGCTGGGAGAACAGCTCAGCGTTGATGAGCTCTGAAGTCATTTAAAGGGTTTTTTTAGGTTTATTTTTAGGTTAGGTAGCCAGTTAACGGAGTTGATGGAAACGTAGCTGCGGACTACTACTACATAGATGCAATTGGAGCCTCTGGCCCCGCCCACAACCAGTCAGAATACAGCGACACATCGACCGAGCCCTTGTTGACCTGAGCTGGCTTACGTCAAAACCAAATGTCAGCCCAACTCTGGAGGAACGACATCAACGCCCAGTCAGCCCGTTTAGGAAGTAGGTCACCCAAAAAGCTGCAGGGTGTCTCGGTGGTCGGAGGGAGTAAGACACTGAACCTTCATCAATCAGACATAATCAATCATCAGCTGGACGTCTGACATGGAAAATATCTATTAAGAATAAGCTGCTGGTCCATTATGTTCTCTCCCTGATGCACGCCGACCTTAAACTATGAAGCCACACGGGTTGAAATGGAAAGCAATGTGACGTCTTTTGATGTGTGTGTGTGTGTGTGTGTGTGTGTGTGTGTGTGTGTGTGTGTGTGTGTGACAAAGGAGGGAGGAAGACCGAGAGAGAGAGAGAGAGAGAAATGCTGTGGGAGGTGTAATCACTACAAGCATCAAACAGGCAGCTGACAAAGACACACACACACACACACACACACACACACACACACACACACACACACACACACACACACAGAGACACACATACACACACAGAGACACACACACACACGTTTCCTATGATTTCCATGACATTTCCATCCAGGGTCGAGGTTTAATTAAAGTTCCCCTCCTCCATCGGTTTCCCTAAAAGTGAAAAACAGCCAATTTCTCAGGTAATGACGACTTCTGATTCCCTCCATCGACCGGAGCCAGATGGACCCGACCCACGCTGCAGAGATGTGTCAAACCAAATCACATTTCCTTGGCTGCAGGAGTACCCAACCCCCCCAACACACACACACACACACACACACACACACACACACACACACACAGGGCCGTCAACACTCACACATCTGATGTGAGACGTTCAGCCCTCTCATGTCAGAGCGGAGCTGAAGGGAAGCGACAGACAGCGCTGGTGTTGAAGTCCTCCATGTTTCCACCTGCGTCAGAACTGAATGTTATACAGTAGAAATACAATCTAATGAACTGAATGAGACACGAAACATAAAAACACTCTCAACCGACGAGCTGCCAGACCAACAGAGCTGCTTTACAAAGGATGAAACAACATGAACGCGACGGCAAAAACAATAAAAACAAGTTAATATAATAGAAAATATAATATCAAGACAGGAAGTCAAAAACAACAATAGAAGGTCGATATATCAAGCAAGTCCTTAAAAATGAGTTTTCAGAAGTGATTTAAGAGATGATTCAGATTTAGCAGCCTGAGCTAGCGGTGTGTGACTCTGACTCCAACTCTTCAACTCTCCAACTCTCCAACTCTGACTCTGAGTTTCCAACAGTTTCCAAATCTGTTTTAATATGATTTTTTTACCGTGCCCTAATATCATATTGTGAAAATGTTGTTCGTTTGGACTGATGCTGCTGCATGTCGCCGCCCACCCAATGCTTGCTGGGATATGAAGGGGTTAGTCATCTTTAAGTGCAAAACATCCCCACGCCGTAGAGCCAGCGGTAGTAAACTCTCTCTGACAGGAGTGGCCGACGCCCACTTTGGGAGAAACCCCGCCTTCATGTTAGAGCAGATGAGTAACTGGTCAAGCGGTTCCCAGTGAGCTTGCAAGACACTACATCATGCATCAGGTTGCAGTCATGTCCAATACAAACACCTTAGAGAACCAGATCAAGTTCAGCTGGTTTTTCAGGCTCATCTGACCGACAGACATCAGCAGACATGGATGGTCTCCTGGTGGAAGTCACCTGGTTGGTCACCTGGTTGGTCACCTGGTTGGTCCTTCTGCTCGTCCTATGAAGGACAAGAGACATCAAATGTGATTTTTAGTTTCTGCCTCATCTCACAACCGACCAGGTCTGTCCTCTGGACCGCCAGCATCATCATGACCATTATCATCTCTCATGTCTTCCTCTCTACTGGTGATATGTTTTTCTTTTGATTGGAGCGTTGCTGCTATCGTCATGACGATCACATAAAGATGAATGGTGGAATTTACCAATTCAATTTAGTTTCTTTCTTTCTTTCTTTCTTTGTCTCTCCATATCCATTTGTTACACTTCATCTCACTCCAAGCCTCATTACTTTCATCCTCCCATCTACGGTTGTCTGACACACACACACACACACACACACACACACACACACACACACACACACACACACACACACACACACACACACAGATGTGGATGAAAGAGAGAGCGAGGGGAAAGAGAGAAAGAAATTGAACGGGGTAAACAAAGACGTAGTGAGCTGTCTAGTGGATAATTACTTCCCATCATGCTTTGGTGTTTTTTCTGCCTCTTTCTCCCCGGAGGCTTTTTAAAACGACTGGCGGGTCAACCGCTTGACCGCGTGGAGAGATGAGGCGTGACACATCTGAGATGAAACGCTGTGGAACACCTGTCGATGTGGACTTCATTGATTCTGGATCTGGAGTCTCAACATGATTGATGGAATCTGAGTGAATATTTTTCTGCTTTACAAATCCATTAACACGTTAGAAATCCTCTTTATTGTGTAATAGTATTTGCAGCTTCTAGGCTTCTTCCAATAATTCATCAAGTAAAAGAGCCTCTGGGCACTTAAATAAATACAATTAAATAAAATTAAATAAAATTAAATAAAATTAAATAAAATTAAACCATAGTGATAATAATAATAATAATAATAATAATAATAATAATAATAATAATAATAATAATAATGTTAATAATAATAGAGGTAAAAACAGGCATAATAGAATAGGAAACAGCTTTAGTCCATGTGTGGATATTCAACCATCCCTGCTGGTTTCCTCTCCCTGCTCCCTCAACCCTTTTTATCTCAGTTCCATTCACTTTGTCAGCTCAACGATGAAAACTATCAGCCAGCCAATTAACTGTGGCGCTGTTATTAGACGTCCTGGCTCTCTCTCTTTTATCTCAGCAGTCACGTCGATAATAAATCGTCTGGTGGACTGCAGAATATTCTTCTCCTGTCGGATGTCTCTCTCTTCAGGAACAAGCTCTCTTGTCCTGTCAGGGAATCAGACGTTTCAGCGTTGAGGCCCAAGACTGCTGGACGGCTCTTACAACCTTAAAGCCCCAGACAGCAGCTAGAGGCAGCTATGGGAATGTTGAGGACTTCAATACCCAGAAATCCTGTGAAGTGACATCAGTAAACCACACACTCCCCGGAACTAAACGTCTTAGTTCTGGTGGAGGTGGTGAAGGTGGTGGAGGTGGTGAAGGTGGTGAAGGTGGTGGAGGTGGTGGAGGTGGTGAAGGTGGTGAAGGTGGTGAAGGTGGTGAAGGTGGTGGAGGTGGTGGAGGTGGTGGAGGTGGTGAAGGTAGTGGAGGTGGTGGAGGTGGTGGAGGTGGTGAAGGTGGTGAAGGTGGTGAAGGTGGTGAAGGTGGTGGAGGTGGTGAAGGTAGTGGAGGTGGTGGAGGTGGTGGAGGTGGTGGAGGTGGTGAAGGTGGTGAAGGTGGTGGAGGTGGTGGAGGTGGTGAAGGTGGTGAAGGTGGTGGAGGTGGTGGAGGTGGTGAAGGTGGTGAAGGTGGTGGAGGTGGTGAAGGTGGTGGAGGTGGTGGAGGTGGTGAAGGTGGTGAAGGTGGTGGAGGTGGTGGAGGTGGTGAAGGTGGTGAAGATGGTGAAGGTGGTGGAGGTGGTGAAGGTGGTGGAGGTGGTGAAGGTGGTGGAGGTGGTGAAGGTGGTGGAGGTGGTGAAGGTGGTGGAGGTGGTGAAGGTGGTGAAGGTGGTGAAGGTGGTGAAGGTAGTGGAGGTGGTGGAGGTGGTGGAGGTGGTGGAGGTGGTGAAGGTGGTGAAGGTGGTGGAGGTGGTGGAGGTGGTGAAGGTGGTGAAGGTGGTGGAGGTGGTGGAGGTGGTGAAGGTGGTGAAGGTGGTGGAGGTGGTGAAGGTGGTGGAGGTGGTGGAGGTGGTGAAGGTGGTGGAGGTGGTGAAGGTGGTGGAGGTGGTGAAGGTGGTGAAGGTGGTGGAGGTGGTGGAGGTGGTGAAGGTGGTGAAGATGGTGAAGGTGGTGGAGGTGGTGAAGGTGGTGGAGGTGGTGGAGGTGGTGAAGGTGGTGGAGGTGGTGGAGGTGGTGAAGGTGGTGGAGGTGGTGGAGGTGGTGGAGGTGGTGTAGAGGTCTGGCCATCGAGTCCAGCTTTCTCTGAACGGAGCTCTCGCTGTTGTTTTGTATTTGTCACTTCCTGTTGGCGGAGAGAAGACTTCCTGTGGGTGACCAGACCAGATAACATCCTCCATGCTGATCCTGTCTTACCCTACTGCCACTGCCCTTTCTACAGCCTGTTCCCCGGCTGGCCCTCGCCCTCCGGATGATCGCACCTCAACTTAAATTAATTTGGGCGAACAAGGCGACTCAATGTTTTATCTCTTTTCTTATCTGGATTTATGGTTCAAGTGTTTTCAGGTGACTTGACCAAGCATCATCACCTCATCACCTCTCAGCCCCGACACCAAAAGGTCCTCTCAGCTTTGAGGCTTTGAGGAGAGTAGCATCCGCGACCACTCTGCGCGACGCTAAAACCCTTCCCCCGATGCTCTTTAATGATAACATCCTCCGTGCTGATCCTGTCTTAACCTACTGCCACTGCCCTTTCCGCAGCCTGTTCCCCGGCTGGCCCTCGCCCTCCGGATGATCACATCTTATCCATCAGAGGAGAGTAGAAAGCCTGGATACTGCAGGGATTTACCTTCCTGTAATGGTGCTGGTCTCAAATGGCATGGCCTTTTTACACACACACACACACACACACACACACACACACACACACACACACACACACACACACACACACTCAATTTACTACTCAAGAGGTCTCAAGATTAAAGAGCAATTACTATCTTCTCCACAAATTATAGATTGGAAGAGAAGTCAATGTGATAGTGAGAGGAGAGGAGAGGAGAGGAGAGGAGAGGAGAGGAGAGGAGAGGAAAGGAAAGGAAAGGAAAGGAAAGGAAAGGGGAGAGGAGAGGAGAGGAGAGGAGAAGATTATAGGAAAAGCTTTTAAATAAATGATGATGATGATAATGATGCAATTATGTGTTTGTGACTGAAAAATACAAGATAAAACACATTTGTCTCCACAGAGAACAAGAAAGACACTTACAGCTCTTAAAGCTCTTAGAGGTCTTAGAGGTCTTAAAGGTCTTAGAGGTCTTAGAGGTCTTAAAGGTCTTAGAGCTCTTAAAGGTCTTAAAGGTCTTTATCCACCGAACCTGATGGAAGAGCAGAAAACAACACAGTCCACACAGATAACCTAGCCTAGCCTAACCTAGCCTAGCCTAACCTAGCCTAACCTAACCTAGCCTAGCCTAGCCTAGCCTAGCCTAGCCTAACCTAGCCTAACCTAGCCTAATCTAGCCTAACCTAGCCTAACCTAACCTAATCTAACCTAACCTAGCCTAGCCTAGCCTAACCTAGCCTAGCCTAACCTAACCTTGCCTAACCTAACCTAGCCTAACCTAACCTTGCCTAACCTAACCTAGCCTAACCTAACCTAACCTAACCTAGCCTAACCTAACCTAACCTAGCCTAACCTAGCCTAACCTAACCTAACCTAGCCTAACCTAACCTAACCTAACCTAACCTAGCCTAACCTAGCCTAACCTAGCCTAACCTAGCCTAACCTAACCTAACCTAACCTAGCCTAACCTAGCCTAACCTAACCTAACCTAGCCTAACCTAGCCTAACCTAACCTAACCTTGCCTAACCTAACCTAGCCTAACCTAACCTAACCTAGCCTAACCTAACCTAGCCTAACCTAACCTAACCTAACCTAGCCTAACCTAACCTAACCTAACCTAGCCTAACCTAGCCTAACCTAACCTAACCTAGCCTAACCTAACCTAACCTAGCCTAACCTAACCTAGCCTAACCTAGCCTAACCTAACCTAACCTAACCTAACCTAGCCTAACCTAACCTAACCTAGCCTAACCTAACCTAGCCTAACCTAACCTAACCTAGCCTAACCTAACCTAACCTAGCCTAACCTAACCTAACCTAACCTAGCCTAACCTAGCCTAACCTAACCTAACCTAACCTAACCTAACCTAACCTAACCTAACCTAACCTAGCCACACACACACACACACACACACACACACACACACACACACACACAGTGATAGCGCTAAACTTTCACAGCCTACGGACACAATACTTCCAGCCCCTTGATGAGCAGTAAAGCCCGGTCCGTCGTCGTGGTGATAAACTCTGCCTGTGATCGTGATGTGAGCTAATGGCTTGACGGTCCAGTTAATCACACTGGGAGGAAACAGTGTGACCTTGAGGGGGTTATAGAGGTCGGCCTGCCGCTGCCATCCGTCAGCACGGAGATGGAGCTGTTGTACAACTTCTACTTTTCACTGCACACCGAGAGGTGTTTCCTCATCACACGAACAGGACAGGTTTTCTAGTTGGTTTAAAATTGGAAAAATGCTTTTCTGCTATCAGAAATTACAAAGAACAGTCTGGTAACTAGTTGGTTGTTACAATAAACTAATTGGTTTGACTGTAGAGGCCTAGTAGATGCAGGATGAAAGCAGGATGGAGGGTTTCTGCAGCACCGACCGCTGCATGAACACACACAGCTTTACCTCAGCCACTAGACCACCTGACCACAGGGACCAGGTTCCTGCATCTGTACTACACTAGACCACCTGACCACAGGGACCAGGTTCCTGCATCTGTACTACACTAGACCACCTGACCACAGGGACCAGGTTCCTGCATCTGTACTAAAGGACAGAATTGATCGTGACACGAAGACAAAGTGGTTGAGTTTACTAGAAGAAACTCAGATAGAAAAAAGCAAAGCTGAATTGAACATTTTCAGACTATATCAAAAATCTACAGAAAACAGCTGATGAGAAACATGATCCTGTTATACGATCAGTCAGTATCCTGATGATGACACACAGATCATAAAATACTCTTCTTCTGCAAAAATTAATTTTCATGTCAAGTGAATCTCTTCCGTCCTCGGAGGAGTCGGTTCATCCACCCCCCTTCTCCATTAGACTGTATGGCAGTCAGGCACGGTTGCGTTGGGTCGTTGCAAAGACCCCTGGGTAATAGGGTTCGGAGTAAAGGCTCATTACCTCCCCGGCTTCCTTCTGATTGGCTAGCAACACACTGCCGGGCCTTCTGGGTAATTCTGAAATAACAAACTGTGTCCGGATGGCTCAGAGGAGCTTCAGTGCCTTCCTGCATTAACCTGCATCACTCTGCAATGAGCACGTGGACGTGCACCTTTAACACTCAGATCTTAATCTAATGCAACACTCTGACACGATCAATTAATCTGATCAGTTTAATCAGAGTAAGCATCACCTGGTTAACTCACCAGGTTCCTGCTCCGTCTTTATTGGGACATGTAAACGCCTTGGTTGCATTTTTTTGTTTTTTTTCAAAATGCGCTTGTGACCAGATGCAGCAGGAGACCGATTATTACCGTGAATGATTATGGTATGATGCACTAGGGGTGGGCGATATGACTAAAAATCAATATCGTGATTATTTCAAACTTTTACCTCAATTACGATTAATGAACGATTATTTTATTTGTTTTGTTTTATTTTGAAATGTGTTTTATTTTGAAATGGACCGGATGCTCTATGCCGTTCCTGTGTCTGACTTCACACACACACACACACACACACACACACACACACACACACACACACACACACACACACACACACACACACACACACACACACACACACACACACACACACACACCCCTAACTAAACATGCAACCCAATGTTTCTGAACCACATCAAGTAATGTGAATCAATGATGTGTGTGTCTGGACGTATGTGTGTGTGTACGTGCGTGTGTGTGTGTGTGCGTGTGTGTGTGCGTGTGTGTGTGTGTGCGTGTGTGTGTGTGCGTGTGTGTGTGTGTGTGTGTGTGTGTAAATGAGAGACTTTGGACCCACCCCTTACCTGACTCAGACACAAACCAGGAAACAGGTTGTTATTCTTCATCTCCTCACTGAGAAGAGACAGACGATCAGATTCACCTTCAGTCCAAACCCACGACTTCCACAGCCGGCCTCTCCAAGATACAGGAGGGAATACTGGGAATACTGCAATACTGGGAATACTAGAATACTGGGAATACTGGAATACTGAAATACTGGAATACTAGGACTACTAGGAATACTGAAATACTGAAATACTGAAGACTGGAATACTGGAATACTGGAATACTGAAATACTGGAATACTAGGAATACTAGGAATACTGAAATACTGAAATACTGAAATACTGGAATACTGGAATACTGAAATACTGGAATACTAGGAATACTGAAATACTGAAATACTGGGATACTGGAATACTGGAATACTGGAATACTAGGATACTGAAATACTGAAATACTGGAATACTGGAATACTGGAATACTGGGAATACTGGAATACTGGAATACTGGAATACTGGAATACTGAAATACTGGAATACTGGAATAATACTGCCACTTCAACCTGCTGACTCCACACACTAAATGAGACTTTAGAAAATCACGACTCGAAAGCAACTTTCAGGGAAGTTTCTAGAGGAGGAAGTGGTACCACGACTGACTTCCTGTTGGACCGGTCTGCCTGGTGAGTTTTTAGCTTCACTCAGAGAGGAAATGGCTTCCCGGTCAGAGGAGGATCTCTCCTGTCCTGTCTGCCATGACATCTTTAAAGATCCTGTCATCCTGTCATGTAGCCACAGCTTCTGTAAAGCCTGTCTGCAGAGATGGTGGACAGAGAAACTAATACATGAGTGTCCACTTTGTAAGAGAAGATCTTCAAAGGCTGAACCACCTCGTAACTTGGTGTTAAAGAACCTGTGTGAGGCCTTCTTACTGGAGAGAGATCAGAGAGCTTCTGCAGGGTCTGAGGTTCTCTGCAGTCTGCACACTGAGAAACTCAAGATCTTCTGTCTGGACCATCAGCAGCCAGTGTGTGTTGTCTGTCTGCATTCAGGAAAACACACCAACCACAGATTCAGACCCATCGACGAAGCTGCACAAGATCACAAGGAGGAAATCCAGAAATCACTGAAGCCCTTAGAGGAGAAACTGAAGCTCTTTAATCAAGTTAAAGGAAACTGTGATCAAACAGCAGATCACATTAAGGTCCAGGCCCGACACACAGAGAGACAGATTAAGGAGGAGTTCAAGAAGCTTCACCAGTTTCTACAAGAGGAAGAGGAGGCCAGGATCGCTGCACTGAGGGAGGAAGAGGAGCAGAAGAGTCAGATGATGAAGCAGAAGACTGAGGGTCTGAGCAGAGAGATAGCAGCCCTTTCAGACACCATCAGAGCCACAGAGAAGGAGCTGAGAGCTGAAGACATCTCATTCCTGCTGAACTACAAGGCTACAGTGGAAAGAGTCCAGCGCCCCCTGCTGGCTGACCCAGAGCTGGTCTCAGGAGCTCTGATAGACGTGGTCAAACACCTGGGCAACCTGACCTTCACAGTCTGGGACAAGATGAAGGAGATGGTCTCCTACTGTCCTGTGGTTCTGGACCCCAACACTGTCCATCCACACCTCATCCTGTCTGAAGATCTGACCAGTGTGAGACGTGGAGAGAAACAGAAGCTTCCTGATAACCCAGAGAGGTTTAAATCCTTCTACCACTCTGTCCTGAGCTCTGAGGGCTTCAACTCAGGGACTCACAGCTGGGATGTTGAGGTTGGAGATAATACAGACTGGGGACTTGGGGTGGCAGCAGAGTCTGTCCAGAGGAAGGGAGGAATAATGAATGGATTATGGTTCAAAGGGTTCGATGGTAAATACACAGCACTATACTCCTCATCAGATCTACTCACTGACCTCTCAGTGATGAAGAAGCTCCAGAGGATCAGAGTTCATCTGGACTGGAACAGAGGAAAACTGTCATTCTCTGATCCTGATACTAACACACACATACACACCTTCACACACACTTTCACTGTCAGGATGTTTCCATTCATTTGCAATGGGGATGATAATCTCCCTCTGAAGATTTTACCAATGAAGGTCTCAGTAACAGTGGAACAGTGAAGATGATGAAAATATGTATTATAATGATGATGAAGATGATGATGTCATGTACACAACAAGCCATCCATGTCTTGAGTGGAATACCACTCACTTTAAGGATTCAGTATTAAAAACATTCTATATACATTATTCTTTTTTCTAGAAGTCCAATCTACAGATCAGTGAATATAATCAATCATCTAATTGTCCTGATGATGATGTAACTGTCACGTTGCTGTGGATGACATCTATACAAACAACAAATAATATAAAAACAAAAACAATATATGTAACTAATACAAACACACAAACAAAAACAAATACAATTATTGAAACAGATAAATAAACATTGAAATAATACATAACAATATTCAAACAAGTAAAGATTCTTCTGCGTCACCTCAAAGTCGACAAGCTCTACTTTGTTAAAGTGAATTTCCTTCATATTCAGAGCTTTAGTCTTTTGATGAGATTTGCTGAAGAGTTAATTTCCAAAACGCTTTATATCCATTTTGGAAAATAAATGTTTCCCTCATAGTTTATTGTTCAACATCTCCAACATACAGAGGATCCTGTCTGTTAAAGTGTCTGGTATCTGGTTTCCTTCTGACTGTCAGTCACTCTGTCATAGTAGGTGTCCCTTTATTTATATGGTGGAGATCTCACTTTGATTCAGTCTTCATGTAATGTTGCTGATCTACGAATTGAAGCTTTCTCTGTTGTTGCACTCATTGTAGGTCACTCTGGATAAGAAAATCAGCTCGATGCCTTAAATGTAAAGTACTGATTATGTATGTTAGCATTGTAATCTGTAACCTGGTGTGATTATTCTCAACTACTGTTGGATAACGTCTCTAAAACCAATAAAGGATGAAGTTAAAGGGGAAATGTGTTCAAGTGTCCTGACTGTCATTTCAGTAGCATCTAGGTTCTGCTTAGAGATATTACTGAGCATGTTCTAAAACAGCATGACTGAGAGGAAAACCTCTCACATCCTCTTCCTCTGTTGAATATCATCAGTCTGTGATGTTCAATTCATACCAAGGCAAGTTTATTTGTATAGCAGCTTTCATAGCAACCAACTCACTAAAAGAGTTACACACCAACCAACCAACTCACTAAAAGAGTTACACACCAACCAAGTATCACCAAGTGTATCAAGTGTCACCCTCTATATTCTCTCAATCATGACTTGACTTTCTCTACTACTTCTCTACTTTCTCTAAGCTGCTGGTCCAGATGGCATATCTGGGCGAGTACTGAAGACCTGTGCTAATCAGCTAGCTCCAGTGTTCACCACAATCTTCAACATCTCCCTGGCTGAGTCTGTGGTCCCCGCCTGCTTCAAGAGATCCACTATTGTCCCTGTGCCCAAGAATGCTTCTCCAGCATGTCTGAATGACTACCGGCCGGTGGCCCTCACCTCGGTGGTCATGAAATGCTTTGAGAGGCTGATTAAGGGCTTCATCTGTGCCTTCCTCCCCTCCTCCATGGACCCGCTGCAGTTTGCCTATCGTCCAAACAGATCCACGGATGATGCTGTCTCCCAGGTACTGCACACCACACTGTCTCATCTGGACAGCCGGAGGGGGGGCTATGTGAGACTGCTGTTCATTGATTATAGTTCAGCCTTCAATACCATAGTCCCCTCCAGACTGGCTGGAAAGCTGATTGAGCTGGGACTGAACACCCCCCTGTGTGCCTGGATCCTGGACTTCCTGACCGCCAGACCAGTGGTGTAGTCTACGTGATACGCAGGTATACGCCGTATACCCACTAGAAAAGGTCAATGATTTGCGTATACCCAGTGGTGTAGTCTACGTGATACGCAGGTATACGCCCTATACTCACTAGAAAATGTTTATGATTTCCATATACCCACTTGATGCGCGAGGATACGTTACACAGTTGTATTCTCGTAAGCAGCGTCACCCGAAGTGGCTGTGGGTGCAGTGGCACGCTTTGGAAAACACTGAAAAAGTGTTGTCTGGCGTTGTTTTCGCTTCATCTCTTTGTAATTAACTTTCTGATTTTTACCTTTGTGCCGAGAATTACCGCGGAAGAAATCTGTTGTTGTTTGTCACAGGCGACGGAAGCCTCAGAGGTCCAAAAGTCATGTGAACACAGACTGGGTTAATTTAATGAATTAACCAACGTGTGAAAGCTGTCACAAAATTATTTTTTAAAACTTTCTTTTATCTTTTAAATAACAGATTCAGAGGTTTTCTCAGTACATGAATAAAAAACCTTTGAATCTGAATCCCATTCACTAATGCCCAGCCTACAGTATACATCTTGAGAGCATTCTTAAAGATTGGTTATGTTATCAACATGTTAGGAGGCAGCATCAGACACAAGGTGGTGATGGTGCTTATGAGGTGTTGCTCCAAGATGGCTGTTGTTCTGAGACGCGTTGCTCTGGGACGGGTGAGTATGAGTATAGACAGTATACCCACTACAAAAAAATATACTACACCACTGCGCCAGACCCCAGGTGGTCAGGGTGGGTAGACCCACCTCCAACCCCCTCACCCTGAACACAGGATCCCCCCAGGGTTGCGTCCTCAGCCCCCTACTGTACTCCCTGTACACACATGACTGTGTGGCCAGGTACAGCTCCAACTCCATCGTGAAGTTTGCTGATGACACAGTGGTGGTGGGCCTGATCTCCGATAACGAAGAGAAGGCCTACCTGGAGGAAGTTGCCGATCTGTCACTCTGGTGCAGGACAACAGCCTCCTCCTGAACGTCAGCAAAACTAAGGAGCTGATTGTGGACTTTAGGAGGGCACAACATCTACAGAGGACGTACTCACCATTGGGAATTAATGGGACTACTGTGGAGAGGGTGAGCAGGTATAAATACCTGGGAGTCCACATCTCCGAGGATCTTACATGGACTACATACACGGACACTCTGGTGAGGAAGGCGAGGCAGCACCTTTACCACCTCAGGCAACTGAGGACATTCAAGGTCTCCCGGAGGATCCTTCAGTGCTTCTCCTCTGGAGCTGTAGAGAGCATCCTGACTGGGAGCATCACTGCCTGGGTCGGCAACAGCTCCGCTCAGGACAGGAAGGCTCTGCAGAGAGTATTGGGACTACACTCCCCACCCTGCAGGACTAGTTCACAGCGCATTACATTACACATTTCCTTATTTTATATTTTACACTTCATATTTTATATTTTATTAAGTGCTCTTATTGTACATATTGTGTGTTGGTTTATAAAAGAGCTCTACTGTAATTATTGTATTTTTATATTTCTTTCGTACTGTAAATATTGTGCTGTTTTTTTTTTACTGTTAAATATTTTGTACTATGCCCTTTTGCACATTCCCGTGAGCATTGCCACTTTGCATTTCACTGCATGTATATGTATGTGATAAATAAAACTCTTGAACTTGAACTTGAACTTGAACTTGCAGTGGTTGCTGATGGGAACACTGCTAGCAAACATGATGGTTGCAGGTCGAGGTCGTCATGAACAAGTAGGTACAAGTAGTGTATTGGTAAATGATGGCTAATGGTTAAAACAACGCGAATGCAACTGACCAAATGAGCCAGGGCCACCACACACACACACACACACACACACACACACACACACACACACACACACACACACACACACACACACACACACACACACACACACACACACACACACACCCTACCGTAGTTGGTGCTGGGGGCGGTGTATTTGGTGCTGGACTTGCAGATGATGTTCTCATGGATTTGGTACCATTCGTTCTCATTGTTGCAAACAGAACAGGTTTGTGATCAAAACTTTTCACACTGCAATACATTTTTTTTTATTGCAAGTAAAATAAATTTGTGATTAAAAATGTTGTACACCAGGAGGTGCAGAACCAGAGCCTGCAGGATCATGAAGGATCCTCACCACCCCAACAACAGACTGTTTCAGCTGCTGCAGTCAGGCAAGCGCCTCCGTAGTCACGCTGCTAAAACAGAGAGACTGAGACGGAGTTTCTTTCCTCAGGTCATCAGGACTGTGAACTCCGACCTCACCAGGGCCCCCACCTAGACCTACACACTGCCCCTCTTATACACACACACACACACACTTAGGTTAACGAATTCACATATTAATGCGAATCCAAACGTTTTGTTTGCTTTTGAGCTGAATCTCGTGGGCGGGACCTACGTCTCTATTGGCCAGTCTCGATCGGAGTGACAGCTTGGCAACATCCACTGTTAGTAAACGAGAGAGGGAGTTTTGTGTCCATGGAGAAGTTATGTTTACACATGAAGAATATTACGTTTGAACTGAATTGAACTGGTGCATGTAGACTGATCTGTCTTCTCCAACAGCAAGAAACTTTTGGATTCCCAAGAAAAACTTTTTGATTTGCAAACAAAACTTTTTGATTTGCATTAATACATTTTTAATCACAAATTTATTTTACTTGCAATAAAACATTTTTTGATTGCAGTGTGGAAGGTTTTGCTCTCAAACCTGTTCTGTTTGATTGCACAATGAAGACACAAAAGTGACCCCATAGAAGAGGAAAACTCCCCACCTAGATCCGTTACTGAACAAGAGTTCAGCTAAGGCTGCAAAGGCATGAGCCTGCAAACCAATACACACATACACACCACACACACACACACACACACACACACTGGTTGCTTTGCTAACTGGCAGCTTCTAGACGTTCCTCGTTCTTGTCGCCTAAATAACAATCGAAATCAACGATTGCCACGATTACATCATTAAATTGCGATTACGATTATAAACACGATCATGATGTACTCAGTAACACTGCAGACATCTCTTTCTTAAATGTTGTGAAGTAGAACAAATAACTTCTGACAGCTCACATGAGAGCAAAACCAAATCCCCCACCAAATGTTTGTTACAGACACATTCAGCGTTCGGAGAGAAACCCCTCCCACCCAAACTACCATCAAAGCGCCCTTGAGCAAGACACGTAACCCACAACCTCCCCGGTGGAGCTGCTCAGAGGGCGGCAGCAGGAGGCTGTGCTGACCGAGCGTCACTGAAGTCGGCGCCCAGCCTTCCATGAAGTCGGCTGCAGGTCAACGTGATGATCTTCAGACGCTGATCAGAAGAGCAACCCGTTCTCCTCTCGTCTCCAGACGTCTCCCGGCGGCCTGATGCGTGTCGGCCCGGCAACGAGTGGAAACGTCACAAAAGTAGAAAATCATTTTAAATTTCCCACGTTTCCTCAGTTCATCATCACTTTGGTGGCTAACTCTCATCAATATCATTGTTTCTTCAGCTAGCTAACCTGTTTTAGTTGTGCTGTGGTTTTACAGTTGTTCTTTATTGTGAACTGTTTTAGTCACCTGGTTTAAAGGTGCAGCATTTTAACATCAATAAATCATCATCACATTCATTTGGAGACGTTAGTATAAAAAGACAGCCTGTCAGCCTCTACCAGCCTCTACCAGCCTCTACTCTCATTCTACTTTGTGTCCACCGGGTCGATTTGCAGGGAAATCTGCTGGATTGCTTTACGGCACCAAACAGGAAGAGGGCGTGTTCTTCACCAAACAGGAAGAGGGCGTGTTCTTCACCAAACAGGAAGAGGGCGTGTTCTTCACCAAACAGGAAGAGGGCGTGTTCTTCCAGCGCTAACGGAGATAAAGATAAAGAGTTTCTGGAGACGGCAGATGGAGGAAGGAGAGAAAGAAAGATGGAGGAATCACTTCAACATGTTGATCCTCTTCAGAAAGACAAAAGGCCGTGAGGGGAGGGGGGGGGGGGGGGCTTATGGGAAATGTAGTCTTAATGTGGATAATACTATAACAATACCATGGTTAGATAGAGGCT
>JAXDDW010000104.1:0-5000 GCA_034670385.1 Hoplostethus mediterraneus
TTTTTTTCCCCCCTCCGCACTGTTCAGGGGCCCTCCCCCTTCCCCAAAGGGGGAACCCAACCCCGGTGCCCCTTTTCCAAAACCCCCCTTTCTTGTGTGCCATTTTTAAATGGTCCCCCCCACCCAACCCAATTCCCCCGGTCGGCCCCAAATACCGACCTGCTCGACCCAAGGTTTCCAAGTAGGCCGAGCCAAACCCCCCCGAGGGTTTCACACAACACCTGAAAAATTTCACTTTTCCCCCCCGTTTAAACTTCCCCCTTAAAGGGTGGGCAGTGGTGTGGGGTGGAAGTTTGAGGGTAGAGAGGGAATTGGGTGCACTTTGGCTATATAAGCTCGACCTATAACGGGGGGACCCAGAGGGGGAGGTTTTGGAGGATCACTGAGGGTTAGAAGATTGGGGAGGTGGAGGGGGGTTTAAAGTGGGGACCCATAGAAGGGGGACATTTAACCACTCCCCGGGTAAATCCCAGGGAAAAATAAAAAAAAAGGAGGAGAGGTGAGAAGAGGAAGGGGAGGGAGGGTGGTGGTGGGGGGGGATGTGGTGGGTGTGGGAGGTGGAGGGTGAAGGTGTGACGTGGGGAAGAAAGGAAGAGGCGGGGTGAGGGAAAGGAGGTAGAGTGGAAAAATTAGGAATATGGTGGGGGGAAGGGAAGACTGGGGGGTTGTGAGGAGGGGGTGAGGGGTGAAAAAGAATGGGGGGTGGAGAGAAGGTGGAAGGAAGAGGAGGGAGAAGGTGGGGGAGTGGGAAGAGGAGGAGAGTGGAGGAATTGGGAAGAGGGTGGGAGGGTGGGGGGAGAGGTAGAAGGTGAGGAAAGAGGAAGAGTGGAGGAGAGGTGGAGGAGAGATGGAGGGGAGGTGAGGAGAGATGTGGGGGGAGAGTGGAGGAGAGGTGGAAAGGAGGAGGGGGAGGAGGGGTGGAGAGGGGAGGGAGGAGAGGTGGAGAGAGGGAGGGAGAATGGGGAGGGGGAAAGGGGAGAGGAGGAGGGGAGGGAGGAGATGGGGGAGAGGTGGAGAGGTGAGGAAGGTGGAGAGAGAGGATGGGAGAGAGGGGAGAGGTAAAAGGAGGGGAGGAGGAGGGGTGGAAAAGAGGGGGATGGTGAGGGTGGAGGGGGGAGGATGGAGGGGAGAGGGAAGGAGGAGAAGGGAGAGGTGGAGGGGAGGAGAATAGGTGGGAGGAGAGAGGGAGGAAAAAAGGGTGGGGAAGAGGATGGAGGAGAGGTGGAGGGAGGGAGGAGGAGGAGGGAGGGGGAAAGGAGGATTGGAGGGAGAGGGAGGGGAGAAGGGGAGAGGTGGAGGAAGGGAGGGAGTGAGGAGGATGGAGGGTGGGGGGAGGATATGGAAGAGGGGGGGAGAGGGTGGAGGAGATGTGGAGGAGTATGGAGGAGGTGGAGGAGGGGTGAGTGAGAGGGTGGAGGAGGGGGAAGTAGGGAGTGAGAGGAGGAGGGTGAGGACGATTGAGGAGGGGTGGAGGAGAGATTGGGGAGAGGTGGAGGAGAGGTGGAGGAGGATTGGAAAAGACACAAAAGGTTTCATTCCAAACTGAAACCTCCTGGAAAAGAAACAGCGTTTGAAAGCCTCTGAACTGTCTGGGCTGCAGAAGGTCTTCAGATGACTCATGACTTTAATGATCCCCATTAAGTCTCAATCACTTTGTAACAGTAACTGTCAATTTTTCAAATGGTGGGTTTTTCACTTTGGAACGAGACTCCCTTCCCTCCTTCCCTCCTTCCCTACTCTCTTCTTCTTCTTCTTCTTCCCCCTGGCCTGGTGGTCGCTCCTTGGCTTTTTGTAGTTTCTCTTCACTTCTCTTCTCTCCCCCCCGTCTCACTTCCCCCCCCCGACGGTTTACAACGCCGTTATGAAATTGCTCCGAAGTGGAGCGTCAGCAGAAAACGTCTTTGAGAGCTTTGCTGGGCTGGTGTGTTGTGTTTTTTCGGGCGTGTGGTTTTGGCCGGGACACCCGATCAGGACCTCTGCAGCCGCGTTATCATCCGCTGGAACAAGCCACACGGTCATAATCAGCTTTCCCTCTGCCGGTGATAGTGGGAGGTAATGATGGCTTCAGCAGGAGGGGGAGCGGCGCGACCAGGAAAAGGGAGTCTGGCCAATAATTTGACTTTTTATGTTGAGTTTTATTCGGTGCGTATTAAAGGAGATGGAAGATGTACTTAAAACGACCGTGAAATCATCTGAAAATGATCAGAAAAGACAAAGATTTACAGGCGAGGCCGTTCCAACGTTCCACTCCGGGAAGGAAATCTGTCTCTCCAGCCGCCGGACGTTGAGAGAGAGTTGAGTTTTAAAAGGCTCGACTGCTGTGTAACGTCGCTGTGCTAATGCAGGGCCTTCATACTTCCTGTATGATACTGCCTGTGTGTCAGTCCTGATCTTGGTTTAGTTCCTTTCCACAGTGATGACAGAAATATTACGTTACTGACCAGTGCAGGTGTCTAAATTGTCTAAATTTGAGGTCTTACAAGGTATTAAATGTCTCAAATCCTGTTATTAGAGGTCTTATTTTTCCTGTATCTGCTTTACTAAACACGCTCCTGTTTTCTTCTATCACCCGTTTATAGTTTCAGAACGTTAAAGGAACTAAATCGGTATTAAATTGAACTCCAGGTCTGTTGAGGTCTCTGAATCTGGCTTCCTGCTGCTCCTCCTGCTACTTGGATCTGAACCAGGTCCCTGAACGCCACGTCCCTGGGCTGCTGAGTTACTCGGCCATCTCCGGGTCAGCCGACTGTCTGGGCCCCTCAGGAGCCCATTTATAGAGCCGGTGATGCAACGCCGTCACCGCGGTAACTAAAGACCAGGAGGGTTTATCCAGGCCAGCGGTCCCTGAAGAGGCAGCTGACCTTTTCCCTGGCATTCCCACTCTGCAGCATCTTCAGCTCCCTTTTCCTCCTCTCCTCTCCTGTTCTCTTTCCTCCTCTCCTCTTACTCCCCTTTCTTATCATCTCCTTTCCTTTCCTATTGTCTCTTCTCTTCCCTTCCTTTTCCTCTCCTTTCTTCTCCTTTCCTTTCCTATTTTCTTATCCCCTCTCCTGGCTTTTCCTCTCCTTTCTTCTCATCTCCTCTTCTTTCCTTTCCTTTCCTACGTCTCTGTTAACGAGGTCAGTTTCTCTCCACTCTCGAGTAGAAATAAGGAGTTGAAACAAGACTGCGAGAGAGCCAGAGGAAGAGTAGTGTACGACCTCTTCACTTACTTGTCTAGTAATTGAAGCTTGTCCTGCTGCTACGCTGGTTCCTGCCGCTCAACGTAGCAGCATCTGCTAACCGCTGTAATATGAAGTAAAGAGCTGTTAGTCTCTCTGCTCGTTTGCAGCCCCAACGCTCGTCTCCCAAGGTTAGCCGCCGCCTCCCTTACCCGGGCCATCACAGACAGAACACTGCCATCTGTTGATGGGTGGGGCAACTGCACGTCTGGGGGGTAAAGCCTGCAGGTAAAGCCCCCCCCCCCCCCCCCCCCAGCCGTCTCCAACCTCTCGGTGTTGGATCAGGCTCAGGAAAGACCTCAGTTCAGATTCGGAGTTGGCCCCGGTGATAACGGCATGAAGCGTTTCAGCTGCGGCGCGCGGGTTGCCAGGTTTGTTTGTTTCCCAGCGTTAATCTCTGCAATGAAAGACTAATCTTCTGCTCTGCTCCTTCATCCCGTCTGTCTGGCGTTCGCCCAGCAGGAAGCTCGCTGGCGAACGAGGAACCGAGTGAAAGTGTTTGGTGTGTTTTTATTTACAGCAGAACCCGATCAGAACGTTGAGGAAGGAAAGTGGTGCATCTCTTTTTTTTATTATTATTTATTTATTGAGATTTTTGTTTTTACACCATGCAGGTGAAGCTGCTCCAACCCCAGCAACACACACACACACACACACACACACACACACACACACACACACACACACACACACACACACACACTGTTCTTTGTTAAAAGGTGCAGCAATAAAACATCAGAGTTGTTGTTGCTGGATGACCTTCCCACTGCACCTCCTTCCACCTCATCTCTTGAAGAAATACTTCACCTCCCCCCGTCTCATATCTTCCTCCTCTCCTCGCTCCTCTCCCTTCTCTCAAAATCCTTTCCACCTCTCTCTCTCTCTCTCTCTCTCTCTCTCTCTCTCTCTCTCTCTCTCTCTCCTCTTGACGACAGTGAGGCAGGAATGTCAGGCCTGGTGATTGAGGAGAGGAGGCCGGTTCTCCTGTTGCTCAGCTGAACGTCTGAAATGAAAAGCGCAGCGTGTCGACGTTAGAAGGTTTTGCCGCGACGCGACCCCGGGGTGCCGTCCGGGCGTACCGGTGTCCCCGGGGTGCCGAGCCCATCGCTCCAGCACCTCGTTAACCCGCCGGGGTCCGGTTTCGATCTCCACCTCCCGTCCTTCCTCCACCGCAGCGCACGGTATTCTGGGTATTTTTCAAGCCGCGGCTGGAAGAGTAAAGCTCCGGAGGGGTTTGACTCACAACTCCTGTTATTCTTCTGCCTTTTTTTAGGCTCAACGCCGCGTCAGAGCGATGCCAGCCGCGGCGTTGAGCCCGGCGGTTTGACCCCCCCGCTGTGGCTTGGTGTTCAGACCTGCGTCCGGCCGACTGTGGGAACCCGGAGGATGAAGCGCTGCATGTTCACACACAGACGGGGAGAGGATTCGCTTTCCCTCTCTGGCTCTGACCTGCACTTGTTCTGCACTGGTTCTCTTCAGCCTCACCGCCATTCTCCTCTACCTCGCTCTACCTCTCTCTCTCTTTTCCCCTCACTGTGGCCCCATGTAGCGCCTCGCCCTGGTTCTCTCCCTAACTCCCCCCCCCCCCCGGCCCTGGCGGTGGCCCCGTGCTGGCCCTTGCTGTGCTTGGGGTCAGCCTGGGGTCAGCCTGGGGTCAGCCTGGGGTCAGCCTGGGGTCACCGGCGGCTCGGTGGCTCGGCACTCTGCCAAGTCACTGACAGGCTTCACCTCTGAGCCGCTACTGCTGTTCACCTCTGTCTCTTTATCTCCTCTCTCTCT
>JAXDDW010000104.1:10000-45000 GCA_034670385.1 Hoplostethus mediterraneus
GTGGAGGAGGTGGTGGAGGTGCAGGGAGGTGGAGGAGGTGGAGAGGGAGGTGCAGGGAGGTGGAGGTGCAGGGAGGTGGAGGTGGTGGAGGTGCAGGGAGGTGGAGGTGGTGGAGGTGCAGGGAGGTGGAGGTGGTGGTGCAGGGAGGTGGAGCAGGGATGTGGAGGTGCAGGGAGGTGGAGGAGGTGGAGGTGCAGGGAGGTGGAGAGGGAGGTGCAGGGAGGTGGAGGTGGTGGAGAGGGAGGTGGAGGTGGTGGAGAGGGAGGTGGAGGAGGTGGAGGTGCAGGGAGGTGGAGAAGGAGGTGTTTTTGTGAATGAAGCGCCCCAGACTGCTGCTGGCCGTAAAGAACAAAGCCTGGCTAGTGCAGTATGTAGGTCAGGAGGAGCATGTGTGTGTGTGGTGGTAGTGTGAGAGGGTGAGGGAGGGGGGGGGGGGTGATGGAGGGAGGGTGGGGGAGAGAGGGTGGGGGAGAGAGGGAGGGAGGGTGGGGGAGAGAGGGAGGGAGGATGACTTGACTTGTGATGTTCATGAAACGTATCTAAAAAACACCTTAAAAACTCCCATCTCAAACAGACGTCTCTCACTGTACATGTTACTTTTTGCCCCCAACCTCAACGCTGCTGTTGAGATTGATTTGAGTTGGACAGCAGACAGCAGTCAGATAACCAGCCAATCAGATCAGTCGTCTTATTTTGAAGGTTTCAGCTGATCCTTCTGGAAGAGTCTGGTTTTGTGTTTCTAACTGTTTCATCACTTCCTGTGGGCGAAGAGGACTTCCTGTCAGTGACCAATACGACACCAGGATGACTCGACACCTCAGTTCACATGGAGCCTAGTTGGAGCGGACCCCCCCCCCACCCCCCCCCCACCTCCATTGAATGCATCCATCTCTCCAGGGGCGTTGAGGGTGAGGGAAGAGAGAGAGCTTGTTATGGTAATGAAAGCCAGGCTGCAGGGCCGAGGCATCACTCACCACGTCGTGTTGCGTGACCGGGGTGTGATATGCAGCTCCCCCCCTCCCCCCTCCCTCCTCCCCCCTCCCTCCTCCCTCCCCCCTCGCCCCCCCGACCGGTCGCTAGGTGATGCTCTGATCCGGTCTGTTCAAAAGGGCCCCGGCTATCAGTCAGCAGACCTCTGGGCTTCATATCACCTGGTTGCATAATGCTGCCGACTGCAGGGTGGTCGCGTGTGTGTGTGTGTGTGTGTGTGTGTGTGTGTGTGTGTGTGTGCGGTGCGTGTGCGTGTGCGTGTGTGTGCGTGTGCGTTGAGTTGTCATCCTCCACCCCCCTGAGCGGAGAGGCCCATTGATACTCTGGTTGCGTGAGGCGGTCTGGCTGACTCACAGCAGGATCAGCACAAACAAATGGGCGAGCTCTGCATGTAAAACAGCCCTGTGTGTGTGTGTGTGTGTGTGTGTGTGTGTGTGTGTGTGTGTGTGTGTGTGTGTGTGTGTGTGTGTGTGTGTGTTTGCAGCCCGTAAACCAAGATCACATCGCTCTGATTTGCTGTCTTTGAGAGGGAGCTGGCGGCAAAAGTGATACACTGACGATCTCCACACCACCTCGCACACACACACACACACACACACACACACACACACACACACACACACACACAGTCCCTGTAGACTGAAGCTGGACCTCTGCTCCGTCAGACAGGAAGCTGTGAGATAAAGGACGGACAGAGACGGCAAGCAGTCCCATTTATTTTGTGTCTCCAACTCAACAGGACGTTGAGGTTAGAAGTTGGAGCGGTTCGTCTGGCGGTTTGAGACACTCAACGCTGTGCCGCGAGGGGCTTTGGGCTTCACGGCGATATCGGCTTTCTGTTCATTATCAAGCTGCAAAAACGACATCGGGGCGTTTCATCCTCAACCTCGACTCGTTGTCGACTCGTCTCCTCAGACCGAGCTGTGTGTAGTTCACTGTCACTGTCACATTACGGGATTTCTGAGTATTGCAGTTCCTATTGATTTGGAGCCGCCGGTGTGTGAGGTTTCCTCGCGCGGGATGCCGTGGCTGTCGGAGTACAGTCGGAGGAGAGTCGCAGGAGAGATGCATTGTGGGAGGCGGGCCGCTTTGATGGCTGCTTCTGTATGTGTTGAACCGTTGTGGTTGGCTTGTTCACTCACTGATGTCGTTTCCTCTGACGGTTCCCCTCCTGGGCATCCGGAGCGCTGACCGGGAGGAAGCTGGAGGTGAAGCAGCCGGTGTCTGTCTGTCTGTCTGTCTGGACGGCGGAGGCTCTCCGGGTGTGTCGGGACAGACGGTGGTCGGGTCCTGAACTGTAAACATTTAGTCTGCTGGATGGTTTCCCCCTCGTTGTTTGCGTGTTGCTGACATGGCGTCTGCGTGTGGGCTGAGTGGTTTGGAGGATGTTAGTGTGTGTTGGTGGAACGAGCCCAGATGGTTTTGAAGACACCTCAGGGTCACGGTGCACCCCCGCCCCACCCCACCCCCACCCCCACCTCCACCCCCACCCACCCCACCCCACCCAAACCCTCCGTCGTTAAAGTAACAACAGTAGATGAATCATGTGGCTCTCTGGCAGCAGAAGGACAGCGAGGGAGGGAGGGGGTGATAAAACCAGAATAAACAGGGAGGGAAGCTGGAAGAGACGGACAGGAAATGACTCAGCGCTTCGTCCTCTCTACCTGCCCTCCGCCTGACTCCTGACCTCCCGGTCGCTAGAACCTGATCTACCTGCATCATTTACCAAGGGAGCGCTACTATAAACCAGTTAAACCAGTAGCTGCACACAGAGAAGAAACACTGGTCCTGGATTCTCCCCTGATGATGGGATGTTCTGCTCTCCACTGTCATGACAAACATCAAGGGTCGACCTCCTCCACCCTCCGTCTCGGTCCCTCGTCCCAGGCGTCAATACTCTGGCTTTGCTTCCTTCTGCCTACAGTCGAAATCCAGAAGGACTCAGCAGTTATTTATTGTCCACTGGAGTCATTAGAAAAGGAGAGAGAGAGGGAGAGAGAGGGAGATGAGAGGTCAGAGGAGGATGGGCTCAAGATGCTCCAGTAACATCTTGACCTCTGACCTTGAGTCCATGCTGGAGGGATTCAGGCTGTTGGAGGCAGAAGGTCCTACCTGCTGGAGGTGTACCTAATAAAGTGGCCGGTGAAACAGACAAAAGAAAACGTTCAGGACTTCCTCGCGTGCTACAAGTGGTTTTTTACACCAGTCGGCTCAAAGCTGTTTGTCAGATCGGGAAACTCTGGAGGCCCGGTTGCCACGGCGACTCCATCACTGACACAAATAAACGGTGCACGATTGAACTGACATTCTCACTGTGGAGGTACATGGTGGAGGCTTGCTGAGAAACACACACACACACACACACACACACTTTCTGAATGTTGTACTAGAACCAAATGGGTGTTGTTGGTGTTGTTGGTGTTGTTGGTGTGGTTGGTGTTGTTGGTGTTGTTGGTGTTGTTGGTGTTGCTACCCCCCCACTGTCAGCCTCTCCCTGCAGCCTCTTGCATGTTTCGAGGCGTCTCCGTGCCAGAGAAGAGGCTAGCCTAGCTTTAGCATCGCCTGCAGTGTCGGTGCCACCAGAGATAACCAGCTCATCCCATCGCAGCATTGATGGGGGGGGGGGGGGGGGGGGGTGTTGGACTGTGTTATCCCAGTTTAAGCGGGGATGAGGGATGGAGAGCTGCTCTGGGCTAGGATAGGATTTGCCGCTGCAGGCCTGTTGTTCCCCTAACGCAGCATGGGATGGAGGCGGCGGCGTGGCGGGATCCGGCTGCACTTACGGGTTTCCCGGCTGCCGCATCGCCGAGCCAAGACTTCGGTGCCTCGACAGACCGCCGGGCCGGGGTGGGGGTGGGGGGGGGGGGGGGGGGGGGGGGGAGTTTTCCTGCTTTCAGCCGCCAAACAAGACTGTTGGGAAAACTACGAAGCGGTCGTCCTCGTCGTTCCAGGTACCGGCAAACACCTTTTATCCACCGATGGGAAGAAGAGACATGACCGAGCAGATCCTTTGGACTGGGGGAATGTTGTTGTTATGGCACGCACTAATGTATTTCATACTCTGGGTAGTTTGAACCGAGCGATGTAATCGGTCAAAGATGTGTTCCAGCCGTGCTGATGATTCCCATGAAACCCAGGATTGCCGCGCTTTATTGGTCGCGATGCCAACGCATGTGGTAACCAGAGAGTTTGTGATCTGTCCTGTTTTCTCCTGTTATTATTGTTCTGCGTGTACAGCGATTAGAAGGAAACTGTTGCGTCGAAGCCGTAAAACACGCCTGCTGTCGTGTCAACAGGCTCGTGTGTTTGATGTTGACGGGCGACTCCGGTCGGGCGTCCGAGTCTCGCCGAAGCTGACATCGGAGCTTGAGCTTCTCAGCGGCCAAAAGGAGTTCAGCTCAGGGGGAAGGAAGAGAGGATGAACCCGCTCACACCGATCATTTAGTTTGACCTCCAACTCGACTTTTGATACGTTTATTTGGAGGAATAAATCTCATATAAATCTCAAACAAACAATCTCAAACAAACATCAAAAAATTGTATGAAATGGCGACGTACCTGAAGAAAGTTCAAAAACAAAACTCTCCATTAATGTTTTACTTAATGTCAGGACTGCAGCAGCCGCCCTGCTGAAGTGTCCTTGAGCAAACCGCTGGGGTGCTGACCTCTGACCTCCCTGTGGAGGACGGGCGACAGAAAAGAGACTTTCCCCATGAGGATCAAAAACGTATCACTCTCATCACTCGGCAGCAGAAAGAGTGAAGAGAAGGCGAGTCCATCCAGACACGATGGAAACTGGATTAGCAGCCGGGTTCCTGCGGGCGTCTTCGCCGGGACGTGATGGATGGCCGGCCCGCCTCCCAGACGCGACCCTGCAAATGGTGTTTTAATGGCGTTTCAGTCAACAGCCCCAAACTATCACGTTGAGGTGACACACAGCTGGTAGACTTTCACAATACCAACAAGTTCAGTATCTACAAATCTGAAAAATCCTATCTTTATGTTTTTAGCAAGTTCCATGACTTTGACTCCGACTGTCTATCCCGATCCTCCTCCTCCTCCTCCTTGTTTGAATTGTTCCATTACATGCCACCTTCACGATCAATCAAATTGATGAATTGAGTCTGGCAGCAGTATTGTACCATTTTGGTCGTCATGACAACACTCATGACCTCCCTACTCCGGTCACTCCCCGTCTTCTGCCCACTGAGTCACGTCTCCCTCGCCCACCTCTGCTCGTGTGTCACCACCTCTGACCCCTGGACCCCCTGGACCCCCTGGACCCCCTGGACCCCCTGGACTCCTCCACCTCCCCCGGTGCTGATGTAAGAGTTGCAGGTCTGGATGAGACTGTCAGCGAAGTGAAGAAAGCTCCGGACCGGTTTTTCCTCCCCGGATGTGCGGACGGCACGTCGGAGATCTCAAACCCCCGAGACGTTTGTCTAGTTTGTTTTTCCTGCCGATGCGACCGGTATAATGACGGTGTCCGATTTCCTGCGTCGGAGGAACCGCGAGGGATCAGCCCCGCCGGTGTCCCGCCGTCGCCTCGCAGGACCGTCGACTTTCCGTCTCGTTTCTGTGCAGCCAGCAGATTTTGTTTACCCAGATTATTATTATATATTTTTTCTCTTGTTTTCTGTCCCAACGCTGAGTGCGGTCTTTTTATGGTTGCTATAAAAGGTTGGAGTTTGCTTTGAGGCCGTCTTGGCGCTGCGCTGCCAAAGCCACAGCAGATGTGCCGCTTTTGTTCTTCATTACCGATTGGCAGCTGCCCGGCGCACCGAGCTGCAGAGACGCGACGCGTGAGGGGAGGCTCACCCCGCTTATTAAGTTAATGCTGAGGATTTAGTTCCTCGTGTCAGCGGGACAGACGGAGAAATGATGTTTGGGAAAAATAATAATGGCGGTACGAGCAGAAACTTCACCGGAGGGAACGACGGGTCGATCGCATTCCGAATGCACTCCGGTTCCCACCGGTGTGTGTGTGTGTGTGTGTGTGTGTGTGTGCAGTCCACACTGAGGCTCTGGCTGCTGGGAGGTGACCTCGCTGCCTGGTTGTGTCACCAGAGTCACCAGAGCCACTTAAAAACTCATCCAGGAGACCGAGGACCAGACGTGCTTTTGTGCGAGTCCGTTTTGACGTCTGGGCACATCTGAGGCCATGGAAAAACCATTACACCCACAAACATGAGACCTATGAAAAGAGGTGGTTGTGATCGGAAGGATGCCGGTGTGTGAGATCCTCGGACCGGCTGGGAAAAATCGGATCGAGATCGTAAAACGCCCTTTGAACCGCTGCTGTTGAGGTGCGCTTGAGCAAGGCACCGCCGAACACCCTAAACAGTAAGAGGTGATATGAAGCTGCTTCCGGAAGCCCTTCGTATCCCCCCGGACTAGCCGGGAAGATCGGGGCGGCGAACGAGGAAGAACACGCCGCCCTTGAGCAAGGCACTAAGAGTAGAAGACCGCGACTGTCTTCCAGGTGTGGACGGGTGTGAACGTGTAGTATGCACGCTCAGTCGACTTCAGCAGACGAGGACACAAAGGGTCCTGGGACCTGAACCATCACTGAAATGTCAGAGTGCACGGTGAGTAATGGGGCTGTAAGGGGACGGCTGTCTGAACCCACAGTGGCGCTGTCTGGAAAACCCAGCCGAGCGTGCAGCGGTGCCACGCCGGGGGAGTCCCGGCCTTCCTCACCGGGACGGAGAAAGTGAAAACACTGATAGAAAAACACGTGAAAGAAGAGATGCAATTAGAAGTTTGTGCAGGCGAGAGATGAAAGGAGGATCCAGTCTGTGATTGGATAACGGAGAAACTCAGGGGAGATGATGCAACAACATGAACATCCAAATGTATTAAATAGTCTGTGTGTGTGTGTGTGTGTGTGTGTGTGTGTGTGTGTGCTGAAAGAGACAAGGAAAATGTGTGTATTAGGTTTCTGAGAACAAAACCACATCAGGTCCTGAGTCTGTATGTGTCCATTGTATTTGGCCCAAGCAGAGATTTCTTCAACTTGACCCCTGTGAGGAAATTACCCCCCCCCCCCCCCCCCCCACACACACACACACCACCACGGGGAGGTCAGAGGTCAGGGTCGGCTACAGAGCAGCACCCCTGCAGCGGGACGGGATTCGGTGTCTTGCGCAAGGACGAAGGAAGAACTTTGACTTTCAAGTTCCCAACTGTAATTTTAGTAAAGCGACGAGAGAGAGAGAGAGGAGAGGACTTGTGTGTGTGTGTGTGCTGTGTGTGCTGTGTGTGTGTGTGTGTGTGTGTGTGTGCATGTGCATGTGCGTGTGTGTGTGTGTGAGAGTGTGTGTGTGTAGACTTTGGCGCCGGGACAATGCAGCAGCGTTGCATGTCTTCTGTTTTGACATAACATCTCTTCCTGTTGCCCCGGTGAGCGGCAACGCAAATAGATCGTCGCCTGCAGCTTCCGACAGTACACACACACACACACACACACACACACACACACACACACACACACACACACACACACACACACACACACACACACACACACACACACACACACCTAGAAGGATTATGGGTCGGTGATGAGGCGTGCATGTCCACTACCTTCTGCTGTCCTCCGTTACCGTGGCTCCCGTTCTCCTCACCCCGTGATGCCCTCGTCTCTGTTTTCACACTCGTATGAAAGGTCGTGTTTACTAGAGGTTTTATTTTTGGCTGAAACTTTCCAGACCGATTCGAGGCAAAAGTGGAGCTGGATTACTCTGGGTGGTGCAGGGGGGGGGGGGCGGGGCTAGTCGTTGGCAGGGGGGGGCGGGGCTAGTCATTGGCGGGGGGGGGGGGGCTAGTCGTTGCCCAAAGCTATTCTGGGTGCATGTTGAGCTCCGCAGGCGCTTTTGATGTAGACGGAGGAAAGACGCGTTGTTGCATCGAGGACCTGCTTCACCTTCACACCCAGGTCCAGGTCAACCAGTCCTCTACCGGTCCAGGTCACCTCTACCGGTCCAGGTCAACCAGTAGTCTACTGGTCCAGTTCAACGAGTCCTCTACCGGTCCAGTTCAACCAGTCCTCTACCGGTCCAGGTCAAACAGTCCTCTACCGGTCCAGGTCCAGTCCTCTACCGGTCCAGTTCAACCAGTCCTCTACTGGTCCAGGTCCAGTCCTCTACCGGTCCAGGTCAACCAGTCCTATACCGGTCCAGGTCAACCAGTCCTCTACCGGTCCAGGTCAACCAGTCCTCTACCGGTCCAGGTCCAGTCCTCTACTGGTCCAGGTCCAGTCCTCTACCGGTCCAGGTCAACCAGTCCTCTACCGGTTGAACTGCTTGAACTGGCTGGTCTCAAGCCTGCCTGTGGATGTCGTACGGGGCTGTGTGACAGGTTCAGCTGGATTTGAGATCCTGCGTCTGAACGTTCAGGGTTCATCACCTGACTTAGCAGATCCCCTCTCTCCATTCTCTCCATTCTCTCCATTCACCATCATCACCTCTCTCTCTCCTCCTCTTCCTCCCACTCCCCTTCCAGCAGCAGGGTTTGCAGCTGGATCAAGTCAGGAATTTAGTTGGACTTGTCCTACTGCAGCGGCATGTTATATCCTTACAATTCGCGGTGGGGGTGTGGGGTGGGTGGGGGGGTGTGTGGGGGGGGGGTAATTCGTAGTTCGTGACATTTGCAGAAAGAACGTTGAGCTCTGAGTTATTTCACCCTCTGATTGACGCCATCCCCCACGAGGAGAGAGGTCGTTGTTTGTGCCTGTTTTCACTGGGAGGTCTCTACTGGGCTGTTCTAACCGAGGCAGTGGGCTGTGAACCTGTGGGCTGGGGAGTGAAAGGGGTGGTGGTGGGGGGGTGGAGGATGGGGGTGAGGGTGGGGGGGGTCCCTGCCCACTCAGACAGGGATATATGTGTCTGTGTGTGTGCGTCAATTAATGCCAAAGCCCCGCAGACGAGGCTGGCGAGCGCCTCAACGTTTCCTCCCGTCATGAACGCTTTGCTCAGTAATTGTTTACATCTGCGGCGTTCCAGAAAAGCTGTTTGCTGGAGGAAAAAAACGAGCGTCTCCAGTCCCCGCCGGGCCCCGGATCCTCTGGCACGGGATGAGAGGGGCCGGCCTCAACCCCGGCCAAGCTGCACTGCACTGCCGAGCCCCGCCAGCTCCCTCCCCCCCCCCTCCTCCCCCCCTCCCTCCCTCCCTCCGAACGCTGTCACCCCCGTCAAGGACGCCTCTTGTTTTGTTTTTTTACGATCGTGTTTACGGCGGCGGTAGCCTCGCTCTCACACCGTATCCATGTTTGTGTGCCGTATCGAGCCGGGCCCGCCCCGCCGTATTTCATCCTCCAATTAGCCCCGTCTGTGTTGAGTTACTTTCAGGGGGTCGTTCATCACGGGTGTTTCAGACGGCGGTTCACAGCGGGCGCGTCGGTCGGAAAAAAACGTGCCGCCGATGCGACCGGCGGCGTCTTTGCGTCGAGGTGTCGAGGCGTGGTTCGATTTACGACGGCGTCCCGCCCGCCGTGGCGCCCGTTAACGGGATTTGGGAGACGGCGGCGTGTAGCGAGCGGAGGTCCAGGTGATGAATGACGAGCGCAAGATCACGGTGGAAGAAAGACACTTCCAAATGAGAACATTGTCACGGGAGGGAAACGTTGAGAAGTATCACGCAACGCCGAGTCTTACTCTTTTCTACCTCAACATTTACAGAGTACCGGTGTTGAGTGGAGGTCCTGTACTGGGGGGTTTTGCTGCCCTGAACATCGTCTCTGGGTATCATAATTGCTGGATGGCTTTGCTGCACCGCAGTAACAGTGAAAACAGCCATAACAATGGAAACAACAAGCCGGGAGACCTCACAAGAAGGGGAACGCAGCGTTGAGGTTGACTAACATCTCTCTACATCCCCGGCACCCTCGGGAATTTCCTGCCTCTGTGTTTCCTCCCGGCTCGGCGCTATAGGAGGCGGCTGCATCAAAGCCTGTCGGGTCCTAATGGCAACAGCCTGCAACCGAGCGGCTGGTTTCCGACGGAGGCCGACGCCCACTTCTCTCGCGTCACGGCGAGGGCTGGTAACGTTGAGCGGACTTCAGCCGGCAGTCTGTTCGTGTTGCGTTGAGGCTAGTTGGGATTTTGGAGATCTTTCCTTTAAATGGCACCTATAGCAAATCTGACCTCGAGGAGCAATTGTTTGTGAAGGTGGCAACTCTTCCCATATGCAGGGATGCTGTGTTGAGGGGGGTGGGGGGTGTTGAGGGTGGGGTGAGGGGGGTTTTGGGTCCCGTCCCGCCCGCATTGGAAAAGCCGTCTTCTGTCTTCGGGGGGGATTTATCTGAACGCCTCTCTCACGCCGAGACATTTACAGCCTCTTGATTTTCTCCCCGGCCGCCTGGAGCCGGATGAAAGCAGCCGAGTCCACCGGGGCCTCAGCACCGAGCGAGTGATGAAAACCTGGGAGGGAGGGAGGGAGGGAGGGAGGGATGTTGGGAGGGGGGAGGAACGTGGAGGAAGTCCAGCAGTCGACCTCGCCGCTCAAACCCGAAACAGTTGTAACACCGCCCTTCTCTCTCTCTCTCGCTCTCTCTCTCTCTCTCCCCCCGTCTCTCTCTCTCTCTCTCTCTCCCCCTCTCTCTCTTCTCTCTCTCTCCCCCCCCTCTCTCTCTCTCTCTCCCCCTCTCTCTCTCTCTCTCTCTCCCCCTCTCTCTCTCTCCCCCCTCTCTCTCTCTCTCTCTCTTCTCCCCCGTCTCTCTCTCTCCCCTCTCTTTCTCCTCTCTCTCTCCCCCCCTCTCTTCTCTCTCTCTCCCCCCGTTCTCTCTCTCCCCTCTCTCTCTCCCTCTCTCTCTCTCCCCCCGTCTCTCTCTCTCTCTCTCCCCCCTCTCTCTCTCTCTCTCTCTCCCCCCGTCTCTCTCTCTCTCTCCCCCCTCTCTCTTTCTCTCTCTCCCCGTCTCTCTCTCTCTCTCTCCCCCCCTCTCTCTTTCTCTCTCTCTCTCTCTCTCTCTCCCCCGTCTCTCTCTCTCTCCTCTCTCCCCCCTCTCTCTTCTCTCTCTCTCCTCCTCTCATCTCTCCTCCCCTCTCTCTCCCTCCCCCTCTCCTCTTCTCCCTCTCTCTTCCCCTCTCCTCCCTCCCCCGTCTCTCTCTCCTCTCTCCCCCCCCTCTCTTTCTCTCTCTCCTCTCTCTCTCTCTCTCTCCTCCTCCCTCTCTCTCTCTCTCCCCCTCTTCTCTCTCCCCTCCGTCTCTCTCTTCTCTCCTCTCCACTCTTCTCTCCCCTCCTCTTCCCCTCTCCTCTCTTCCTTCTCCACCCAGTGAAGACGTAAAACTTCTCACTCACTCTCTCTCTCCGCAATCATGTCTCTCTATCTCTCCTCTATTCCTCTCCACTCTTCTGGGCTCTAACCTCTTCTCTCCTACTCTCCTCTCGAGGTTACCGGACCCTCCCACTCCTCTCTCCCCCTCCTCCCCGGTGACGGAGGAAACTTTGCACTCACGCCCCGTCTCAGTCAATCGATCCTCCCACGATGTTGAAGTCCGCGCACGTAAAATTTCTCACGTGAGACTCACACTGACGTGTCCTCGACGGAACTCTCCCACCTCCCACTGTCCCCCCCCCCCCCCCCCAGGAGAGCTTCAACGTGTCACATGTCACCTCCGTATCTCGAATCCTCCCCGACGTTTAATCCTCGCTGTCAACGGCGGTGCTTCTTCAGTGAGCTGGCGACGAGGCGCGTGCGCTCGGCGTCGGATGAACGTCCACAGACTGGAGTACAGACGGAGCTGAATGTCGGCACACAACACACAAACTTACAACACACATCACACACATCACACAGACCAACACACCTAGGCAGAGTATTCTACCAGCCGTCGAACTAGGCCAGGCTTTGTCACTTCGTATCTCTGAATCCTCCCCGACGTGTTAATTCTCCTTCCTCGTTCACAAACCGCGCTCTTGTTCCTCCTGACTGGCGAGACTGAAGGCGCGTTGAGTTACGCCGCCGCCGCCGCCCTCGCCAGACGCACCGCGCCATATGTGACGGGGCGGTGGGGGGGGGGGGAGGGGGTGCGGGGATTAAGAGATGAATCGAGTCGAAGCTTTGGCCGAGTCCTCACCAGTATCACACCGACTCCAGCATGGACGGACGCCTGGCCTCCGCATATGGCCAGCTCCCTGCCAGTCAGCACACACACACACACACACACACACACACACACACACACACACACACACTCTGTCTACCAGCCAGCAGTAATGCCACTGAACCCCTTGTAATGCCCGGCGGGGATTATCCTCTTTCCAAATGTACAACACCGGTGACATTTGCCACCATGTGCTGCTGTCCTGACCTGCAGGGTCGTCACGCCGAACCGCTGCAGACTCGAATCAGTGGGGCAGCCGAGCGATCTGATTGGTCGAGGAACCCTGCGCCGAGCATTCCCATTGGCTTCCTTTCTGGTTTCCTCCTGGTTTAGTTCCAGATGTCGATGCTGCTGCTCCCTCATCACCAGGAACTGTTCAGAAATATGACATTTTTGTCTCTTTTCAGTCAGTGGAAGTTACAAGTAAGGAAAAATACTAATAATACTGTAGTATTATGTCGTGTAGTAGTAAAGTTTAGGTTTTTCCTTCGTTATTTTGCTCACATATAATATATATATATTGTGTCTGAGTAGAATCACTTGTGTTTTTAAGATGCTGACTGATCAGTTGAACGTACGGCTCTCAGTCTCTCAGTCACATCCAGACAGGGTTTCTGGTGGTCCAGCACCATGACCCCCTCCTGCACCATGACCCCCTCCTGCACCATGACCCCCTCCTGCACCATGACCCCCTCCAGCACCATGACCCCCTCCTGCCCCACCACCACCACCACCACCATGTGTAGCTCATCATGCCCCCACCCATACACACTAATCCTTCCATCCCATCACAGACGATGTACTACATCCTTGTTGCACGCCATCCTGGGCTGATGACACTGTCTC
This sequence comes from Hoplostethus mediterraneus, assembly GCA_034670385.1. Taxonomy (NCBI): domain Eukaryota; kingdom Metazoa; phylum Chordata; class Actinopteri; order Trachichthyiformes; family Trachichthyidae; genus Hoplostethus; species Hoplostethus mediterraneus. The sequence goes on from JAXDDW010000104.1 coordinate 22,939, forward strand.
TGGTCCGTCTGATAGCCCTGGGACACAGCATGGTGGGGGGAGGGGGAGGGGGGGTTTAGAGGGGGATGAACGGGGGGGGGGAGGGGGGGGGGGGCAGATAGAGGAAAGGATGGGAGGGAGAGACAGAGAAAGTGACAGATGGTGATAGAGGGATGGAGGAGGGAGGCAGGGGAAGGATTGTGTGTCACTGGGGCGTTGGGGGAGCTGGTGTGTGTAGGATCAGTGTGTGTGTGTGTGTGTGTGTGTGTGTGTGTGTGAGTGAGGGATCAGTGAGAGTGAATGAGTCGGGCGAGGCGAGGCTGCTTTCACCAAACCGCCGAGTCGCACGTCTCCTCGTCTCCGGGCTCCGTTTGACTTCCTGTTTCCTCCTTCTGGACTCTTTTTTCCTGGGGTGCGTCGGGAGTCAAAGCCCCCCCCCTCCCCCCTCCCCTCCATCATGAAGTGGCTGGCATCGATGCGGGCGCTGTTGGCCCGGGGCAGCCGGAGTGCCCCGGCGACCCCCGCCGCCTCCCCCAACATGCCCTGCAAGGCTGACCTGTACGCCAAGCAGGTAAGGAGCAAACACCAACGGGGGCTGAGAGGCTGGTGAGGGTGAGGGTGAGGGTGACGGTGAGGGTGACGGTGAGGGTGAGGGTGAGGGTGACGGTGACGGTGAGAAGACGATGAGGTTTTTATGAATCAGGTCATATTTTATTTTTGACGTTTGAAGTTTCATTTCATTCTTCATGTGCTTCAGGTTGTAATCCTGCGAGGTTTTCCATCCTATCCTGCGTTGTGTTGAGCTATCGTGTGTTTTCTTAATCCGATGAGGAGTGATTTAGAGTTGCATGCATGATGTGAATGTGTGTGTGTGTTTATTTATGTGTGTGTTTATGTGCATGTGCGTGCAACCTGCAGTCCCGCTCTGCCACGTGTTCAGGAATGCGTCGGAGAAGCGAGGTTGAGTTTATTTAGCTTGGCTCTCCTGCTTCTGTCGGCTCAGAGAGTTTGATGCACACTCATCACCTCCCAACTCAACGAAACACAACTACAACCTCTCAAGGTCTCGAGGCGGGAAACTGCACGGCAGCTGTGGAGAATAATGGGTCTCGTGTGTGTGTGTGTGTGTGTGTGTGTGTGTGTGTGTGTGTGTGAGACCACCGTAGTGTTAATCTACTGTTGTGTGTTGCATCATTCTCTCGGCTCATGTCGGCGCCTCGGTCGCGACCTTTCCATCTGTTGCAGTAGCAGCCGTCAGAAACGCCCTCGACTACACGCTCTTAAAGGATGTGTTTGTGTTGAGGTGCTAAAGATGACACATCCCTTTTCCAGTGTGTCCACCAGTGCCGCAGCTGTAGAGACGGTTCAACTACATATCGTCAAAGGTTCAATCTTTAAACCCGCTACGTGCCAAACCGTTCTTTTTGCACCTCCTAAAGAGTAAAACGTGATTTCCTGTCGGAGGTTTAGCAGGTCAGCGAGTCTGTAGGTGTGTGTCTCTCTACCACCGGCACACACACATCCATCAACCTGTGAAGGCATCTGCACGGTTCCCAGCAGGGGGCGGCGGACTGAGGATCGGTCCATTCAAACAGCTCCAGGGGGGCAGGAAACTCATTACACGCCAATGAATGCCCCCTAAGCATGTTGGCCGGTGGACTGGTCCTAGTCCAACTGGGCGCCGGGCCAAACAAGCCTGCTGCCAACACCGAGCACCGCCGGGCCATGTCCTGATCTGCACCGCCGGGCCATGTCCTGATCTGCACCAACGGGCCATGTCCTGGTCTGCACCGCCGGGCCATGTCCTGGTCTGCACCACCGGGCCATGTCCTGGTCTGTACCGCCGGGCCATGTCCTGGTCTGCACCGCCGGGCCATGTCCTGGTCTGTACCGCCGGGCCATGTCCTGATCTGCACCACCGGGCCATGTCCTGAACTGTACCGCCGGGCCATGTCCTGATCTGTACCGCCGGGCCATGTCCTGATCTGCACCACCGGGCCATGTCCTGATCTGCACCGCCGGGCCATGTCCTGATCTGCACCGCCGGGCCATGTCCTGATCTGTACCGCCGGGCCATGTCCTGATCTGCACCGCCGGGCCATGTCCTGATCTGTACCGCCGGGCCATGTCCTGATCTGTACCGCCGGGCCATGTCCTGATCTGCACCGCTGGGCCATGTCCTGATCTGCACCGCCGGGCCATGTCCTGATCTGCACCGCCGGGCCATGTCCTGATCTGCACCGCCGGGCCATGTCCTGATCTGTACCGCCGGGCCATGTCCTGGTCTGTATGAAGCGGCGTGAAGACATTTTCCTCACGTATGTAGTTTGTTTCTTCTTGCGTATCGATGCGTCATCTCTGGTTTTGCCGCCACACCACGCACGTCTGGAGCGGTTCATTCGGTTCAGAGGTGAGAACGTAAATCCCAACCGGCTCCAGGAAACGAACGTTGTACCGACTAACACGACAGATGTTCGTTACCAGCGGTTCCTCGAGCATCCCTGACCCGGCGGGTGACGGGCTACCAAAACTCCTGTCCGATAAACGAGCTGCTTCTTGAGTCCATGTGACGTTTGTTGACAAGCCAGTAAGTCAACCTGAAGGAACCAAACGCTGAGTGCACTGAAGTCAAGTTTTCCACTCCGGTTTGGAGCGTCTGTCGGTGCGACTCGACGCCGAGCCGAGGACGGCGGCGCTAATGTTCGTTTCTGAGGTTTGTGATTTCATCCCGTCACTCGGGGTTTTGACGCGCTAATGCGCCGTGCACATGGACGGCGTGCCGGCGTGAGAGCAGCTGAAAGCAACTATCAAACTCCAATCACTGCGCCCATTACTTGTTCCTTTTCATTTCGCTGCGGCTTCGGCGGTTTGCTCCCCCCCCTTCCTCGTATCGAAAACGTTGAGGCGATGCAGTCGAAGCGATTACTTCCTCGTCTACGGGCCAGACGGGATTCGGGGGGAACCACGGTCGGAGGCGGTGCGTGCTCCGGCCCAGCCTAATAGCAGATAATGAGGGCAGGGTAATACCGAGCCCCCTCTTCCCTCGCAGCAGGAATGCTCTGGTCGGTGATTGATGAGCGGGTTGCGCCCCAATCATCCCGTCTTGCTAAATTATCGAGGGCCAGTGAGTCGGGTTTGCGAGGTTGTGCGTTTCCTCAAACGACCGCAGCCGACGTGGCGAGGGAGAACGAGGGCCGGGGAACGTGACGAGACGAGGGCCAGGTGGAAACAGAAACATCCAACGTGTCCACAGTCGTTCAGCTCCTAGATCACCAGCTTCACAAGCAACCAGTAGTAAAGGGGTCCGAGGCTCAGAGGGAAAAACCAACTGAGAACAAAGTGAAAAGAGAGCCAGAGAGAACGGAGGGGCGAAGGTAGGCGGCTGCCAGACGGCCCCACAAAACACATGATTATTAAGTCATATAAGGAAAAAGAAACTTACTTCTTGTAAAACACCCGTCTCCTTACAGTCCAATACAATACATTTGAATCTTGAGTTCCACACCTCCCAAAAGTGTCCACCCTCACCCAGGATTCTCTGGGGCCCCATCCTTGCCTTTGCCTATAGAGGCCCCCAGATCACTAAGTCCAGCCCTGATGGGAACTACACACAGCAAACACCTTGAAACCAAACACTGCTTGACAGGATAAAGCCACCTCTTAGATAAGTGAGAACAGAGAGAGAGAGAGAGAGAGAGAGAGAGAGAGAGAGAAACTCTGGCGAGAGGCGAGGACAGGAAGCAACACTCGACCTCCAGTTGCCCTTGTGGTTCCTCTCCTCCTATCGGGCCCCTGACAGATAAGGAGGGAGGTGTTGGACCAGACCCTGCCTGCCATCAGCCTCTCACATGCTACACCTCCTTCATCCTCTTGTTCTTTATCGTCTGTAGGTGGCGCTCTTCTCTCTTTTCCGATCGCTGCTCGCGCTGACTACCCAGTTCTTCTTCTGTTGGAATGTAAAACGCATCACTTCCTGTCTGCAGAGGACAGACCTACCTGACACCGGGTGTTTGTTTGAAGGTTGTTGGCCAGAAGCTTGTGATTGACAGGTGGTGCCAGCCAATAGGGCGAGGGCTTGTCGGAGTAATCACCCCAGTCACCCAGAACTAATGTTTCTACTCAGAGGGACGAGGGGCGTGCGACCTCCATCACTCTTGCTGTCTCTCTCTCTCTCTCTTGCCCTCCATCTTTTTCATTTAGCTTTTTTTTTTTAGCTTTTTCTCCACCTCCATCCCGATCTGTCTTCACTTTCTCTCCCCCCCTCCCTCTCTCTATCTTATGTCTGCAAACCAAACCCTCTCTCTCTCTCTCTCTCTCTCTTTAAGCCACCTTTCAAGCAGATCAATCTGACTTCCTCTCTACTAATCAGTGCTGCTGATGGGACTCACATAGTGAACACACACACACACACACACACACACACACACACTCAATAACAAACACACACTCAATCCCACACTCAAACACACACACAGTCAGTGATTTCAAGCTGTCCTTCCCAGGAGGCCGAGCGGCAAAATGCAAGACTCCCCACTTCCTCAAAGATCATGAAATGAGAAAAGGGGGGGGGAGAGAGAGAGGGATAGAGAGAGAGAGGGGGGGAGGAGAGGGAGAGAGTTATGCAATGTGTTATTTTTGGGATTGCAGAGTTGTGAAAAAATTGCCTCACTTGTCTGTTAATACGATGCTGGAGGACTGGAACTGTAGGTGTGTGTGTGTGTGTGTGTGTGTGTGTGTGTGTGTGTGTGAGAGAGAGAGAGAGAGAGAGAGGAAAACTCCTCTTCAAGCCATCTTCCTCCTGTCCTCCTCCTCCTCTCCCCCTGACTCCCCCCTCCCTGTCCCACATCCTCCTCTGCTGCTCTGATTTGTTCTTATCCATATAACAGCGTTCTGCCTCTCTTCCTCTTTTCCTCTCTTCCTCTTTTCCTCTCTTCCTCTTCCTCTCTTCCTCTTCCTCTCAGCGTTGAGTTTGACCAAGGTGCTGCAGATCAGCTGTTCTGTATTGAGCGGTGTATATACCTGGTGATGAGAAGTAAAGGTTTGAGTGTGAGCTTGTAAATGAAAGCTGTTAAATAACACTAAAGAACAGGATATATTGAACCGTGTCATTCTGTCTGTGTCTGACATTTTGGGGGCGCGTGTCATTTCCTGTGGGCGTGGCCAGTGGCGATCTGTGTTGTGGCTGCCGAGGTGAGAGCAGGAAGTCAAAAAAAACAGCGTTTCAAGGTTAGACATCAAGATGAGTGGGCGGGTGTTGAGGCGGGAACTGAGGGGGGGGGGGGCGGGGCTAACAATGCATTTCCTCCAGGCAAAAAAGTTGCGTTATTGCATCTTGATATTTCCCCCCGCTGCTATTTTCATCTCCCATAATCCTCTCTGCACCCGAGACGTCAGAGAGAGACGAGGACGACTTTCCCGTGCTGTGTTACTCAACCAGAGTGGACATTATTTGAGCCGGCGCAGGGCGGCTTGGCCGGGGCGAGCAGTAAAACACAGAGCGGCGTCCAGACACCATAATCAGGATCATATACAAGTCGGCCAACCCGTCATTATAAGATACTCAGGACTACGAAGCCACGGAGCCGCTAGCCCAGCGAGAACGAGGAGAAACGACTCCTCGACGTTAGAGCCTGACCCGGCGGCGTGTTGCGGTAGCGGGAGCGGGGGACAGTATATCATTTAAATGGCGCTCGCGAGGATGACCGTGATGACGTGAAAACCCCCTCGGCGTGACCTTTGACCCCGGAGGAACGCAGACGCGAGGAATAGGAATCATGGCCCGGCTGGCGGAAGGGGGCTTTGAACGCAGCACCGCAGTGGGAGGAGCCACGGAGGGGTTGTGTCTTTCACAAGCACTTTCTATTTTTGATCGCTTCAACCGCTGTGTGTGTGTGTGTGTGTGTGTGTGTGTGTGTGTGTGTGTGTGTGCAGAGAAGACATTTTTCTTGCCTCCCATTGGTCAGAAGTTGCTTTACATGTTTGTTAATTCACCTACATGACGACAATTATTTGCTTCACTTGTTTTTTTGTGACAGTTTTTAATTTTCCTGAAATCCATACGCACACACACACACACACACACACACACACACACACACGCCACATGCTTGCACACATATGCCCACGTGCACACAATGACATGCTTGCACGCGCATGTGTACACGTGCACACACACACACACACACCCTGCGTGGAGTAATGAGTTTTATGGTTGAGTGATTTCTGCATTTTGAATGTGGCCGCGTCGTCCTTTAACCGTCCACAGTGAGATAACAGAAAACGCATCAGCCGGGGAGTCTGGGTAATACAGCCGCGCTCGCCGTCCCTGCAGAAAGGTCAGCCCCCCCGCCCCCCGCCCCCCGCCCCCCCCCCCCTCATCTCTCTGTTTGTAGGTGATAGAAATGGAAATGAAGGGGAAGGGAGGTAAATGTACCACGGCATCGAAATTACTCTCTAATTTGTTTTTCACTCATTACACCCCCCCGACACACACACACACACACACACACACACACACACACACCTCCCATTGAACACTCACCCAGAACAGAGGCTATTATCACTGACATTTTTTTGACATCTTCTCGTATCCATGATAATAAACTGAGCCACCCGGCTGAGACTAATCCGTCTGCCCCTCCTTCCTCATCACTTCAGCTCCTCATCATCATCCGTCTGGTTTCAGTGGAGAGTTTTAGTGTCCCGTGATTGAGGCTTTTCACCCCGATGAGGATAAAACTCTGAACTCTGAATACTTCAAATATTTTGGCATACAACTGGAACAAAACATATTGGTGCTGCTTGGATACAAAAGATCAAAAACCTATATTGGTCGAGTCAGATGTATTTCTCTCTCTCTCTCTCTCTCTCTCTCTCTCTCTCTCTCTCTCTCTCTCTCTCTCTCTCTCCTCCTCGCCCTACATTCTCTTTGTCTCTCTTATTAACTTGCTTAACTCCCTTTCTCTTCTTGGTGGAAAGGCGGTGGTGAAGAACAAGAGCCAGACAGACAGACAGACAGACAGACAGAGAGACAGAGAGACAGAAGAGACAGAGAGACAGAAGAGACAGACAGAAGAGCCAGACAGGCAGACAGACAGAGAGACAGAAGAGACAGACAGAGAGACAGAAGAGACAGACAGACAGAAGAGCCAGACAGGCAGACAGACAGAGAGACAGAAGAGACAGACAGACAGACAGAGAGACAGAAGAGACAGACAGACAGACAGACAGAAGAGCCAGACAGAGAGACAGAAGAGACAGACAGACAGAAGAGCCAGACAGGCAGACAGACAGAGAGACAGAAGAGACAGACAGAGAGACAGAAGAGACAGACAGACAGACAGACAGACAGAAGAGACAGACAGACAGACAGACAGACAGACAGACAGACACAGTATGTTCCTCACGGTGAGGGAAAAGTGTCATGGCAGATCGACTCCCGCCGGACTGCCTCAGGCTCTGAGCCCCTGGAGCAGCGAGCGTCCCGCTTCGTCACGAGAGCTAAGCGCTAAGCGCTAACCGCTAACTCGGACCCGGGAGGTTTCTCTCCTCCTCGTTAGTTCACGTCAGGGCTGCTGAGCTCGCGCCTGACTGGTGACTTGTGGGAGCGCCCCAGATGGCGTCGCTTTCAGCTCGCGTGGTTATTTCTGCTGCGACCCCGGGGATCGGACGTAGAGGTGCTAGCTAGCGTTTTTAACCGTCACTATATCATTGTCACGTTAATTGCCTTGGTACAATTACAGTAAACTAATGAGACTGCGGTGAAACTGCTCCTCCAGCCGGTGCTAGTGTTTCCCACAATCAAACCCGGGTGTTTTCTGTCGCTTCTTCAGTCAAAGATGTTTCTCTTTGTCTTTCCTGAAGAGGATCAACATGTTGGAAGTGATTTCTCCATCTTTCTTTCTCCATATTATTGCCGGCATGAAAAATACTGCAGACCAGAAGAAACGGAGCTAATCCGTTTGATATTCAGGACTGAAGAGTCGCCGCCAGATGCAAAGAGCTCCGGTAAACAACATCAGGGAAACCGGATCCCTGTGAACGAGGTGTTTTGGCAGAAATCGCTTTCGGTGGGCAAATTAAATAGAATGGATCAGAGGAAACCAAAATGAGTGCTGCGGGATAAAGAGGTCGTACCGGGACACGGAGAAGATTCCTGGATCCTACGGACGTACCCTGTAACCGCCGTCCTGCCTCACCGCAGCCGTTTGTCCATACGTCAGCCTGTAAGTGCCGGCTATTACCGTAATGAGTAGGTGTGCTCCGGCAACATCTCTGCAAATACTCGGCAGCCTATCGCCTGCTGCTTCCAGGCCAATAGCACCCGCTCTTCTTCTCCACATGCCCCCACCGCCCCACCCGACCGCCCCACCGCCCCACCCTCCCATCTGGGCTATTAGGCCCATTTCACAGTGGCTGTGCACAGTGGCTCCAGTGGGTATTAGCCATGAGGAGAGCGATGGTTTCCCGCCGTCCCCACAGCGAGCAACTCAGCCAAACCTGGCCTCTCTCGCCGCCTGACCTCACGCTCAAGTGGGCGTGCGAAGAATATGTCTTGGAGCGGGAAGAAAAAACAACAGCGTGAAAGAAAAAAGACCCAGAAGGGAGAATAAAAGTCTTGATGTGGGTTTAATTACAGCCGGTATCTCCGTTCTAAACTTCCACAATGCTTTTCCTCACTATGTCATTTGGCTTATTTCTATATATTTATACATTTGCTCTCTGGTTTTTCGCTGAATGGCGGCGGAGCATCTGTGAGGCGTTTGAAACCTCCCCCCCCCCCCCCACACACACACACCTCGCCACCCCAGTCTCCTTCCTCTAGTGTCTCCATGAAGCTAATGTGTTTTCTAGTTTCTCTCTGTCTGTGATTTGTTTTTGTCAGTTTGCTTATTTGTTTCTGTCTCTGCACTGAGACCGCAGACTGGTAACCCTGGTAACCCCGGTAACCCCCACAACCCCCTCCCATCTTTCCGCTGCAGAATCTGGAGTTGGTAAGTGAACATGCCTGGCTCTCGATGCGGCGAATTTCTCGAATTTATTTTTTCTTCCTCCTGTTGTCGTGTTTGCGGTGATTTCATGGTCCACTAGTTGCGGCAGTCTCCAGGTGGGTGGGATGGTGGAGCCTGTGACCGGGGTCCTCTCTAGCCAATCACAGCCCCCCGGTGGAGACGTAGAGTCACCGGTAATATAGATGGAACTATTCCACCATCTAGGTCCTTTATATTTAATACAGAACTGAGGAGTCTGGAATCTGAGGCTGTCCAGGTTGTTGCAGTTTGTTCTGAATCCAATCCTGAGTAAACGAGATGTGATTGTTGTATTTATGTACAGATTGAAGTTTTTCTCTGAGGCAGAAATAATCTGAGCCAAAGAACCATTTTTTTTGGAGCACAAGTTTGCACAATTTAGCTAACTGGTGATCTTGAACGACAAAGAAGGAACTCTAGTCAGAATATAATAATAATAATAATAATAATAATAATAATACATTTTTCTTTTCTTTTTTTTTCATTCCTTCATTCATTCTTTACCATGACATTAATGATCTTGAAAGGTCAGGAGGCTAGCTAACTAGCTAACCTAGATAGCTATAGGCTAGTATGGCTAGTTTGCACTTGGAAGGTGAGCTAGGCTAACTAGCTAACCTAGATAACTTAGTATGGCACTGGGCTTCAGTGTAACGTGGTTATTTGGCTCCGCCCACTGAGGTCTAACTCAACCAATGGGATTATCTCTGACTTTTTCATCAAATCTGATATTGAAGACAGATTATATTCAGGTGTGATTTCCTCTGGCTGGATTCAGCTCTAATGTCCTTCCACGACAACACAGGAGGTCACTAAAGGTTAAAGATAAGTTAGTATGATTAGTTAAGAACACACACACACACACACACACACACACACACACACACATACAGGAAACACTCCTACCAGTGACTCAGCTCAGGACTTTGTTGCTCGTTCTGATGAGTCAAATGAGAAACTAAGAAGTCAGATGAAAAACATGATTTAGTTGATAGTCATTCTGAGTAATGGATGCTGATACATACATAACTGTCAAATAAATAATGATGAACCGGCACAAGAACGGTTAATCTTCATCACACAACAGTTGAAAATTGGCTTTGGACTGAAATATCTTTCCACCACAACTTCCCAGAAAGGTCAGACCCTCCGTCTCCCCCATGTCTCCCCCATGTCTCCCCCATGTCTCCCATGATGGCTGTATGAGCGTCAACTGCTGCGTTAGGATATTGCCAAGTGGATGAAAGCTTGTAACTTGTCCAATAACTTATCAGTTCTTGAAAGACTGTGTGAGTGAAGCCAACCCAGCTGATGGAAACACATTTTCTTTCCCTCTCTTGAGCAACTTTGTCACCCACAGACTCTCTCTCTCTCTCTCTCTCTGTCGCTCTCTCTCTCTCTCTCTGTCTCTCTCACTCTCGCTCTCTCTCTTGCTCTAGAATAGAGTGGAGTAATTAAGTGCATTAGACCTCTGAGCCAGACGTATGGCTGCTCCCTATGCTCTCTCTCTCTCTCTCTCTCTCTCTCTCTCCCTCTCTCTCTCGCCCCGACAGGTGCCGTGATGTTATTTGCTGTGTTGTGTCCCAGAGCCGAGCAGCCATCGTTCCATCACTTCTCCCCGGAGAAGAAGTCGCCCTGTTGTTAGTAGGATAATGAAATGCCCTCCGCCCTCCTGTGGATTCAGACGTGAGGGGGAGACCTGGAGGGAGACCTGGTCCACCGGTCTGCCTCCATAAAAATGAAATGATAAAAACACCCGCTGGCTTCTATTATTTCTTTTGGTTCGAAAACCTTCTAGACAGCCGGTAGTCCAATAATGACTTAGTCAGGCCTTGCGGGAGGAAGGCCTAGGCTCAGGGTTTGAGGTTGGTCCTCGCAAGCATAGTAATCCCAGCGTGTGTGTGTGAGCGCTTGTCACTTCCAGGTTTAATCAAAGTAAAATGACTGTAGGAAACTGCAGCATCTGACCGGGCCTCACCAGTAACCGCCGTCGCTTCTGGAACGCTCCGTCCCGCGTTGCACCGGCACTTCCCGTGATGGATGCGAAGGGACAGCGGCGGCCTCGGAGTCGCCGCTGGCTCGGGTCCTGGGCTTTCTGCTCCGGGCGGCTCTTGGCCGGTCCGCCATCTCGTCTGGTTTCCCAGGAGAGGTATACGGGGAACCCCGCAAACCAGCACGGTCGAAAAGTCAAGGCGTATATACGTCAGCGCCGTATCTGACGCCGCATCTCGGAGATGCGCGGCGGCGGGATGAGATCATGCCGAGACGTGTAAGCGTGTTTGTCAGGCTCGAGGCTGGCGGCTTTTATTTTCACCAAGTTGTCAGGCCAGGAGCCAGAGTGCTGGATGAACCGGACCTGGGAATGTGGTGCCTTCCACTCCACCCCAAATAAGTCTGGATATGAACTAATATGGCAAAAAAAAAGGCCCACAATTTTTTTTTTGCTAAACTCGTGCAGCGAATTTGATCAGAACCGTCTGTAGTTTGAGAACAGGGTCAAGAGAGCACGGGTTTTAATCTACGTGTACAATGGAGCGCTGGCTAACCTGCTGCCTCGTCAGGTCACTCAGTCATCACCGTCTAGACCTGCAGACATGCTGATTGTCTGTATGGCTGCAAAGTGCTCTGCAAATTGTGCAATCTGACCGGGCCGCTGGCCGCTGATGTGGAGATAGCACATGCATCTGGTGTGTTGAGGGAGTGGAGGGCTGGTCGGTTCCCTCAGGTCAGCCCTGCAGCGCTATGTCACTCTGCAATGAGCAACACTTTTTCTGCTGCAACGCTGTTTCTACTGTTATGGTGACATGTTAGTTTATGAGTCCTAAAAAACAGATACATGATGATAAAACACAAAGAAGAAAGAGATTAAATGAGATGTTTATACTAGAGAGACAGACGGCTTTTAGCTTTTCACTCAGCGGTATTTTATTTGTATTATTATTTTTTTTAAATGTTTTTGAATCTTGTTTTATTATTATTTATTTATTTATTTATTTTATTTTAAATTTTTTAATGTTTTTATTTTTTCCAATTTTCTTATTTTTTCATTTTTCATTTTGTTCTGGGGGGATGTTGATCAAAGGTTTATTTCATAATGATAAATTAATTTTGGAGGATTTTTAAATTTTATTTCATCAACATAATTTAATAAAGATAATAGAAAAATAACAATTATTCAGTCATTTAGTTTTCCATCCAAGCCATCCTTCTCCTGTTAAGGAAACAGTGCAGCTTCGTGTCTCTTCGTGTCGTCACAGGCCTCTCCTCAGTCCTCATCCAGCCAGCCTGCTGCCAGCAGAGTGGAGCGACAGGGGTCTGCTGTATGTCGCAACGCTGCTCACAACCCTGCAGCGAGTGTAAAGTCTAGCCACCTCACACACACACACACACACACACACACACTATCCCTGCTCCTCAGACTGGCACCTCCAGCGATGGGTCCAAACACAGTTGTAGGGAGGTTCGGGGGGAGGGGGGGGGGAGGGATCCAACTCCTCCAGGCCTTTTATAGCCCTGTGCCCACGCGCCAGCGCCCACCCCGCTGATGATGGAGTGTCAGACGGACTCGGGCAGCATCACACACCGCCGCCTGTCAAGCCCAGAGAGCCAGATTAACTCCCCTGACCAGACCAGACTGTTTGGGGCTTGGCGGTGTGTGGCGGCCTGCCTGGGCATCGCGCAGCCAGGAGAAGACCTTAATTGGACAAAGCGCGGGTGGCGAGGGGGGGGTGGGTGGTGTTAGGGGGGGCGAGGGGAGGGTGGGGGGTGTAGGGGGGCGAGGGGAGGGTGGGGAGGGTGGGGGGAGGGTGCCTGTCTGGCGTTTGGCTTCTCTCCGTTTGGTTTTCGTCAGAGAGATTTGAGGCTCTTTAATAACCTCAGATAACTGAAGAGATAAACCAGAATACCACCGGGGCTGAAGTCAGGGGGAGGGATTAGGACGGGGGGGGGCAGTGGATGAATGTAGGTCCTCACAAGCCTAGTGGTACAGTACAGATTTGTCTGTGTGTGTGTGTGTGTGTGTGTGTGTGTGTGTGTGTGAAAAAGGCAATTCTGAGAACATGACCTTAGGGGACTGTAACATCCAGCCACGATCCACCAATAATCAGTCACTTCCTTAAAGTTCAATTACCAATGATGGATTTCTCTCTCTCTCTCTCTCTCTGTCTCTCTCTCTCTCTCTCTCTCTGTCTCTCTCTCTCTCTGTCTCTCTCTCTCTCTGTTAAAACTGAATAATAACCCATAACCAGTTGATGAGTCACTGTTAACTTACAGTAAATTTCTGAATCACGTCAGTTTACATTCCCATAATCCAGAACAGTCATGTCTGTGACTGTGTGTGTGTGTGTGTGTGTGTGTGTGTGTGTGCTGTCTTGTCCAATCACAACCTGCGACTGGCCGCGAGCCGAGCGACTGTCCGCCAAAAACAATCCGTCCTCCCGGCTGACGACCGCGGGGTCAGACAGAAAACCTGGACGGGTGAACCGCCACCGTCATCAGGGCCCCGACGTATCTGCACACGCTGCGTTCTGTTGTCACGGTTACCCCCGAGGCAGGAGGCCAAGGGACGTCGGAAGAAATTAGAGGCTTTCTGGCAGCGGCGCAACTCCGTCTTTAGTTGAACTTTTTCTTCTCGGTTTGATTTACTTCCACTGCGTCTAGAAAAAACAAGGTCTCCGTTACTCCGGAGTCTTGAGTTTAAAGTCAATTTACCCTTTTAATCACGTCGCGGTGCCGGTAGCAGCAAATGACTTCTGCATGCAGGAGAAGTGGCTGCCGGGGTTTGTGTAATAAAAAAAAAGCGCCGATACCGACGCCTGCCAACGGTTATCCGCAGGATCGGAGACGTGAGTGTCGGGGCGTTCCAGCGCCAGCGGGTCACTCCGCCGCTACTAAATCACTACTCTGCACTTTCTGCCGAGCTGCTTCTCCACTCCGTTCACGTCACGATGCCTCGGTACTTAGAGCCGGGCGTTCGTGGCCTCGTCACACCCGCAGCGCTCATCTTCACTTTGGCTTCAGTCACATGACGACAGGTAGGAATGCGATTGGTCAGATGCGCCGGTGACTCGGAGCTAGTACCAGACGTCTCAGACGGTTCACGTGTTGTGCCTCGTACCCATCGCATCACCGTACACCCGTAATCCCGGTTGAGGACTTCCCCCCCCCCCCCCCCCACACAACGTGCTCCCCTGTCAAGCGGAGCAGGATTTAGAGTCCTTCTTCAGGAGCTTTATTCTCACTGTGCCATGAAATGGAGAAAGCAGCGAGATATCCGAGAGCAAGCTGTGTTTGAGATTGAGGCAATAGAAGGAAAGTGTTGTGACAACCAGCGCACGCGAGGACGCGATGCGAAGCGAAGGCTTTTATCCAAAGCGCCTTTCAGTATCATGACTGCATGAATTCGTAGCCCGGGTGGCCCCGCTGGAGATCCAACCTCTCCTGGTTTCTTTTAAGATTATATTTTGTTATTTTTGCCTTCATTCGATAGTTCACAGTCGAGGCAGACAGGAAGGATTGAGGGCGAGAGAGAGAGAGAGAGACGACATACGACAAAGATCGCAGGCCAGATTGAAACCAGGATGTCGCGGTTTGGTGGCACGCGCCGCCAACCGAGCCACCGGGACGCCCGAGCTGGCAGCGTCCATGTCACGCTCTTCCCCTTGAGCTGCAGAACCAGATGTGTCTGCACAGTATGTACGGCTGCATGCCATGAGTGAGTCTGCATTAACAAGCGGTGTGAATAGGTTTGTGGGGACGCCAAACACCTGCGAAGAAGTGGATTCATCTGCAGAGATACAAGAGATGTGTCAGAAGGAGCGTCTGCTAGCGTCTCCTAGCATCTGCTAGCGTCTCCTAGCGTCTCCTAGCGTCTGCTAGCGTCTCCTAGCGTCTCCTAGCGTCTGCTAGCGTCTCCTAACGTCTCCTAGCGTCTGCTAGCGTCTCCTAGCATCTCCTAGCGTCTGCTAGCATCTCCTAGCGTCTCCCAAGTGTCTCCTAGCGTCTGCTAGCGTCTGCTAGCGTCTGCTAACATCTCCTAGCGTCTCCTAGCATCTCCTAGCTAACCCAGCAGGCTAGCTCTGCACACCAAGGAGCCGTTAGAAGTGTTGAACCTACAGATGGAACCGTTGTAGGTCACACTATCTTACTCCACGCTTGGTGAACTATTTGGCCCTCAACCTCGACTGTTCTCGACTGTTGTGTTGTAATGCAGTAACTCGGTTCTTCTGTAACGTGCAACAAAGATCGCTCTGCAGTAACAAGTCAGGAGGGATCATGATTCCTACAATGGCTGCCGCTGAAGCTGTGAGAGTCTTTAAAGTGTTGCGCAATATAATCTAATATAATCTAATCTAAACACAAGGGGGAGGAGCCCCGCCCACGCCAGCGATGACCTCACGGCCGGTGAACGGTGAACTCGGACCGGGAGATGAAAGAGTGTGAGTCCTGTAATTACCGAGAGCCGAACAAGATGGAGCCCCGTTAAGGGACCACACACACACACACACATGCACACACATGCACACACACACACACACACACACACACACGGTTATGTTACTGTACTTGCGAGGACTTTCCATTGACTGCATTCATCCTTACCTATCACCTGATCCTGACCTCAGTCTGACCTCAGCCTGACCCTGAACCAACCTCTTGTGTCTGTAGTCTTTCTGTCCTTATGAGGACATTCACTCCTGACAAGTATAGAAATACAAGAACAAACACCACGCTTAGATACACACACACCCATACACACACACACACACACACACACACACACACACACACACACACACCCATACACACAGTTATTTGGACACAAACGCAAAACTAGCCTAACACACACACAGTCCTTTCTCTTGTCATTCTCCCTCACTTAGCCTACTTGCTCTCTCTCTCTCTCTCTCTCTCTCTCTCTCTCTCTCTCTCTCTCTCTCTCTCTCTCTCTCTCTCTCTCACACTCACACTCACACTCACACTCACACACACACTCACACACACACACACACACAGACACTTTCCTCTGTCCTGCCTGTAAGGCGTTGGTAGCGTCTCAGTCTGATTGGTGGAGACAGAGAGGAAGACTCTGTATTGAACTAGTTCAAACCAGTAACTGATCCTGATTACTGACCTGCTTTTATCAACGAAGCAACAAATGATAAACTGCTCAATGAAATGACTCCATACTTCCTGCCTTTAGCCCCGCCTTCGATTCGCAGGTACGATCTCCTCTGTCTTTCTCATTCTACCCTCACTACAAAAACTGGTGGTCTGTAGGTTTTGGTCTGTAGGTTTTGGTCTGTAGGTTTTGGTCTGTAGGTTTTGGTCTGTAGGTTTTGGTGTGTAGGTTTTGGTCTGTAGGTTTTGGTCTGTAGGTTTTGGTCTGTAGGTTTTGGTCTAGGTTTTGGTCTGTAGGTTTTGGTCTGTAGGTTTTGGTGTGTAGGTTTTGGTCTGTAGGTTTTGGTGTGTAGGTTTTGGTCTGTAGGTTTT
Organism: Hoplostethus mediterraneus; assembly: GCA_034670385.1. Taxonomy (NCBI): domain Eukaryota; kingdom Metazoa; phylum Chordata; class Actinopteri; order Trachichthyiformes; family Trachichthyidae; genus Hoplostethus; species Hoplostethus mediterraneus. Next base: position 39,438 of record JAXDDW010000104.1, read on the forward strand.
GGTCTGTAGGTTTTGGTGTGTAGGTTTTGGTCTGTAGGTTTTGGTCTGTAGGTTTTGGTCTGTAGGTTTTGGTCTGTAGGTTTTGGTCTGTAGGTTTTGGTCTAGGTTTTGGTCTGTAGGTTTTGGTCTGTAGGTTTTGGTCTGTAGGTTTTGGTCTGTAGGTTTTGGTCTGTAGGTTTTGGTGTGTAGGTTTTGGTGTGTAGGTTTTGGTCTAGGTTTTGGTCTGTAGGTTTTGGTCTGTAGGTTTTGTCGTCAGTCTGAACCCGATGAGCCGTGGCGGACGGTCTCGTTCCGATCCGCCGTACGCCACCGCTGCCTCGGCACGCCGCCAGTAAACAGGATATAGTGATGACACGCTGGTGCACTCACGCACACACACACACACACACACACACACACACACACACACACACACACACACACACACACAGACAGACGCTTCCTGCTCATTCCGACTCCGCCTCGGAAGTTGACTGAATCTTCCAGAAAAACCCTGGAACGTCTCTCAGAGCAGCAGAGTTACCAGTTACACAACAACCTCCCCCCCCCCCCAACACACACACACACACACACACACACACACACACACACACACACACACACACACACACATCAAAACAGCTCCGACGCCCTCCAGCTGCTTTTTCCTCCAACCTGTTTGTAGTTGCCGGAGCGTGCAGCGGTGAGCGTACTGTTGAGAGGTGCTTTAACAAGCAGGCACGTAATGAGGTGTGTGTGTGTGTGTGTGTGTGTGTGTGTGTGTGTGTGTGTGTGTGTGTGTGTGTGTGTGTGTGTGTGTGTGTGTGTGTGTGTGTGTGTGTGTGTGTGTGTGTGTGTCCACGCTAATATGTGTATCTGTTTCGGGAAACATTTTTATGTCTGTGTGTGTGTGTGTTGTGTGCATGGTGTGCTCTAGCTTGAGTGTGTGTGTGTGTGTGCGCAAGAGTGCATGTGTGTCCATTATTTAGTGCATGTTTTGAGCATTTATGCACACATTTTATGTTTGCATATGCAGTGTGTGTGTGTGTGTGTGCGTGCTTCAGGATCAGGCTCACATCTGGGCCTGCTGACAGCGTGCCAGCCTCCATGTCGGGGGGGCGGCTGAAGCTTTCAACCTTCTTCTCTAATCAGAAAACTCGCCGATGTGTGTTCATCAGATGAGCAAACAACAAGCGCTCCCTATTTACAGCCCCCGGAGGGGCGGGGTTAAGAGCTGTGTGTGTGTGTGTGTGTCGCGGCACGCCGTTGAAAGTACTGAGGCTTAAGCTGGTTACTCAGGGGGATGAGAGAACACTTTGGTGAGGCTTATGAGGTCACAAAGGACGGGTTGGTGATGTCATTGAGGTGGTCAATGTCATCAGGCTCGGCCTGATACACGGAAACTGCAGCGAGCGGAAGATGTTTTCATCGCAGACTCAACGCGTCCTCATCGGGGTGGTGGGTGACAACGCGGTATCGTCTTTTTCCCTGGGTCGGAATAGACTTAACCTCCCTGTCTCACTTCGGTGATGTTTCCTATCCACGTTAGCGAAAAACCCTCCACCTTTTATCACTCTTTGTGTGACTGCTGAGACCTGACCTGCTCTGACCTGCGTTGAGTGGTCCGGCATTCTTGTCATATTAGTTTGGTTGTATTGTATTTGGCTCCAGGCAGCAGAAGGTGGTGCCTCTTTGTCTCGGTGGAGTTTGTTTTCGCTGCCCTGTTATCGTCTCGGCTAGTAACGCTGGAAGTGAGTCGGTGCCCGCTACCCCAACCAGCAACAGGTCGGCGCTGCTGGGCAGGTGAAGGGAGCTGTGGCGGAGCAGGGCTGAAACAAATGGGGCAAAAAAGTCAATTAACTATTTAATTAAACATTAAAGTGTCTCAGTATTATAGAGAACTCTAGAATATGAAGGAAACAAGTAAAATTTGATTTAAATGCTGTTTTAACGCTGCACTTTGCATGTTGGCAGCGAGAGGTCACCGTTTGAAAAATGTGAACTCCAGTACTCAGAAATCCTGTAAGTCAGTAAGTCAGTGAACTGCACACAGAACGCTCATGTTCCCCAGCCCGGCCGGTCTGTGAAGCTTTAAACCAGAAGAGACGAGAGAGGAGAAGATCTGCCGTTGATGATGGAGCTCACTTGTTGCTGATTAGAAGTTTTGATTTGTCACTTCCTGTGGGCGGAGCTTCCCCCCCCAGTGATCCTACCTGACACCAGAATTGCATTCGGGCCAATAGAGTGGATGTATGAGATCTCAATCTTTCCCACCGTGTGATTCCAGTTCATAACGGTGGTATTCCTACATAGAAACCTTTTCATGCCCTACTTGAGTCTAGACGTGGTGGCGCCCTCTATTGGCCAGCTGCCACCGCTTCCTCCCGCGGCACCTTCAGGCTCACCCACAGTTTGGTGCAACCGTAACATCCCCGGCTCTGCTTGTTGTTTTAGAGGGAAGAGTCCCGTTCAGCACTTCCAGACTTGATCAACTCCAGCTGTGAAATCCAAGATTCGCCGAGGACAGAAACCTCTCAGAAGAGGGAAAACACGGAGATGTGGGTTGATGTGGGGAAGACCGTAGCGAATCACCAGGGGAAGGAATGTGGCGGTCGTAAATAGGATTGTTTTACGCCGGCTTGGCCGCGAGGAACGAGAGTCATCAGCCTCTGCAATTTGTCAAGTGCAGAAGTGTTTTGTTTTTTTTCATCGAGGGGAGGTGAGGAAAGTCCTGACAGCCGAGGCCGTGAAGTGACGGGTTTGTGACGGACGGGTCCGCCGGGGGCTCTGACGGGACCGGGACCCGGAGGTTTCATCACGGCGCTCCCTGCCACCAGATCATCTCTTGACGCTGGATGATGCTTGGATGTCATCACCTCTCTGTTCTGGTCTGATCTGAACCCTCTGCCACTAAACACACAATGAAAAGAACACTGGAGCCCTTCAGTCCTTCAGTAACGGAGCCAGGGCGCTCTGGTGGTGGTGCTCGAGGGAGGGAGGGAGGGAGGGAATAAGGGAGCGAGTGAGTGAGGGAGTGAATACGTGACAGGGTGAGCAAGGGATGGAATGAGTAAGTAAGGGAGTGAGTGAGGGAGTGAGTGAGTGAAGGAGTGAGTGAGGGTGAGAATAAGTGAGCAAGGGAGTGAGGGACCAAGTGAGGGAGTGAATAAGCGAGTGAGGGAAGGAGGGAGCGAGTGAGGGAAGGAGGGAGCGAGTGAGTGAGGGAAGGAGTGAGTGAGGTAGGGATAAAGTGAGCAAGGGAGTGAGTGAGGGAGTGAGCGAGGGAGGGAATGAGTGAGCAAGGGATTGAGGGAGCGAGTGAGGGAAGGAGGGAGTGAATAAGTGCGTGAGGGAGCAAGTGAATAAGCGAGTGAGGGAGGGAGCAAGTGAATAAGCGAGTGAGGGAGGGAATAAGTGACAGGGTGAGTGAGGGAGGGGGGGGGTGTGTGGTTGAATGAGTTTATAATGAGTCATAGAGTGGATGAGTGAGTGAATTAGTGAGTGAACAAGTGAAACAGGAAGTGAGCGGAGGTGTAGATGCCTGGAGGAACAGGAAGAGCCGGGGCAGCGGGGGGGGCAGGACAACCAGAGGAACCTCTAATCACTCTTAGTTCATCTCAGTTATTTCTCATGTTGTTTGTATCTGGAGGCATTTTTCAGATTCCACCGTCCCTCATAGCGCCCCCTCCTCCCCCTCCCTCCTCCTCCCTCCCTTCCCCCCCCTCCCCTCCCCCTCCCCCTCCCCCTCCCCCTCCTCAAACCCGCAGGCCTTACACTTCACATCGTAGGTATTTAGCAGACGCTCTCAGTTGGATAAGCATCAATTTCCTGCATCAGCTGATAACAGGAAGTAGATCAGGACAGGAGTGTTTTGAGCTTTGAGTCATATTGCGGTTGAGTAGATGACTGGACCAGAGAGGCGTTCAGGTGTCGGGCCTCACGCTCAGTATTTACCAAACAGACGAGTACATCCTCGAGCTAGCTTTCAGTCTGCTGGAGGTTTGTAGTGACCTGAGGACGTCAGGGTGGAGCTCCAACACCGGCCACATCCCCATCTCAACGTTCTGCTGTATTTGGTGTTCTGCTGTTTTTGGTGTTCTGCTGTATTTGGTGTTCTGCTGTTTTTGGTGTTCTACTGTATTTGTTTTCTATCGTCTTCCTTTAATGAAACATTAACAGTAGTGGAATCTTGCACTTTTGGCGCAAACGTTTCAGGAAGTGAAAATGTTGCATCCATCAGAGAGCTTCAGACTTGAGAGCCTAAGAGGAGTTGAGAGAATAACAAAGTTCCCACAATGCTGCTGGGTTGTAGGCTTGATGCGTGGGCGGGTGACCGTGGAGCCGCTGAAGGTTGACTGGGGAGTAGGAGAGAGAGGGAGGGGGGGCGAGAGAGGATGAAAGTGAATGCGTGTTTACATGTACTCCCAGCTCATGCTTGATGTATGTTTATGGCACATGCCTGTGCTCGTGGAGCCCGCCGTGCACGCGCCCGCCGTGCACGCGCCCGTCGTGCACACGCCCGCCGTGCACACGCCCGGCTCCCCGCCGTGTTTGTTTTGTTTTCCATGTTGTCTGACGTGCAGTCGGCTGATAGCATTCACACCGCTGACAGGCCAGGTGCATGACTATCTACCCAGCCTGCCTGGGGGGGTGCTCTGTGTGTGTGTGTGTGTGTGTGTGTGTGTGTGTGTGTGTGTGTGTGTGTGTGTGTGGGGAGGTGTTTGACCCCTCTTATCTCCAGCACCCCGGCATGTTTGTTTTCACAGCCACAGAGCAAACCTCAGTCCTGACGTCACATGACCCTGGGCGGTATCTTTCATGTAAACCACAGACCCCCCCCCCCACCCCCGCCTCACCCCCTCACCTCACCCGACCCCCCCCCTAACCGGTGCAGGTTACCAGTAGTCCACCCACTGCATGGAACAGATAATAAACACATGATACGGGTGTTGTTCTCACTGACTGAAATAACCTCCCATGTTTCATTTGTTTTCCATTGAGAACCAAACGAGAACAACACGTTTCTATTCTAGTCTGTTGGTTTGATTCAATCAGTCAATCAACATTTCTTCACCTCAACTTCACACCAGGCAAGAAAATCACTAAATCATTTTCTTCTTTTCGTTCTTTTCTTCTTCAGCTGTTAGAAACGTTCACAAACGACGGAGGTACCCGAGCGACCGAGCCGCCTCGTATCGATCGCGGTGTTATGATCTCAAACCACGAGTGTCCAGTCACTGATCAGGGAAGCTGCCGGGCCTCACTTCAGTCTGCTCGTCCTTTATTAAGTGCATTTGCGCCATAATTTCCTCGTGCAGCGGCAGAACAAGAACAGGAACACGTTGCCTGGGGAAACGTGTTTTTTTTGCACAACACCGGGCGTTAGAAAGTGTCGCGTCGCCAGCAGAGTTAATAACAGCGTGCTGCTGGAGACAGGCGGCGGAGGACTCAGCCTCCATCCCTCCCTCCTTGACCGCCACCTCCACCTTCCTCCTCCTCCTCCTCCTCCTCCTCCTCCTCCTCCTCCCCCCCCGCTGGAATGCGCTCCGTCTCGCTGCCACCAGATATTCTGCGGTGGTTTTTT
>JAXDDW010000104.1:50000-67500 GCA_034670385.1 Hoplostethus mediterraneus
GAATGGGTGGTATGGAGGGGCAATTAGTCTGTCTAATTGTGTTGTGTGGAACTCTGCAGGCTCTCGGAGCAGAAGAAGAAGAAGACGAGGTGGAGTAAACGCTGTCATTACTTCTTCTGCTTGTTTGACTAAGAGTCCCATTAGTGAAAGGGATCAAAAGGGGGATGGCCTTTCTGTGTGTGTGTGTGTGTGTGTGTGTGTGTGTGTGTACGTGTGCAGCTGCATGCTTGTGTGTGCATGTGCAACCCCCCCCGTATATCGCTCATGAGCGTGTGTTGACTTGTTTGCCCTAGCTTAAACAAAGGCATACCCACGTCCTGCCCCGAGTGGCGTCTGCCAGATTTGGGCCAAATATTATTTGCAAACCATCTGAACCTGCAGGGAGCGCCAGGGGGGCGGAGTCACCGCAGCACGGCGGAGCGCCAGGGGGGCGGAGTCACCGCAGCACGGCGGAGCGCCAGGGGGGCGGAGTCACCGCAGCACGGCGGTTAGATCACGTCTGGCAAGTTGTCAGCCACAGAAATGTACACTGAATTCACTTTCAGATGCCTGTGATGTGAAGCTTCCTGGTCCTCGTGATGGTCGCCTCAGTGTCCTGATGATCCTCCTGTGACCGGAGAGTCATGAAGGAGAGAGGTGCTAGGGAAGCAAATAAGAAGTAGAAGGGATTTGTTTTGTCTTTGGTCTGGTGCTTGCAGAGGACGTTGTTGTTGTTTTGCACCGAGCCAGAGAGGAAGTCTGACTGAATCTCATGACAAACACCGCTGACTCAAATCCGATCTCCGGCTCAGCCCGGAGCCGACGGCTTTACAGCGTGTTTGGATTTAGAGATTCCTCGTGGTGCAGATGTAGCTGCTGCTGAACCACCGCTGCACTCAGACTCCATCTGCAAGAGTCATTGACAAAGAAACGTCTGCAGGAGAGACACCGCACACTTCTACAGCACCGGTGTCGGTATCACTGAAAGTATTCACAGTCATCCAATAGTCACGAGGCTGTTGGGATGAAATGAACCTGTCAAAACAAGCTTCATTCACAGACTCCATTGTAGCTGTTTGTTGTGTAAGGGATAATCCCTCCAGGATCTACTGTGCGCTACGCCTGGTTTCGTAGGAGTGTCTATAACCGTCGTTCCCACGCTGACACCGTGGAGGTTTCTCAAGCATTAGCAGGTGCATCACGAGCCGCCAGGTCCTGTGGTGGTTTTGTGCAGCACCTGTGTTCGTCTGAGGCGCCCCGTCTAATCCGGCAGGGACGCCCACTTCCCCCTCCCTGATTGAGATGGGAACCGGGGCGAGGCTGCAGCTCCTCCTCCAGCTCCTCCTCCAGCTGACTCCACTGACAGTTCACATCACTCACTGCCTCTGAGCTGATCGGAGTTGACTGGGCTTTAATGAAGTGTCAGTGCCGCCGCCACTGATAGGGAATTATCTTGTGCGTCGAGGTTTGGCAGGTGTCCAAACGACAGAGGCGAGAGGCTTATTTTTGAGGTGGAATTGAAAACTGCTTTACACCTATTCTGGGTTTAAATCCAGATTAGAATTATTGGTGTTGATTTTTAACCTTTTATCCCGGGAAAGTCGACTGAGCTTCACATTCATACAGTTACACCCATTCACATGCTTTTGGCAGCTCCACTGATTCAATAGAGGGGTTAAAGTGCCTTGCTCAAGGGCAGTTCACTCGGGTTTAGCCCTGCCAGTCTTGGATTTGAACTGATAACTCTTTAAATTCCGGTCACAAGTCGGCTTCTCTGCCCTGCAGGCTACCATCGCCTGGATTCACTCGATTCCTCCTCTGCAGTCGCCGTTCTGAAATAAGGAATGGAGCTCGAGTCTGTTTTTGGTGTTGACCCTAAGAGCAATTAGGTTGGTAGTTGAGCTCCCCACTACGGCGAGGTCTGGGTCAGGTCGTCTTCCAAGCAACAAGCAGTTTAGAGTTAGCCGCCGCTGAAGTCTTACCGCATGCTTGTGCAGGACTTCTGCAACACCGCTGTAAATACCGTTGGAAGTATTTAGTGAGTCAAGAGGTTATCTGTGTCTTCAGTCATGTATGCTCACCGTCTGTTTATCTTCTGCACGTGAGCTGTGACTGAACCGGCTGCTGTTCCAGTCGTCTGTCTCCGGATGTCGATGCTCGTGAGTAAGCGTGAGTGTTTGCCGGAAGCTCCGCCGAGTGCCGGACACACTCGGACACTTCCTGTCGATTCTCTGTTTCTGTCAGAGGAGAGAGATGATGCGCCGGGGCATGCTCTCCAGCCCTCGCCATGCCCTGGCCTGATAAGCCTACGATGGGGGGGGGGGGGGGGGGGGGGGGGGGGGTCATAGTGAGAGAGAGAGGTGGAGCACCCCAGGGAGTCATGTCGGGGTCCAGTGAGTTTGAGTGAGTGAGGGGAATGTAAATAAACCTCTCTCTCTCTCTCTCCGGGTGGGCCTGACAGTCTGTTTGTCTCTCTCTCTTTTCTCTCTCTCTGGGTTTCTATCTCTCTTTTTATTGCCCTCTGCTTTTCACTCTTCCTCCCCTCATCTCTCTCTCTCTATCTGTCTGGTAAGTGTTGAGTTGAAAGGTTTTACCATCACTACGGTAACGGCAGCGACGTTGACCGTTATCGTCTATAAGTTGTGTCAGCTGTAGACTACTCAGCCTATCAGAAGCTTCAGCGGTGATGTGTGTAGGACCTTATGGTTGTCCAATGTCTCTCTCTCTCTCTCTCTCTCTCTCTCTCTCTCTCGTGGCTCTGACACTGCCGACAGAACAGATAGTAGAAGTAGAGAGAGAGAGAGAGAGAGGGATCTGGAGGAGAGGAACCTGGGGTCTCTGCCAACTTGTTCCAGGAGAGGGAGGTATGGGGGGAGGGAGGGGGGGAGGGATGCCTGAGCGTGTCCTAGTCATGGGTGGTCTGACTAGCCGTGTGCCGGACTCCATATCTGGAAGAGAAGTTGCGGCGGTGAGGGAGGTGTGAACGCCAGCACTATATTTGCACTTCTACCGGCCAGCGAGGAGAGGGAGTGATCTCTCAACGCCGGGGACCCTGTCGAGCTCCCATTGGTCGCCGGGTTCAAAACGGCATCCCCTCCTTTTTGAGTTTCGCCTGGCAGGAGAAAAAGGGAAAACCGCAATCGCCTCAACTTTCAAGTATAGAGTGACACGAGAGGGGCGGCGGGAAATTGTCTTCGGTCGAAAAAACCGCCGATGCAAATATCAGGAAGATGCAGCCAGAGTTTGTTTGTTCCTGCAGTCACAGTTTCCACGTCCTGCTGCAGGAGGAGGTCTCGACACGCTCCGTCGCAGCTCGCTCGGTATTAGCCGCATTTATGGTCTTATAGCCACATTTTTAAAAGCTGCAACCCGGTGACTCACCAGTGTGCGCTGGGCCTGGCCACCGCTGCAGCATTCCCCTGCAGAGGGAATTGAGACACGCCCCCTTCCTGACCCCTCGGTCGAAATAGGGAAAATATTAGGGAAAATATTGTGCTTTCCTGTGCCCTCCCTCGCTCCCTCCCTCCCTCCCTCCCTCGCTCCCTCCCTCCCTCGCTCCCTCGCCCGGCTCTTTTTGTCTTACACACAATATGTCATTGCTGTTCATGCTGCAGGGAGTCGCGCTGTCGGCCCCGGTGTTCAAGTCCTGGAGCGAGAACACACAGAGCGGCTGGTGTTTACAGTACAGCCACACCGGTTATAAATACCCTCAGTCACAGCGCTGAAACTCACCGACAATAGCCCTGCTAGCTAGCGTGGCTAACCGCAGCCTTTGTAGGTACGACTCCACGACGGGTACGGTTTAGTTATGCATGATGGGTGAGGGGGCGGGACATAACGGGGGGGGGGCGGGGCGGGGACTGTTCAGAAGTGGACGGTTTGTTCAACATGGTTTGATTCCAACTGAGCGGGATGCAACCGTGGTGTCACAGGAAAAGGAAACCACCGTACTACTTGATGGGCTTCAGTGCCTTGCTCAAGGAGCCTTCAGCAGGGCAGATGGAGGATGGTCTTCGTGCTCTCTGCGCCACCCTGAGGCTCAGTAAAGCGACAAACAAGCGAGATTAAAGCGAACAGAGCCTCCCGACGCTGTTATGGTCTCGTCGTCCTCTGAGGTTTCTCTCTGATCTTCTCAACTCGGCTTTGTGTGCAAACATCATGGCACTAAAAATGATTGGATGCAGTGGAGTGTGTTTGTGTGTGTGTGTGTGTGTGTGCATGGAGCCATACCAGCCTCTGCGTGCAAGCATAAAAAGTTTCTTACACACACACACACACACACACACACACACCCCCTCTGGGCCTTCTGCTAGTTCAAAGGTAGGCCTGCTAAATGAACCGAGAGAGGGACGGTTCACCAGAGTCACTTGTTTGTTGTCTGATGCCATAAAAGAAGAAAAGCACACGGAGAAGCAGAAAGCACATGCAATACACACGCACGCCGCACGCACGCACGCACACACGCACACACACACACACACACACACACACACACTTTCCATATTCCATTTTTGAGGGAGCAGGTATGGTTTCAGTGTCTCAAGGAAACTCTGGCAGCTTGTTCAGCAGTAGGTGGACATGTTGGCTGTTGCAGCAGTGTCTGCAGCACTAGGCCACCCTGCCAACACACACACACACACACACACACACACACACGACTAAAATAGTATTTGCAAATGTTGTTTAATACTTGTTTAATTCTACTTAGCGTGCCAGATGGGCGGGGCTTACCACCGATGACAGAAGTCACAAAAAGTCTCGACTAGTTGAATTTCAGTTTACTAACCTGTCAGACGTATCTGACGCTGTCTGACTGTCCTGTAACCCCTCCCACCTGGTGCGCCAAGTAGGTTAAAACAGGCTGTTACTAAATACTGACCCAGGCCAACAGACAGACAGACAGACAGACAGACAGACAGACAGACAGACCTCAGATTCCCTCCGTCTGTCAGCGAGCCTCTGTTGTCTTAGCATCCTCCCTCGCTCCTTCCTCCTCTCCTCTCCCGGTGATCCCTCCTTTTCAGATCTTCCCAGCGCTCTTGTTTTTTTCCGCTCCGTCTCCTGTCACCGTCTTCCTGCTCTTTCCCATTCCCGGCATTCCTGCTCTAGTCCTTCCCTGGCCTCCTCCTTTCTCTCTGTCCCGACTGGAAGCTCTCTCTTATTCCACCAGCCTCAGCTCACTTACTGGTATTTTCCTTTGACCTTTACCCTCTCTCTCTCTCTCTCTCTCTCTCTCTCTCTCTCTCTCTCTCTCTCCCTCTCTACTCCCTTTTCCAGCTTTTTCTTTTCCATCCCTCCCTGTCTCTGTCTCTCTCTGTGATGTTCGTAATGGTGAAAGCAGCAGCAGAGTGGACCCACACCTGGCCCGGTTCAGCCCGTCCAGCTGTCAGCGATAACCTTTCCTCTGCTGAACTCAAAGGTCACCCTGCCTCCCCCTCCTCCTCTCCTCTCCTCTCCTCCTCTCCTCTCCTCTCCTCTCCTCCTCCCCTCCTCCCCCTCTCCTCCCATTTTTCAGTATTGTTTCTGTTTATCGTGCCGTGGCTCAGAGCGACCCGGGCGGCTGCAGGGAAACATCTGGGAAAACCACAACAACCGGTTTCAAAGCCTGAGACAGATAGCAAATATCCTAACACATACCATAACACGTGCTAACAAGGGCCAGCGCTAGTGAGTGTGTGTGTGTGTGTGTGTGTGTGTGTGTCTGTGTGAGAGAGTGTGTGTGTGTTGTTTTTAGCCAGGGAGGATGATTGCTGGTGTTATGAGTCAAGCTAGCGGTCTCTGTCGTGTTGACTCACGGCTTACACGGCAGCGGCGGTAGATCACTAACCATCAACACGATTACGAGGTTTCTCGGCGCCCCCGGGGCACCTGGGAAGGGGGGGGGGGGTTGAGTGTGTGTGTGTGTGTGGGGGGGGGGGTGCTGAGGTAACTGTAGGTCACAAGAGCTGTGCACACCGATTCAGTTTACTTTCCATCTCTCGTCGAGCAAAGAAAGTGCCTTTCAGAAAACAAAGAAGAAGAACTCCAGTGAATGAACTCAACGCTGCAGAGGACGTTGACATGTTGACTTCCTCCTCTCTGGAGGAACAGGAAGGGTATTTGTGTATATTTGGGGGCAGCAGTAGACTAGAGGTTAGAAACGTGTGCCGCCCTGCCCTCTATCAACAACCGCTGCAGGGAGGCCCTTGAGCAAGGCACTTGTAGTTGCAGCAGGGTGGTGCTGAAAAAAGAGCATACATCAGTCAGCCATCCCTGGATGCATGTAGGGGATGTTTTGATAGAAGACAGACAGACAGACAGACAGACAGACCAGTACAGCGTGGAGGCTTGAGAGCAGCTGGCTGTTCTGGTGGGATACTGGGTGGTGGTTCGTTGCCGTACCCTCCCTTGGCTCCGGCTTTTACAGGGCGCACATGTTTCTGGAGCGGTTAGCCTTGCGTTCAGACTCATCGTTACCCACAACCAGCATCCATGTTCTCATTATTTTTCCACTTTTTTTTTTTGAAAAATACAGTCATGTCGGTTTTTCTTATTTTCGCCGTTTTTGTGTCTGTACGAGGCTTATGTAAGGGCCAATAAAATGCCAAATGGAAATCATTACTCTTTCTCATATATTCTGTATATTTACACTGAACAGCAGCGCTCTGTGAGGGATTTTCTTGCAATCTGGTGGATGCTTCATCTAAAGTGCCTTACAGTACCATGAGTGCATGTGGCCCAGATGGGATTCAAACCCCTGAACCTGGCAGGGTTATCCAGAGCAGTGGCTTTTCGAGGGTCTAAGACCATGTGCCGTACCAAAGACTACACCGGGTACTGATTAGGTCCCAGTGAAACCTAGTGAAATGTAGTGTTTGGGTGGAAAGAAAACCTGTGTGGTATCCATGGCTTTTCTAGGAGAAGGCCGTCAGGTTGTCAGTTGAAGGGAGTAAGTTTAGTTGTACCTGTTTCCTTGCATGATTTTGAAACTCTAGCACTGTTTTTTACATGAAGTTGTTCATGTAAAGTCATGGAAGGACACAAATTGGAATACTGAAATCCAAGCCAGCTGTCAAGTGACTGTGGCTTGGCCTTTCTAGTCTTCATGTCATGCTCTGCCCATCGAGCTACACAGGGAACTGGAGCCCCCAACCCTGACAGTGTTAGTGCCATGCTAGCTTGGCACTAACACGTTGTATTTTTGGGGGTATACAATTTGCAGAAAGATCCTGCTGGTTGGAGCAAGCTCTGCGGTCATGAGGTCATGGGCTGGCTCGGTCGTGCGTGACCCCTCCAACCTCTGGCCAGTACAGAGCATTACTGGAGTGTTTGATCTGTGTATGCCCTTTTGGTAACGGTAAATGGAGTGTGAAAGTGCATGTTGCAGCGCTGCAACTGGAGCCTTGTGGTTTCTGTCTGTGTCTGTGTGTCTATGTGGATTAGATTGAGATGCAATGAGATACTTTACAGTAACGTAAATTTTATTAGTCATTTTTTTCAAGGGTGGGTGGTGCGGTGGATCAGTGGTTAGCTCCACCGCCTCGCTGCAAGTAGGACCTGGGTTCGATCCCTTGGCACGCTCATGTGGGTTTCCTCCGGTTGCTTCGGCTTCTTCCCACAGTCCGACATTCAAGTCAGGTATGAATGTCTATTTGTGTTAGCCCTGTCACGGACCTTCCCCACCTCTAGCCCTCCTTGACCCTGAAAAGAATTTAAGCGGGTTAGAAAAGATGAATGATGTTTTCCTCAAGAGACCCCATTGTTATAACAGGGGACCTTCCGTGGGGTCCTGGGGTCCATGTTGTGTAATGCCTGGTCTTAATGGCTTGCATCTGCCCCGCACTGGCCTGCTATACTTCACTGTCAGTGCTATTCTATTACCGTCCTGCTGTCCTGATGTTGCTCTTCCTCTGGGCTGCAGGTGGGCTGCTTTTCCACCACAGTGCAAAGCACTTCTCCATTAAAAAAGTCATTTCCGCCTCAACATCACAGCCTTATTGCCTCTGCCATTCCAGTGTATTAAGTTTGCTCATAAAGTGTGTTAACTCTGCCATTAATGAGTGTTAAACGTGAGCTACCGGCTCTTGACAGCATCTCCAGAGATGGAGAGCTGAATTCTAACCCTCCTCCCCCCTTTCGATTTTCCCCTCCCGCCTCCTCCCTCCTCTGGCTTCTCCACATGGCCAACAAAATTCTGCTGTTTGGGCTGTGGCTAGTTTTCTCACAGGATAAGTCTCCTGACACACATTGGAGTTTGGTTTTATTTACTGGCCGCTGTTGTTGTTGCTCCCACGTGAAAACTCACACTGGCCTTTAACGACCCTGGGTTTCTTGCTGATGCGTCCTCCGAGGCTGTTTGGGAGTTCGGCTCATTTCCTCTGCCGACCCAGCGGCCTTGATTGTTGTCACTAAAACTAGCCCAGAGTTTGTTGCACCTACAGCAAAGGCAGTAGCATTGCCAAGGCCTACGTTCGATGGGAATCTGGCAGTCCGTGAGCAAGACCTTTTTCCCATCCAACCAAGGAACAAGTTCTTCCCTATTCCCACTGATGAATAGCGCTCACTCTTAAGACTCGTGTATTTGTCCGTAATCTTCTTAATTGCGTAATAGCCCTCCTCACATGGTAAACGAGTCCATACACAGGGAATCTTTGTCTCTGTCATTATTTGAAGGTCATTGCCTCCACGATCGGTTCTTGGGTTGAGGGTTCAGGTCCTACTTTAGCTGGTAAGGGGGATTTGTGGTGGGCCAGAAAGCTTGAGCAAATGAGCAAACATTTTCTCTCATAATCCCTTAATGATGTGGAAGGGCTGTCGGCCACATTGGGCTGAAGAGACTCATTACCAGAGTCGTGATGAGCGGACAAGAGGTTCCTTGTGCCAGCTACCACGCTTGCCAATGGCTTGTCCGACCAAAGTCAATTGATAGAAACATTCCTCTCTGCCCAACTGGCCGTTTAGAGATAAGAGACAAGAGGCTTTTGTATTAGCCCATGCTAGTTTCCAAGTCAAACGCCTTCAAGGGATCCACAAAGTTTAACCTGGCGTCTTTCTGTGAAGAAACAACAAAGGCAGCTGATGAAATTTGTCTGAAACAGTTTTTTTCCATTGCATTGCTAGATGTGTATTTGGCAGTAGGGGGCATTGTCCGACGCTAGGGACTGACTAATTTTAGATGTTTAGCTTATGCTCCCATCCAACAGTAGAATCAGACTGAATTCCTAACTCACTAACATTAAGGAGCCACGGTGTCCTGACAATATTCCTATGACCCGAGATGATATGAAGTGTTGGGAAAATAAATAAACTAAGAGCTAAGGAGAGAGGTAGAAGGGATTGTTTTCAGAGCAATTAGAGTGAGTAAGAAGAAGAGGGGATATGATTCAGCGGGGGTTGACCTCAGGTACTTTTAGTTGCCAGCTGGGGAGTGACTCTGCTATCCTGACCGGAGTGGGGAAGTCATTCCACCTCGGAGGAACCAGGAGGTTGAAGTGTCGAGGCCGTCCAGGTGGAGGAACGACCAGGGAAGGCAGAGCTGAGCAGCCGGTAGTGGCAGCGCTGCTCCACTTATTATTCACCGCTGATTTAAAGAAGATGTGGATGGTAGGAGTTAACTTGCCACTGGATTGGAAGCAGATGCAGGCACCTCATTCAGGTTTAAAACCTTAATCGCTCTCTGCATCTGGCTCCCTCCATTTGGCCCTACTGGGAGAACAGTTGAGGGTAAGATACTGAGGAGGTGGGATTTGAGGATGTGGGGGGGGGTTAGGGAAGGCAGTGGGCCTGAGGGGCGAGGAGAAGTTGTGGCGGTTGTGTCGGGGACGCTGCCTCCCACCATGATTTAGGGAACTAAATATTTCTCAGTAAGTTGGAGTTGGAGTCGAGCCATTTAAATTAAGCTGCAAAGGGGCGTGAGAGCAGAAGAAGAAGGAGAGGAAGTGGGTTGTGGGTGGAGAGCTAGAACCACATGCCAGGTCAA
Organism: Hoplostethus mediterraneus; assembly: GCA_034670385.1. NCBI lineage: Eukaryota > Metazoa > Chordata > Actinopteri > Trachichthyiformes > Trachichthyidae > Hoplostethus > Hoplostethus mediterraneus. The sequence continues at coordinate 59,938 of JAXDDW010000104.1, forward strand.
TCTGATGGGATGGAGGGGGAGGGGGTGGCGGTAAGGGGCAGGGGCTCCATGTCAAGGAACCTTCGGCCAACAAACCTCAATCTGATGAAGGTTTTCTTCCAGAGACCCCCATCTGAGGAGATTTTAGTGAGTGTGTCTACACTGGAGCTGCGGAGTGGAGAGAATGAAATCACTAATAGTTAGCATCACACAACGTCTACTGAATGAAGCATCAGTGACCCTCTGGAAACAAAGTTGAAGACCTCTGGGTGTCCCTGAACCTCTGGGAACCACTGGTATGGGGTTTCTTCCCTTTTGCCCGGCCTTTGATTGGACCCGCTGCATCCCATCCATCCATCCATCCATCCATCAATCTATCTCTCTATATGCACTGCGTATTGCACAGAAGCTTCTGGAGGAGAGTCTGGAGTTTGTGGAAGTATGGAGGCCAGCGAACATCGGCCCTTCTTCCCTCGCTGTCGTCAGATCGGCGCTGGCTGATATTAATTTCCGTGAGTTTGACAGGGGCCATTAGTCTTGGGGAGGAGGCTTGAGTTACAGCGTTTAGGGGGTAAGGATCCTCTGGAGCAGGGAGTAGTATATACAGTATGTGTTATACAATAGCCCAGACCACAGAGAGGAGAGGGAGAGGGAAGCAGTTGGAAAGACAGTGTTAGGAGTGTGGGAAAGATGAAATGTCTTTCTCAGCCAGTCTGCCTCGCATGCTGGCAGATGCTGTACGGTCGTGGCCTCCCTCCAGTCATTCCTCCTCAGAGTAGAAACGCTGTTCACTGATAGTAAATGTGCATATTTCTCATTTAGCATTAGATCAGCATCTTATAAACTCTGCATTTGATTTGCACAGAGATCAATGTACGCAGTCAAATCAGTTTCCAGCATCACATCTCCAGTCTATCCTAACACTCTGCTGAAGCTCAGTTTCTAAGGAGCTGTCGGTTTATTTACCTATTTACCTTCGTCTTGTTTGTCTGAACTCGCTGCACCGCCGTTGTGCACAGACTTGCAGCACACGGCGAACTGAACGGCGCTGGGTCTGTTGTGCTGACGGTGCTGTAAACCAGGATGTTTGGGTTCACCTCACAATCGCTGTGCTGCTGCCCAGATGTGTTGAATGAGCAGGGGGAGGAAGAGGTGGTCTCGGGGGGATGGGGGGGTGGGGGGTGGCCTCCTTGCGCTCCGCCGGTCAATCCCGTACAGCAAGAGAGAACAGGCTTTAGGGTAACGTCCTCTCCCACCGCCTGACGACTGACATCTGGATCAGTCCAGCGGTGGTACGGCGAAAGAGGGAAGTTGCACTCAGGCCTGGCTGTCTAGAAACTTCCTCTGACCTCTGACCTCTTCTGCTGTGACTCTTCATTCGATCAGGTTTTGTCATTCCAGGTGTGCGTGAAGCCAACAAGTTGAATGTTGCTGCAGCGTTGTACGTTTTGTCCTCTCTCTGCTACCTGTGTTTTTGGTATGTGTGCATGCATGTGTGTTTGTGCATGTCAGATGAAAGTGTGTGTGTGCGTGCATCTGCATACATACGAGTGTGTGTTTTGCGTGTGTGTGCAAGATAGGAATGTGTGTACTTGCCTTTATGTGTGGGTGTGTGTGTGTGTGTGTGTGTGTGTGAGCCTCGTTTTCCCAGGTCTCCACTCCAAAGTAGCACTTGGCGCTGAAAGGCTGTAACACTTTAATAGCGGAGTTGTTTACTCCTTCAGACCGACCCACTGCACCCCCATTCTGGGACGGTTCCTCTGCCTTTGGCATAACAGCAGGTAGGGTTTTTTTTTTACAGCTTGGTACGTTCAACACTGTCTTGCTAGATTTTATGGCCCAACAGTTCTTTTTTTTTAAGTTTTTTTTTTTTTACAATAACTTAAACGTTATGCAATCCAACCTTGAGAAAGCCAGAGCAGCCAAATGTTAGATTACGACGCTAAGCTTCTTGTGTAAACTCAACAGGTTGTCGAGAGTGTGTGAACCGGTTGACTCACTGCTCCGAGGCGGTAATATTCATCATGTTTTAAAAACGAATACTATTTTTTGACTCAGTTGATACTTCTTATTCAAGAATACATCATATAGAACTGATTCAAATACATTTCTAGAACTTTGAGACCACCACCAGGTTTCCTCTAAAGACCAGGCAGACCTAAAGTGACCACCGTCTGAAGACCAGTAAGTGAAGCTAACTTGGTATACCAGACAGAACCTTTGACTCTTCACAAAACAGCACAGCATCCGCATCCAAGGTACAAAACCAACTGAACAAAGAGCGTCCTACTCCAGTGAGTACGAGTACAGGCAGAAGACGACTGGTTAACTGAAGCCTTAACGGGAGAGTAGAGCCTGGGTCAACCAAGAGCAAACCTTCACTCTAGAAGACCGGAAGAAAGTTTACAGATGAATCAGAATGTGAGGAGAGAGATTATGTGAGGAGAGGTCAGTGCAGCGGGGCGTAAAAACCTCCCGTCAAACATGGTGGTGGAAATATTCAGGTGCAGGGATGTTTGGCCTTTTCTGGTGCTTGGTGAGTTGCACAGGATCAAACACCCCAGAGGATGAGGCGATCATCCCCTTTTAACATCTGACATTTACATGGACGTCTTATCCCCGGTGGGAACGGGACCCCCGACCCCGGCGGCGTCAGTGCCATGCTCTACACATCGAGGGAATCAAACCGCTAACCGAGCATTGTTAGCTTCATCTGTTAAGTGACACATGAGCGCTTGGCAGTGCGGCGCGGTGTGCCATATTAATATAGCTGCAAACAGCCATAAAGTTTTCACAGGCACCATAGTTATTCTGCAAAGGCCTGGGGGGAGAAGGCCGTACCATATTATGATTAAAGGTGATCAGAGCTTGCCAGGAAGCTGACATTTCCAATATTTGGCCTCAGCAGCAGGCCTCAGATTGCATGCACACTCATTCTTTCATCTTGCGAGGGGATAACAATTCCAAGCGGAGCAGTGGGAACATGATTCAAGATTTGATGGGAGGAAAAACTGATCAGTGTGTTTGTGTGTGTGTGTGTGTGTGGTTTACTACCACAATATTCCTGAATTCAAAAGGGCTGTCTTGGCTCGTGGCCCTCATGCTGTGAGTAATCATGGACAATCAGAGATGCCTTCGCAAAATGTTGGGTGTAACTTCCTGTTGAGCCGTCTGGGGGTGTTGAGGGTCTGATTTAATGGATCTGTAAAGGAAGGTCCCTGTTTAATAACCCCCCCTTTCCTCTCACACCCAAACCAGGTTTCTACCTTGGGGCATATTTAACATCACATTCTGTGTTTTGGTGATTTCTTTTGGCCTCTCAGTCTTTGTTTTGTTGAGAAATGAAATATTTGAAATTCCCCTCACTGTTAAAGTCAGTTTAGTGATACTCTGGGTGAAATCACTACATAGCAACAAGTAGGAGAGAGGCTGTTCTTAGTGCTAGCGCTAGCTAATTTAGCCTCAATTTAACCTTAACTTTACCGTAACAGCTTTGTGCTGTTGCTTCTGATTTGTTTGTCTTAAAATGTTTCTTTTTAATGTTTTTTTGTGTTTTTAAAAGAAAGAAGACTTTACTTCCTCATCATTTTAAGCCTTTTTGTAAAGCTCTGCTAAACTGCTTTAAAGTGCTACATGAATAATGTTTATTATTCTTATTCTTATTATTAACAGTAATAGTAATACTGGCAGTCGTCACCATCATAGAGGGACACTGGAGGTGGGAAGCATTAGAGAGGGACACATCAGATTAAATGATTCATTTTACCAGCAGACAGTCAGTGTAGCGAGAGGTGGGGGAATTATGGGTACATTTTCCACCGCGGTCCTCAAATCTGCCAAGCCCTAACGCCAAGCTGAAACAGCAGCCGGCTTACTTAGTGGCTGCACTCTGTCTGTCCTCAGCATAAGACACTTCAGCTAATGTTTTGGGCTCAAGCGTTCGCCACACTGGGCAAAAGTATGTTTGCCTTGGAAGTGGCAGCGAGGCCGGTGAGCATTGCCATCCACGTCAAGTGGTGCACCGTATAATGCCGGCCCGGGCAAACTTGGACGCCTGACGTGAAGAATTACATCTGCGGTTGTTTCAACACGAGCCTGAAGTGGTCGACCGAGAAGCAATATCGCATCCAGAGGTCACGAGGGGTGTAATTAGAGGAGATCTGTTTAAATATTTGAACATATTTATTGACACTCTATGACATGTGGAATTATGCCTCTCTTGCGTCAGGACGGCGAAGGCTTCCCAGTGAACCGGGTTTCTGGGAGTTCTCTTAGCGGCAAGCCCCGTCTGTCCTCGTTGGAAAAACTGCATGAACTCCCCGTCAGCGGAGCTAGCACATGTTTTCCTGCACCGATCTCCTCGGTAGGCTTCCATACGTCACGCTCTCCCTGGAGCAACAACACATTTAGCCAATGTTCCCAGTGTATCAGGTGGTGGTCGGGGTTTCTGCTGCTCTCCTTGCTGGCGTCCAGTCAGCCTCCCGCCTTTTCACTTTGAACAAACAGATCGTAATGTGCAGCAGCAGATCTGTCACACACAGCTAGCTAGCTCCCGGTCTCGCTACGTTCACTAATTGAATCGTTTAGATGAAAGCCTGGAGGTCACAGGTTCGAATCTGAGAAGTGCTTTTCCCCTCCTGGGGCGTCGGAGGTTCGGTGTGAGGCCTCCAACCTCCAACCGCTCCAGTAGAGCCGCTCACTGTCCAGCAGCAGATGACTCGACTCCCAGACACGGATGTGTGGAACAGAGTGAGTGTGAAGTAAAGCCCTGCTGAAAATGCATGCATGCTCAGTCAACCTTCTCTGGATGAAAAAAAGATTCCAGATTTAGGTCCAATCCTGACCACGACCTACTGCAAACACTAAAAGACGTTTTAGCTACAGAGGGTTTTTATGGTGCAACATATTTTTGCACTAAATCAAGAAATGTTTTGATTCGATCTCCCTCTTTCACACACTGACCCCCCCCCCCCCCCCGCCCATACCAAGCCAAGCTCTTCCAAACGTCTGGGATCTGAAATGCTCGGAGGGCTGTAAAAAGCTCAGGGGTGGTCGCCTGGTTCTGAGCACCGGGTCAGGGTCAGCCGGCGGGGAGCTGCAGACCCCGGGGTGCTGCCTGGTAAACACTGCAGATATCTGGAGGCAGAACCAGACCGTCTCCTCCGGCTCCAGTGAGCCTCACCAGAGTTTGTGGTTCTCTGGTTTGTGTCTTGTTGCGTTTGATTCAAAATTGGATTTTCCCAGCTGATCGGTTTCAGTCCCCGGAAAAACCAGGGGAGAAACACGCCTGTGAGATAGTCTGTTCCCAACACAACAGCAAATGCAGTTGATATTTGGCAGAGTTAGCTAGCTAGTTAGCAAAGAAGGTTAAACGTTTAACCTGTTAAAAGTATTTCTGTGTGCATTTTTAGTTTATGTCGCCGCGTTGAGCCCCAGTTTCCTGCTTGGTACTTTGACTTTAAGGGCCATTCCATTGCTTTTTTCCTAGTAGGAAGTCGGAATTTCCAACATTTCTGGAAAGACACACTAGTGTGATTCGCAAATGCGTGCACACACACACTTTGAAGAATTTTGGTAGGCATTTGGTGGATGCCACGAGTGCGTACACTTTCAGCGCGCATCGCCGCAGTTGGGCATGGAACCCTCAACCCAGTGAGCTCTGCATGGAAGTGAACATCAAACCCTGGCAGGAAAAGGAATACAAACATGCAGGTGCACAGGAAGTGCTGTGGTAACTAGCTGGTTAAGTCACATTAGTATTATGAAGTACTCTCATTGGGTGCTACTCTACAGCAGTGGTTCGATCCTGGTCCTCAGGACTCACAAATACAATAAACTACCTGGTAGGATAGAAAATCAGCAGTAGTCCAAGTCCCCAAAGACCACGGTTCATATCCTACTGTACAGCCTTCTAAACATCTGCAGGACTGATGCAGGATAGATGCATGATGAAGGCCTGGCTCCGCTGCTACAGTTCCTCCTTTGTTTTGGCCACAACACACTCCGCTTCCATCAGAGGATGTTGAAGATGCACAAGGCTTCTCCGAGGAAGCAATTCAGACAAGAAAGGGAAGGGAGGTTTTGTGCAGTTCAGTGTGAAAGCTGAACGCGTACATCCCACATCCTGTTTGGATTTCCCCCGGGATCCCGGGCCTGGACCGGTCAGCCCGCCAGACCCCCCCTCGCTTCTCATACGACGAGTGAGTGGGCGCATCGCGACCCCCCGGTAGGGACGTTCTCGTTTTGCTCGACTCCCTCAGAGGGAGGTCAGAGGTCAGGGTCAGCTACAGCGCCTGAAGCTGGTAGGGATTCGGTGTCATTCAAGGACACTTAAGCGGGGAGGACGCTTGCCGGAACAGAGGCCCTCATCATCCGGTGGACAGATGGTGTTCCCACTCGCTGTGCCTCCTCGCTGCCCACAGATAGAAGAGGATGTGGGGCAGCGACAAACAGTTCAAGTCCTTCAAGTTCGCCAGATAGCTAACTTAGCTAAAAAAACAACATATTTCTTTGGCTCCGCCCACTGAGGTTCATCTCCATCAGTGAGATTGTTTCCACCTCCAGACCAGCTGGAGCTGCTTCTGACAAATGTTTGCATCGCTAAAACCCAAAGTGGGGCGGGGGGGGGGAAATTAGCGAAGAGGCTAACCCACAAACAGGAACCTCTAAGGACTGCGCTGCGTTCAAAGGCAGGGCCACATAAGCGTTTGATTATAGTGCAACGCTCACTTGGAAACAGTCACTGGTGTAATAAATTGATAGAAATGTAATAAAATGTAATAAAACCATGTTAAATTTAATCACATCAAAAGTTATGACTGGCTTTCAAGTGTGTGTGTGTGTGTGTGTGTCAAGATGCCTGTGATACCAGAACAGCAGAGCATGTGGAAGGAATGCACCGCCGGCCTGACGAAGACGAAGACGTGGGAATCGATTTTGGGTTTTTTCTTTATTGGAATATTTGTGGAAGCCGGGAGGGTTTGCGGAGGCAACGCCACTGATGTGGGGAGGTTGTGCAAAGCGAAGTGACCTCTGCCTGATAGCCTCGCCTCGTTTCTCTCTCGGAGGCTGGAGCGCTCTCAAAACATGTCCAGGCACTTCATTAGGCTGTGAGGAAATGCAGACCACAGCTCGCCCTCACATTTCTTGATGGATCATGTTTTCGGGGGAGGAGGGAGGAGGAGGAGGGGGGGGGGGTCATAATTGTTTCAGTGGTCAAAGTTTTTATAGTGGGAATGTAAGAGGACTTTGGTTTCAGTTAGCAGATATTTTTAATGGCTGTTGATCAACTTTAAACTTGGCTGTCTTGTACTAGCTTCAATTCAGTCAGTTGCTAACTTGTTTGTCTGAGCTCTTGTTTATTTGCTTCACTTATTTGTTTCAATAAAAAGTAGGCAGCTAACTTATTGATCTTCTACCTCAGCACTGGTTCTGCTCTTAGATTGTTGAGGAAGGAAATGCACTTCTGATTTTTTGTTTCTGTCGTTCTCTACCTCTGTTGAATGCACTTATTGTAAGTCTCTTTGGATAAAAGCGTCTGCTAAATGACTGGAATGTAGTTCAGTCCTGAGAGGGAACGTTGGT
>JAXDDW010000104.1:72500-130000 GCA_034670385.1 Hoplostethus mediterraneus
GCACTTTGACAGTTACATCTTTTCGCGTCGCGCTAATTGTGTTTACCGGCGTTCAGGGAGGCTTGTTGTGCCGCTCGCCGTCACTCACGCGCCGACACCGGGCGCTCCGGCGGGCTCCGTCCCCCGAGGAGCCTCCTCCTCCGTCCGTCCGTCCGTCCTCCATGCCGGCTGGAGGTTTGGTCTTGACAGCAAAAACCCTGAAGAAGAGCTGAGGGGTTTCACAGCCGACGCTCCTGTCATGAAGACACATGTCCCACGCCAGGCGGCCTTCACAGCTTAACCTGGTGGGTCCGACCTGCAGCAGTACCACCGCAGCAAGCAGACACTGTCCACAACACAATATCACGGCATGGTACAAATACCTTTTAGAAACTGTTTTGAACTGTTTTGGTTTCACGAAACGATGCAGCGACTACGGACGTCTTCATCATTTGGTGCTAACTTTCCTCAGGTGTTGAAGGTTCCTGCAGGCCATCGTATCGTATCGTCTTCTATTCACCTTCAACATATTTGCTGCAAACTTTGTGTGCAGATGACTGATACTGATGCTCCTGCACCGATACGACCAGGAGAAATCCCCCTACATTCATACACAGCGATTTGACGGGGCTTCTGCTGTTGCTCTCTGAGGCAAAATAAATCAAAACCCTCCTCGTGTTTCCTCTCCTGTCCTGTTCCCTTAAACGCCTCACGATGTACTAGCTTGAGAGAAGGTGTGCATGGAGGTATTCTGTCTCTGAAGGTTGGCGAGTCCACCGCCCTCCACCTCCACCCTCCACCCTCCTCCAGCCTGCCGCTTGGCTAGCTCGCCCTCCAACGCATGATTTCCCTCGTGGGTTGAGTTGTGTTCCCCTTCCTCCCCCACCACCACCCCTCTCTCTCTCTCTCTCTCTCCCCTCCCTCCCTATCTGTGGCTGGTGCTCATCTATCAGTCCTCTGGTGACTCAGACTTCCAGGACATTGAGTGCATCCTGGGTGCATCACTTCCCCAACATCCCCCTCCCTCTCTCGGTGTGTCCAGCTCTCCCTCTGCCTATACGGAGGCAATTGACCGCATCGGCTTTTTATGCGCTCGCGCTGTTGCACAACCTTCACGGCATGCCGGCCGCCGCATTCCTCTCAAGGTAAGGCGAGGCATCCTCCGTCCTCGCTTGTTTTTCCAGCGGCTGAAATCACCGGTGTGACCCAGAGATGCATGACTGCGAGTTTGTTCAACAAATGGTCCGGGGGGTGAAAGGTTAACCCCCTCAGGAATGCAGGCCGGCAGGTTGCAAAGACGCTCTCAGAAACACTCAGGCGGACCTTTGACTGACAGCTCGAGTGTGTCGGAGAGGTGCGCGGTGAACCCAGACGCACACCAACCTCGACAGCTGAGTGTTGAGGGAATGTGTGTGTGTGTGTGTTGGGCGTGTGATGTGCAGCCGTGCAGCAACGTGTTGCTACGTCGGGTTAGACCTGTATATCGGTTTTCCAGATACATCAGGACAAAAAAAAAGAAATGGTTCCTGCAGTGGCGCCGGCCTCACCTTGCCTCAGGAAGCGGCCGACCCACCTGAAATAACTTCATCAGTCTGGTGTTTTTCGTGTCGGCGACCATGACGGTCAACATGTTGTTTTAGAGGCTTTTCCACCCTGACAGGAATACATCTCCTGGGCGGGCGGGGGGGGGGAGGGGATCTTTATTGGCATGAAAAAGTCTAAATTTAAAGATCGGGCCATCGGCGGTGAACCTTCAGGAGTGTGTGTGTGTGTGTGTGCATTTGTACACCCGTGTGTCTTCAGAGGGAGGGGCTCTGGAGATAAGGACGGTATTGACGAGGCCAAATACCTGGCTGTGTTTGCCGAAGGTCCCTCCGGCTGTGGGAACCACCTCCGCCGCTAGTTAGCCATTACGGGGAGGCGGAGGTGACGCGCATTCCTCGGGGGGCCTAGGGGGGACGCCGAGAAACGCGGCGGGTTAAATGTTGGGTAGGATTAACGGTGTACGGCGAGGCGGGTTGGAATTTCCTCACGTGGTCGAGATGTGTCTGACATCGGCGGGTGTTTGTGTTTGGCAACGCCTCGCCTGCGTAGCGTAGACCGTTCCATTACACACTGTGGACGCGAGAGTCCACTGGAGCGCTTGGGGGTTGAGTGAGACTGCTCAGGGTCTAAGTTCCTAGTCTTGACTCCAAGTGACGGCTTTGTGTGTCTGCATGTGTGAATTTAGCATACAGTAGTGAGATGTAGCGCATACGGTGTGTAGTTCACCTGATGGGTAATTACTTTACACTGATTGCTGCCGGCGGGTATCAGGGGCGGGCGTGAGGGCGTTAGGTGTTGTAAGCATCCCTCCTGCTCGGTGACGCTTCCATGGCCGAGTCCACGTTGTGGCTGGGGGCATGTGAGAGATAGAAGCATTGCATAGTGAGTAGCAGAGTAGTATTGAATGGTAATACTATTGCTTCTCGGCTAGCCCTGCGATGGATTCAGGTGAAATCATCTCTGCAGGTCCTTCCAGCTGCGAGGTCACTGGGTGGTGTGTGTGGAAGGTGAGGTGATGTGCGCTCTACTGCCTGTTCTCACTCTCTGTACTATAAGCTGACACTGTTGAGTGCTCGTTGTGGCGTCTCTGCGTTCAGTGTGCTTCGATCTCTCGTCATTAACAACTCTTGTGCTCCTCGTGGCTCTCTGCTTCATTTTCTCTCTGATCTCTTACTACCTCTCTCTCTCTCTCCTCTCCCCTCTCTCTTCTCTCCTCTCTCTCTCTCTCTCTCTCCTCTCTCTCTCCTCTCTCTCTCTCTCTCTCTCTCTCTCGCTCTCTCTCTCTCTCTCTCTCTCTCCCCCCTGCTTGGAAAATCCTCTCCATATTAGGGTGGTAAGATGAGGTTTGTGGTGACAGGGGGGCGATTCCCCCCACGGCTGCAAAATATCACTTTCTCCCCGTCGGGGGGAGGAATTACTGACACGCACCACAAAAACCAAGTGGCCCGGGTCTCGGGTTTCAGGGGCCCGCAGACCCAGGACCAGCGTATCGTTTACAAAGCCTTTCCAGGGATCGCAGTTTTTTATCGGCCAGAATGACTCACGGCTCAAACCCTGCCTCATCAGAAGACGCGTTCCCGGTGATTCAGGCTCGGCGTCACGTGGCCTCGCCGTCTGGAACGTTCCGGGTTCGGCCGTGATTAGGGGGTTGCCCCCTTCCTTAAAAAATCATCACGGTTTTTAAAAAAAAAAGCAGATATTTTCCCCCCTCGTATCCCCATCAAAGCCAGTTCAATTTGTGCCCTGATGAATGCTTCTTTCTTTTTTTTTCCTTTTTTTTTTTTTTTTGCCATGCCAAAAATATTTCAGTTGAAAGGTTGCGGTGACCTCGGTGGTTGATGGATGGCATGGAAAAGGAAGAGAGAGAAACAGAACGACAAGGAAGGAAAAGTGCTAATAAAGAAAAGGTTGTGCAGAGTGAATGAGTTCGGAGGGCAGGAAGAAGGAAACGTGACATGAAACACTTTTATTCTTTCATATATCCTGAAATATCTCTCTCACTTTCCAACCCTGGAGGAGGAATGTTCTGGTAACGGGTTCACTAAGAAACATGGCGTACGTTCAGGATCGTTCCACTGCAGGTTGTGACTTGATGAACCCCGCGGCGTGGCCGTCCCCTCCACCGACGTGACGGCGTGACATCACGGCGTCCCCGTGGCGACCCGCTTTACTCTCCCGCATGAAGCCACTCGCGGCAAATTGCAAGTGACCGGCGCACACACCACGGCTGTTAGGATTAACTGCCGCGAAGCCAGCCGCTGCATGGTCCTGGCCTGACTCACACACACACACACACACACACACACACACTCATACACACACACTCAACACACATCCCATTTCCACCCACATTTGCGAAGCCACAGACACACAGTGCTGCTATTCACACAGTAACAAGCCTGTGCGATTGAAGTCACTGAGGAAGGGGGGAGGGAGGGGGGAGAGAGAGAGAGAGAGAGAGAGTGAGAGAGAGAGAGAGAGCTAACAGGTCCAAAAGCCTGAGTGTGATCCAATCAGCTGTAGAGAAACCATATGTGGTCCTGTGCAGCTCGACGGGTTTAGCGCGGCGCTAACACCGCTAAGCTAGCTACCGGTTACTTCAGTGGAGCTGCAGTGAAGCTTCCCTCAGGAGAGACACGGTTGAAAAACGATCACATCTACCTCCGTCACGAAAGAGTCACATGACAGACTAGACAGTCAAAATGACAAAAATAATAATAACTCGATCCTAAATGTAACTAAAGATGCTGCATGGAGCTTTTCAACATCAATGAATCATGAGAGACTTTAACATGTTGACGTTGTGGCTACGGATCGTTTTGGAGGGAAATCTGCTCTACTCCTCTAGTCTAACTAGTCTCAACTACCAACTAGTCTCAACTACTAACTAGTCAACTACAACTAGTCTCAACTACCAACTAGTCTTAACTTAGTTAGCTTACTAAGTTAGCATCGGCTCTTCTCCTTCTTCTGGCCCTCCAAAACAAACGGAGCGACGAGAAACAACAGGGGTTTATGGGAAACGTGGTCTTAATTTTATAAGCGATCCACCTAGAGGCTTTAAACCAGTTGAATTACGCCCAGTGATACGAGGGTTAGGGGTTTGATTCCCACCGGGGCCCCGCGATGCTGGACAGGGTCGACTGTTTATGTGAGGCGGACCTTAGCCAATCAAATGCCAATGAAATGAAATGAAATGCTATCTCACCCTGGAGGCGGGACTCTCCCATATTATATTGAGGAGGTAAATGAGGAACACACTCTGGGATCTCCCGATGCCTTCTCGTTTTTTCTTTGTCGAAAGCAAACACCCCTCCCTCCCCCCGCCTCCCCTCTCCTCCCCCCTCCCCTGGAAAATTGATTTGTTTTTCCTCCCTGTCAACCCGATCATAGAGGGGAAGGAAGAGGCGAGCAGAGAGAGAGAGAAGAGAGAGAGAGAGGGTGATGATTAAGTGAAGCGTAGAGGTGGAAGGGAGCGAGATAAGGATGGAAAGAGACAGAAAGAGAGAGAGAGAGAAGAGGAAGAGGGTTTTATATGGCGGGTTTTAGGGCGAAGGACCGGCGGTGAACCTTCGCTAATTCAGTCACATGATGTCATCCAGACGAAGCACCTGATTCTCTCATCATCTCCCTCCGCCTCGTAGGCTAGACTGCCTCTCCTCTCCTGACCTCCACATCCCATCAGGGTACATGCATGGCTTTGTGATCACTTGTCTGGGGAAACAGGAGGAGGAGGAGGAGGAAGGGGAAGGGGAGACAGGATGATGACAAGACGAGCGTGGGGAGGGGAGGAGAGAGAGGAGGAGGAGGAGGAGGTGAAGGAATGAGGAGGACAATATTAAGAGCTGAGTGGGTCGAGGGAGCAGAGCCGCGCAACGTTGCAAGATCAAAGCGGGATTTCGCAACAGCATGTAACGCTGTATTCTCTGAACGCTCCCTGCATCGCTCGGTTCCATGCAGCCTTCAGCAGGCGTCTCGTAGGGTGAGATATCCAGCATTGGAAGGTGATAAAGCACTAGGAGTAGCTTTACTTGAAACACTTCTACCCTCTGGACCCTGTGATGCTTGACCAGCCTGACCGCCGGCTACTCTGGGAGTCCAGGCGCCTACCGCCTCGCTATTCTCCGGTGCTGTTATTCCCTGCAGCTAGCAGCACTCGACTAGATGCTCAACACTCGCTATCACCATCTTTGAAGATGAGAGCGTTGATAAAGGACTCATCGCCTCCTCTCCACGTCCTCCTCCCTCCATCCCTCCCTCTCTCTCTCTCTCTCAGCCAATCCTTTCCTCTTTCTCTCATGATGTCAGTTTTCTTGTGTGGGTCGCATTTTGAGGTTGTTTGGTTTTGTTGTTGTTGCTGTGAGGGTGTGAGGGGGTGTGAGGGTGAGGGTGTGCACGTGGATGTGTGAGAGTTGGTTTTAGTAGGTGTGTTCATTTCGGATAAACAAGAAAGGCTTTCTTCCAGTGGAAACGTGCTGCGCGGAGATACACTCGGCTGGACAGGTTGACTTTATCCACACGGCGCCCGAGGCCTCGTCTTGTCTGAAATGGGTTTCATTTCTCCCCCGAGGTCTTGTGTTTGTAAGGCTTTACTCTGCATATTGATGTTGCAAAACCTCTCCGCAGTGGCTCTAGTATCATTAAGTGTGTGTGTGTGTGTGTGTGTGTGTGTGTGTCCCTGCAAATGTAGTCCAGAGAATTCATACATTTTGCTGCATATGTGCCAAGCTGCTGCTGCACGTTCGTCCCAAGAGTGTTTTGCACTATTTAACTCCGTTACACCGAGTGACGTTCAAGAAACACGCCTGCACTGCTAATACTGGAGAGATGCTTTTACAACGGTTACCACTGTTTACGTGTGAACGATACACACACGCTAACGTGCACGCACACACACACACACACACACACACTCTCTCCCAACGATTCACTAGAGCCCTAACAGTCGTGTCTTCTAATTTGCTGTCTCCACAAGGCAAACAATCAATCCACAGCAACAACGCCAAAACCCCTGGGCTCTCCAGACTGTGTTTGCTGGCGCGTGGTGCAGTGCACTCTGGGAGCGTGAAGCGAGATTAGCCGGTGTCTGGTTGGCGCTCCTGTCTCAGGGTTTTCTCTCCGCTAAATAAGGGAAAACAAATCAGTGGGTGTGCAGCGCCGGGACCGAGGAGGCAGACGGCTGGCGACCCGGCAGGTGTGTGTCATTTCTCTCTCCGCCTGTTCTCCTTTCAAATGTGTCGTCACGGCGACACATGCGCCGCAATCAAGCGAAACAGGAGGCGGAGCTCGCGCGGATACGCTCGCCTTGAACTCTGGCGACTCGGGTTCAAGTTTTTCCGCTGTGAGTTTTCATTTTCAGCTGCAGCTTTTCTTCATAAACCACGACCAAAAACCCCCTCACCTTATTGTTAGCATCCATTTCCACCATGGGTTCTTACTAGTGGGAATTGAACCTCTAACCCTGGCAGTGTCGGTGCCATGTTCCGCTCCGGGACAAGACAAGGCTGAAGTCGGAGGAGGTGCAGGAGGTCCGGCCGAGCCTCTTGAGCCGGGACGTTGATGATCAAACGCTCGGACGAAAGTTGGCGTGAGCTAATCTGACCGCACTTCGCTGTTAGATGTGCACATTTCAATCTGACTCTTGACTCTTGAGACTGTTTGACACGAGTCCGTGAAAGTGCCGCCTCCGCCTCCGAGGCCAGGCGAGGTGCAGACGTAGCCTCAGTGGAGGTCCACCCCTCAGAAGAGTCACGATTCAGCTGATTCACCCCTCAGAAGAGTCACGATTCAGCTGATTCACCCCTCAGAAGAGTCACGATTCAGCTGATTCACCCCTCAGAAGAGTTACGATTCAGCTGATTCACCCCTCAGAAGAGTTACGATTCAGCTGATCCACCCCTCAGAAGAGTCACGATTCAGCTGATCCACCCCTCAGAAGAGTCACGATTCAGCTGATCCACCCCTCAGAAGAGTCACGATTCAGCTGATCCACTCCTCAGAAGAGTTACGATTCAGCTGATTCACCCCTCAGAAGAGTTACGATTCAGCTGTCAGAATGTGTCCAGGCTCTGGGCAGGAGATGTTTTTGAAGGCGTCCGCTGTACTTCAGTGTCCTCGGTCACTCCAGACTCACGAGTCACGAGTCACGAGTCTTTTCTTCTGGATTCTTGGACTCGGGGGTTTTTCTTTTCACCGTCCCGTTGACTCAGGGTCTAGACGCAGGGCAAACAGACTGGAAAAACGCTCGCTGTCTTGTTCCAGACACATCTCCCTCCATCACTCTCATTCCTCAGAGAGAAGAAAAGCCTCCCCCACTCCTCCCCCTCTTCTCTCTCTCTTTTCAAACTTCCAGACCGCCCCACCCACCCTACCCCGAGAGGAGGAGGAGGAGGAGGGGGGCGGGTCGGACTCGGAGCTGTCCGTCAACCTCGTGGGCATTAGCGTTGTGTTGTCTCTGCTTAAGGACGATGTCGCTCTGAATCCATTAGGAACGCGTCATAAATAACGCTGTCAGCCACTGGGGCCCTTGTAACCGGATCAGGACCTCCCTTGCCCCTGGGTGCCCCCCCCCCCCCCCCGAACCCCCGACCCCCCCCCCCTGCCACAAGTCCCCCTGGAAGATCTGTGGTAATTAGGGAGGCTAATAGGTGGCCAGCTTAAACAGGGCTGCAGAGCAGGGGGGGCTGTTAGCGCTCGGTTAAAGAGTGATGAAGGCCCTAGAGATTTCCCCTCAACCCCCCCCCCCCCCCCCCATCCCCTCAACACACATCTAGCCCCCCGATCCGACAGCTCAAATTCCCGTCCAGACAAGACGAGGCTGAAGGGAAACCAGAGGAGAAAAGGCTCTGTCCTCTCGCTGATCTTGACGAGTTCTTCTCTTCAAACGGCGTTTTTCTCCCTCGTCTGTTTCGGGCTCGTCTGGATCCTCTTGAAGTCGCTCGCGAGGCGAGTTGGCAGGACTTGAGTCGACCACGCAGGCGTTGGTGAACCCGAGTGTCCCGGGGCAAAGAGGGTTTTTTTTTTTTTTCATCCCGAGTGAATTCCAAACAATAGAAGTCGGGAGCGTAACGGAGGATTGGAAAGTCCAGGACATTCGTCAACCTGCTCCGGTCGGAAATAGCCGCTTGCTTTCTGGCTGGACGTCCAACAGGTTCATGAAAATCACTCAGTTTCCTTTTGTTCTGGCTGTCGGCTAGCAGGTGTTCGTCCAGTCATGCAGGGACAGAAATCCCACTTTGAACCGCTCCTCCCCCTGGAGGAGGTCCTGGAGGAGGTCCTGGAGGAGGTCCTGGAGGAGGTCCTGGAGACCGAGGGTGTCTCCACTTGGTTTCACTGGAAGACATTCAAGGAAGAGTCGCCTGCAATATTAACACAGGACAGATGCAGGATACATGAAGAAGGGAAGCTTCTACAATGGCGACAAACACACACACAGACACACACACACACACACACAGACAGACACACACACACACACACACACTCACACTTTCACTGGTTGTGCTTTTGTTACCCCTCCCCTCCTCCTCACACACACATACACACACACACACACACTCCACGTCTCCCTTGTCCGGACTTTGTTTTTGTAGCTGTGTGGGGTGACTGTGTAAGGCTACGGCATGCCACCATGCCTTGCCCTGTGTGTGTGTGTGTGTGTGTGTGTGTGTGTGTGTGTGTGTGTGTGTGTGTGTGTGTGCACCGTGCAGAAAGGGCCCCCTGCGTCACACACTCGAAATACCGACAGGGAACTCAACGAGGAAGTCCAAAACAAAGTTGGTGGATGTGCGTGTGCATGTGCGTGTGCACGTGTGTGTTTGTGCACATGTGTGTGTGTGTGTGTGTGTGCGTGTGCCAGTCAAGAAGGGGCTATTTCCCACTTGGCCAAGGCAGCTTCTCAGGTCATTTTCTTTAGAAAAGCAACAAGAGGAAATCCTGACAGAGTGTAAACCCAATGAACTCTAACCTGTGACAGCTGCATGTGAGAGAGAGAGAGAGAGAGAGAGAGGAGGAGAGAGAGGGAGGAGAGAGAGAGAGAGAGAGTCTATTTCTAGTGTTCAGTGTTAGCGTGACGAGAGAGAGAGAGACAAGGGAGAGATTAGTTATGTTATTAGTTCTATAAATTAAGTAATAAATTAATTAGTAGTAAAAGTAGCAAAAAAGGTTTTATTAGTAGTAGTAGTAGTAGTAGTCGTAGTAGTAATACTAGCAGTAATAGTAGTAGTAGTAGTACTGTATTGATCGTCTCAGTGGGTAATTCTTTTCTTACAAAACTGATCAGGTTCAGAAACGTTTCAAGGAAAGGAGAGAAGAGAGGAGAGAAAGGAGGGGAGGGAAAGGAGAGGAGAGGAGAGAAAGGAGAGGAGAGAAAGGAGAAGAGAGAAAGGAGGGGAGAGGAGAGAAAGGAGAGGAGAGAAAGGAGAGGAGAGAAAGGAGGGGAGAGAAAGGAGAGGAGAGGAGAGAAAGGAGGGGAGAGAAAGGAGAGGAGAGGAGAGAAAGGAGAAGAGAGAAAGGAGGGGAGGGGAGAGAAAGGAGAGGAGAGGAGAGAAAGGAGGGGAGAGAAAGGAGAGGAGAGGAGAGAAAGGAGAAGAGAGAAAGGAGGGGAGAGGAGAGAAAGGAGGGGAGAGAAAGGAGAAGAGAGAAAGGAGAGAAGAGAGAAAGGAGAGGAGAGGAGAGAAAGGAGAAGAGAGAAAGGAGGGGAGAGAAAGGAGAGCAGGAGGCTCCTGGCAGCGATGACACACGAGGCAGGAATGAGGCTCAACCTCCAGTAGTAGAACTAGCAATAGCAGGGTGAGTGGAACCAACGTTCCCGGGACTCGGTGACTCAACGCCGCTCACCTGTGATTCAGGGGCGAGTCACGGACCCCCGGCCCAGATGTTGAACCCATCCACGGCTCTTACTGTAAATGTCAGTGTTGATGGGTCCAAGCAGCCCGGCTAACCACACCGTTAACTCGTGGGTTTACTGTGTCGGCCCTCCGATGGTGGCGGATTGCATAAGCTGCACTGTTACTGGAACTTAGCGTCTGGTAGTGCTGTTAGTCTGTGTTCTGTCTAGGTGATGATGACTGACTGTAAAAGCTGTCATCCCACGTCTTACTGCTCACTGAACTCACTGACTCCATGTCCTAGAGGAAGCGTTTGACTCCGTGTCCTAGAGGAACTGTTTGACCCCATGTCCTAGAGGAACTGTTTGACTCCGTGTCCTAGAGGAAGCGTTTGACTCCGTGTCCTAGAGGAAGCGTTTGACTCCATGTCCTAGAGGAAGCGTTTGACTCCGTGTCCTAGAGGAAGCGTTTGAGTCCATGTCCTAGAGGAAGCATTTGACTCCATGTCCTAGAGGAAGTGTTTGACTCCATGTCCTAGAGGAAGCGTTTGACTCCGTGTCCTAGAGGAAGCGTTTGAGTCCATGTCCTAGAGGAAGCGTTTGACTCCATGTCCTAGAGGAACTGTTTGACTCCGTGTCCTAGAGGAAGCGTTTGACTCCATGTCCTAGAGGAAGCATTTGACTCCATGTCCTAGAGGAAGCGTTTGACTCCATGTCCTAGAGGAAGCGTTTGACTCCGTGTCCTAGAGGAAGCGTTTGAGTCCATGTCCTAGAGGAACCGTTTGAGTCCATGTCCTAGAGGAAGCGTTTGACTCCGTGTCCTAGAGGAACTGTTTGACTCCGTGTCCTAGAGGAAGCGTTTGACTCCGTGTCCTAGAGGAAGCGTTTGAGTCCGTGTCCTAGAGGAAGCGTTTGACTCTGTGTCGTAGAGGAAGCGTTTGACTCCATGTCCTAGAGGAAGCGTTTGAGTCTGTGTCCTAGAGGAAGCGTTTGACTCCGTGTCCTAGAGGAAGTGTTTGAGTCTGTGTCCTAGAGGAAGCGTTTGACTCCGTGTCCTAGAGGAAGTGTTTGAGTCCTGTGTCCTAGAGGAAGCGTTTGACTCCGTGTCCTAGAGGAAGCGTTTGAGTCCGTGTCCTAGAGGAAGCGTTTGACTCCGTGTCCTAGAGGAAGCGTTTGACTCCGTGTCCTAGAGGGAGCGTTTGACTCCGTGTCCTAGAGGAAGCGTTTGACTCCGTGTCCTAGAGGGAAGCGTTTGACTCCGTGTCCTAGAGGAAGCGTTTGACTCCGTGTCCTAGAGGAAGCGTTTGGAAACATCAAGTGTAGCTTTCTCTTCAGCCACCAGAGGTTAACAACAACTAGTTGCTGCACCAAATGCTGCACATGGTAAAACCAGGTTATGCTGTCTTCTTGTGTTACAACATATTAAGTTGTATAGTTAATAAAGTGAAGAATTGTCTGCAGCACTGATGCATGATGGACTCACTGCCTGTAAAATGGGCTGATAGAGCCGCTCTCTCTTGGTGACTTTAAAGTGAAGGATCGTGCGGCGACCCAATAAGGAGCTGCCTCGGCTTTGTTTAGTTAAGATGGAAATAGGTTTGGCCCGTGAGCCGGCTGGTTTGCTATTGGACTACTGAGCGCTTATATGGAAGAACATCACTTTCTCTCTCTTTCCTCAAATTTGCCTTTTGTACAGTGTCGTCTGCACATTTTTTTCGTGCTGCCTTCTTGGCCAGGTTTCCCTTTAGTCTCAGAAGAAAGGTTAGCGCAATAAAATGAGAGATCCAATGAGATTAGATGGAGCTTTAATGATCCCCTTGGAGAAACCGGGTCACTGCAGCAGCAAAGAATAAAGTATAGCTAAGAATACAACAAATAGAGCATTTAAAGAAACAGCGTCTCATATTCTCAGCTCTGTATAAGCCTGAAATTAGGTGCAAATTCTGTGAAGCTGTCATGCACAGGGACTTGAGATTTATGAATGAGGGTGATTCCATTCATGAGCTCAGTGGGCTTGGGCTGCACTGAGCCGGTGGATCCATAGTTAACACCATGGAGGATTAATAGCAGCATTACTGGAGAAAGTCAATTAATGATCTGGACCTATTCTTTTTTCTGGTCTGCAGGTCCCTCTACTGGTGCAGGCACAGAACTGGCAACCCACCACAAACTGGCAACCATGCTGTCTTGGCAATCGGTTGCTGGAATGTAACACTGCAGGGATTTATTCACTAGTGGGTGAAACTTTTGGTCATGAAATCGGTTTCTGTGAAGGTCTGGGAACCACCCGGCCGTCGGTCTGGGTAACGCCGGTGAATGTGGATGCAGCCGTTGCAAAAGTGCCACTTTTTTTTTACTGCATGCTTGCTGGACTAATGCTAAAAATCAAGTTATGTCCTTACAATGTCGTGTTAACTAACTACATCCGAGATGGGGAGGAAACCACTGTGTCTGTATTGAATATTATTGTATTTGACTGACAGGTGGTTTCTAGGCGGCTGTAACTGAGCCTGACAGTGGAGGAAGGGCAGCGGTGAACTCCCTGACCCTGTCGACAGGATAGGCGGCCACTGATGTTCATTCAGTCTCCGACCCCTGAAGGTCACAGGCTCAACCCCCCACCCCCTCACACCCATACACCCATAGTTTCCCCTATATTAAGTAAGTGATGACTGTCTCTCCTGGTGTTGGTGTCTGGAGGGGGTGAAGGTCATGTGGGCTCAGACAGTCTCTTCCACACTAGTGAGGATAGTAGATAATATCCCTCAGAGGTTGGGATGAAGATGTCACGATTCTTGTATCTAAATGGAAGTTGATGCGTTTGAGGATCAGTTTAAAGCTTTTTTAAGGTGCAATATGAGGTCAGAAACCTGCGGTGTGAAAGGTTTTCTCAAAATGGTGGTTGTGGGGTGAAATGTGCCACTAACTGACGGGTCCTACATGTAAAACTGTATTAGCTGCAGAAAAGGTTTGAATTTCCATGGATGCCCCACGAGCCCACAAGTGTACGTGGCAATTATGCTTGAACAAATACAAATTTATTTTGTTGCAGTAGCACAAAATATAAAAACTGGCTCGTTTTACTCCGTTCGCCATCCGTCTAGCACTTGAGATGTCTTCGGTTATTCCAGGAAAAATAAAGCTCTGTTTTATTCTATTCTACTCTATTCTATTCTGTTCTATTCTGAGTCAGGGGGAGTCAGGGTCAGGGGGAGTCAGGGTCGGGGGGAGTCAGGGGGAGTCTGGTTTATGGGGAAGCATGCCTCATTTCCAGCCAGAGAGCTTTGCCTTGAAGTGGCCGATCTCTTTGGCTTTCACTCTCAAACAGCGAGTCACAAACAGCGAACCCCCGCATGACTCAGCAAGTTCATTCCTCCCCCCTCCCTCCCCCCACCCACTCCCCTTTTCAGCAGCCTTCTGCTCAACAAGAGGAGAAATCAATCAATTCCTCTGTCTGTCTTAGTGTAGTGGAGCCCTCTGCTGGCGCCTCAGAGGAACTGTGTATGAACTACTAATGTTGAGCTGCTCACAAAATCATTTGATGATTTGTCTCAAGACCTGCCTCAGCTTCATCTTCATCACCCCCTCCAGACTGAAGTACTTAACAGGATCAAACTTTCTCCTGAAGTGACTTGGACGGTCTACAGGAGGCTCCTAATGTTTTGTGACCTGACATAGGATCAGTTTTCCCCTCAGTTTTCCCCTCAGATCAAAGTACATAAGGAGATTAAAGAGAACCAGGTCAGTTTAGTTCACTTGCTCAGTGATAAAACATAGAAGTTCATGAAAAATGAACAATAATAAAATAAACTCTGGACTGGATACCAGAACAAAAACACCAGAACATCAAGAAGAGAAGCGTATTTTATGTATTTAAAATGACAAATAAGGGAGATCAAATATCTGGTTGCTTTCTCCACATAAATTCATTAAAAACTGAACAGAAACGTCAGTTCCTGTTTGTTCAAGTACTGCAAATGAATAGAAAGTAAATGGAGCTTCCTGTTGTGGGTTATCACTGAAGGTGTGAGTCATCTCTCTTTGTTGCTGAGAATCAATAATGTTTAAAATGAGCAGCGGCTCGTCGTCTGACCACTTCACTAAATGTTCTCTAAACGCCGCCGCCCTGCCCTCCTGCTCTGAGAGGCTCGAGGATGAATACCACCGGCCCGGGCTCCCGGCAGTCTGGCCGACACCAAATCAGAAAGCCATTAATCTAGCGATCTACATTCATTTGTTTCTCGACAGGCAGATGGCCGGCCGGCGGAAACCCGACAGACACGCGTCGCGTCCTGCATGTAAACGGGCTTTAGACTCGGACAACAAAGGCCATGAAGCCGATCCCCATCAAGGGTTTGGCAGTTTGTGCGCCGCTGGTCGCTTTCACACATACAAAGTTTCATGTGAGGTAAATACTGGTATCGGCCCAAGAGAGGCCAGAACCGCCGGATAAACTTCATCGACTGAAAGGCTTTTACTGTGAAATGAACCCCTTTTGCTTCCCTTCCTCCCTGTCGTGCAGCACTTTGACATGACAAGCGTTGCACAGGAAGTACATTATTATCATCATCACTGAGCAGGGAGGAGACACCATGGGTACCGCCGGTTAAAGCGGCACTGCTGAGAGAGGGACACATTCCCAGTCGGCGTTGACAACCAACCACGGCTGGTTGAAACTCTGCGTCTGACTCATCTCGGTGTGATGAACGAGACGACGACGCTGCGAGGAAGTGAGATGATGACTCACAGATCATCTCCTCATCATTTGGCTCTCGCTGGAATCAGTTTGGGGGAATAGTTTGAAACTTGTGGGCAAGCAAGTGACAGGGTTCTGGCAGTCTGGTCACTTTCCTGATAAGGATGTGTGTGTGTGTGTGTGTGTGTGTGTGTGTGTGTGTGTATGTGCGTGTGCATGTGTGTGTGTGTGTGTGTGTGTGAGAGAGAGTGCCTCCCCTCGCTCTGCGTCTCGGCGAGGCGGGCTAATGACACGGTAGCCTGTTTGTCTTTCCTGATTTATTTGTGTGTTCGGCGGTGGGCGGGGCCACCAGAAGCCCAGTGGACTGATTACAGAGCCCTGTGGCGTCCCGGAATAGACGGGTGTCAGCTGGAAGCCCCGGGACGCTTGTAAAAGGCCGCCGTCCGCCGCCTCAGAGCGGGAAAGGTTCGCCTGCCGCTCAACGCAGCCCGGCAATTAGGGTTGTAACCGCCACAGCGAGGTGATGCAGTGTGTTGTACGCCGGTCCGGGCTCGCGGAAGTGGCTCGCTTTGGAAGCTAGCAGCTAAAGGGCTAATTACAGCAGGGCTCTCCACAGGCTCCTCCGAGGGCGTCGATGTCCGCCGGACGTTTGTAGTTAACGGCGAGCGCCACATCGGCCGACCCGACGGGACAGGATGAGTTGTTGTTTTGTTTTTGGACGGCGTTGGACGGGTCTGTGTCGTTTACAGTAGGAAGGTAAAAGGGGTGGTGAGGTCAACATGTTAACAAACAGGCCTAGATATGTGTGTGTGTGTGTGTGTGTGTGTGTGTGTGTGTGTGCGTGCGTCCTACCAACATGATGTCACAGGCTCTGTGGCCTGCGAGCCAGACGCTGCCTCATGCTGTGGTTACCATGGTAAGGTGAGATGCTGCGTGTGTGTGTGTGTGTGTGTGCACGAGGCTCATGTACCATGCTTTGTGTGTGTGTGTGTGTGTGTGTGTGTGACTGCTTCAGCATCTGTTGCAGCCTACAGGACGTCTGTACTTTCTGACTGTTGAACATGCTGGTTTGGTTTAGTTTATTTATAGTATTTGTAGTATTTTATTTTAAGAGGGAGATAAAACAACAGTGATAAAATACAATGATAAAAAACCCACGTACAATACATGACTGAGTTTTATATACAATAATAAAGTATATATGAAGTGGCTTTATGTGTGTTGTGGACAGCACAACGCCAAAAACCCCTCGGTGTTTTTTAATCTCCTTCTAATAAAGAGTTTTATATGAACTCAGTCATACCTGAACCTGAACTTCACATTTATGTTGTCAATATAACAGTGAAGTGCATAATGACTATGAAAGTTATTTTAGGACCTTCCCTTATAAATACTTCTATTCTAAGGATTTAATCATCAGAAGTACATCCACCGTCCACCTGGACGCAGAAAACAACGAAGAATCAGAAATTAAAACGGTTAAAAAGAAAGAAAATGTTTCATGATCTAAAACATCAACGGCAACCGTCAGGTTTTGGTGTCAGCCAATCAGAATCAAGGAGCAAGAGCTTCTTTCTAGACCGACGATCAACAATCATACAGGAGAAATCCATCAGAGGAGAGAGACCGACAGGAGATAGACCAGAATTCAATGCAGTAGTCAAGATAGACCAGAATGCAATGCAGTAGCAAGATAGACCAGAATGCAGTGCAGTAGCCAGGATAGACCAGAATGCAATGCAGTAGCAAGATAGACCAGAATGCAATGCCGTAGCCGAGATAGACCAGAATGCAATGCAGTAGCCGAGGTATACCAGAATGCAATGCAGTAGCTGAGATAGACCAGAATGCAATGCAGCCACAAGACAGGTTGGACTTAATAAGAGTAATGGCTGTGACTTTTTCTCAACTGGACAAACTCACTCTCTCTCTCTCTCTCTTACTGTCGGTGTCGATCTCTCTCTGCACAGAACACCTGAAGTAGACGAGGCAGGTTGAGGGACAGTAGTAAATTGCAGAACAACCCCTGGAATGCATCGGACGTGACAGAGTAATGATATATGCCGGTGGCAGGGGGTCTGAGGGGGATGTTTCCTGAAACTGTTGTGACTCTGATTGTTTCACCTCCTCATCACCGTGGTAACCAGGATTCATCTGTTGTTCTGCCTCCGCCGATCAGCCGTCAGCTGTCTGGTCCCCCGAGTCAAAACTGCTTTTATTACTATAAATCCCTCTTCCTCTCTCGCACTCACACACACACACACACACTCTCACACACACACACACACACACACACACACACACACACACTGTTTCGCTCTCACTTCCCTGAGGACTTTTATTTTGGAGGATATTGTATTTGATTCCTGTGTTTTCAGGCATGTTGTTGTTGTTCTTCTGTTTTCCAGTTGGATTTTTTGGGTTTCTGGAGTTGTTTGTTTGTTTTGCAGTAAGTTATGTTTTTTTTACCACTTCAGTTCTGTTTCATCACTGCAGTGGGAGCAGAGGCAGTGTAAACCCAGTCCTCTGTGTGTGTGTGTGTGTGGGGTGAGACTGAGGTCAGCAGGTTATGAATTCTTGGGAGTTCACCGATTCGTCTCACTTCCTCTCTGCCTCGACTCGCTTCCTGCTCGCTACAACGAGTCAGTCTGACTGGCCGCGGTCGCTCGTCTCTTTCTCTCTCTTACATCATCGTTGCTTCATCTGCTGGTAGAAGTGGTGATCTCCTCTGACGGGAGGTCGGCGGGGTCGCGGGGTCGCGGTGTGTGTGGTGTTGTTCATTCAGCTGAGGATGCACCGTAGAGAAGACGGTGATGTGTGAGGACGCTAGTGGACTGGTTGTTTTCCTGCATGCCACCTTCAGTTTTTGCCGTATTGGTGGATGATTGTCGGTTCAATAGATCTCAACAGTTTGGTTCATATTCTGCATAGGGATTTTGATTATTCACCATAATGTCGTAACCATCCAACGTAGCCTCACCACAAGCTAGTAGGTTGTGAAACGATAGTGTATGCTCCTGTAGAAGACACAAGTCTGTATGATATCAACCTTGTTTTGAGAAAAACATGGAGAAGTACTACACTACCCACAATCCTAAAGTGGAACAGCGACGTCTCTGATTGGTGGAGCTCGCTGTTACCATGGAAATGTTTACCGCACCCGCGAACGTCTTGTCAGCTAGCGCTAACGTTAGCTACTAGCGTAACCTAGCTAGCTGCTTATCCTGTGCAGCTGGAACGAATCACTGTACCATGTCGATGACACTTTACACTATACTATATGAAACACGATATATACGCTCACAACACAACAACAATATCAACACTATACTATTGACAAATGTTACATTCAAGAAGAAGCTAAACTATTGTTAGTTTGGAAGTTGTTGGAAAAGTATCATTCCAATGGATTATGGGATGAGTAGTTCCTTCACTTCATAAATAATGATGTACACAGTCTTGTACTTTTGACTTTTCTTCCGTTTTCCGATCTTTTTTTTGCTCAGAATCAAATGTTTTATGGTCTCGATTCATCGTCTAGCTGGTTGTCTTGGTTCCTTAAAACTCTTTATAAGGATTTTCTGAAACGTCTCTGGAGTAAATGAATGGGAAATTTACTTCGGGAACCAGAGACGTAAGAAAAGTGGGCGGTCACTGTTGTGCTCTGTAGGTCCTCCTCTTTCCTCTCCGGTCTCTAAATGGTGTGGAAGTTTGTCTTGAAGGTGATTTGGAGCTGTCATGTCTCTCTCTCTCTCTCTCTCTCTCTCTCTCTCTCTCTCTCTCTCTCTCTCTCCCCCTCCCTTCTCTCTTTGGCCTACAGTCCCTCTCCCTCAAACAGAGATCGGTGTTGACTGACATGTGCGAGCCCATCCAGCGTGGATCGTGTGTCCAAACTTCTCCCAGCCGTGCAATTATGTCATTTTCTGCTTAGGATTTCCCCTGAAACGACAAAGTGGCTTGGCAGGTTGTGATGTGTGTTTTCATGAGAAAACGATGACTGAATGTTTCTGTGTTTGGCGGCGCCTCCTCCTCTCCTATCTGCTGGTATCTGTCCACCGTGGTGACGTCACGCGGCCGGCGCCGGCATGGAGGTCGGAGGGCTTGTGACCAGAAGGTCGCCGGTTCGAATCCTCAGCCGCTAACTGACGAGGTGCCGTTGCTCTTACAGCTGCAATGTGCAACTTTACATTAAAACGACAATAAATAGGATAAATGCACATCGTCTGTCTGTCTGTCTGCGACCC
Source organism: Hoplostethus mediterraneus (assembly GCA_034670385.1). Classification (NCBI taxonomy): domain Eukaryota; kingdom Metazoa; phylum Chordata; class Actinopteri; order Trachichthyiformes; family Trachichthyidae; genus Hoplostethus; species Hoplostethus mediterraneus. Next base: position 91,792 of record JAXDDW010000104.1, read on the forward strand.
CGTGTGTTCATGTCGTGTGGGCGTGGCCTGTCGAGGGGAGGCTAGCAGTGATGCAGAGCTAGCTTGTGTACTGCAGGCTGTATCCTCAGAAGGCTAGCGGTGCTTGATATCCCACAATGCATCAGACAAGTTGTTAGGGTCATTGCACACAGGTGATAGGTGCTGATCAGGTGAATCGGTTTCTGTTCCTCCTCTTACATTTTGAAGTGAGATGTTTTCTCTCACCTGCACAAATCAATAACTCTCATTTCTCTCTCTCTGATTGGTTGTTGTATTTTATCAAACAACTACGTGTCACTAAACTAAACTCACCCTATGACGGCCCACCCATGCACATCAGACGCCTCGGACCCCGCCCCCTTTCAATGCGACCGGACAAACCAACTCTCGGCCTCAAATCTTCTCACCGACCGACCGCAGACTTGGCGGTGATTGACAGTTGGCACGGCAACAGAGGCGCTCCCTCCCTCCGCTCATCCCTCCGTTCACAGCCTCCAGATTTCAGTCCTCCTCTGCCTCTTCAAATTGTTGAGGAAAGTGCTGTCACGTAAATAAAGTTAGTTATTTTTGACTCGTTTTTCTACTTGCGGCAACCCAGACGGAAACTGGGAGTCTGTGTTTTGTATATTGTCAGCATAAACTCTCCACTTGGGTGTTTCTGAGCTCGGAGCCGAGCCGCTGGAAAGCTGCCTGGCGCTATTACCTCTGGATTAGGTGGGCTGCTCGCTCTCTTCCGCTCCGAGGACAAGATAATGACGGTTTTGAGGGGGAATATGGATGCGTCAGACCCGTCCGCCAAACAGGTTTATATAAGGGAAATGGCTTCCAGGTGCTCGGCGAAGACGTCGGATGCGTTCAGGGACTGCGGCTGCCCTGAAGGACTCGGTCGGAGATCACGGCGCTATCTTGGTTCAGACCTGCAAAACAGCAGATGCTCACTTAGGAAAAAAAAACCTAGAACCTTTACGCACCTAGAAAAACTCCTCCATGCTTTATGTCACCGCCTCAGCTTCACACCCATTCAGAACCCTTGAATGCCCGATGCCAACCAGGAAATATGAACATATTACCCTGGTCTCGGTGTCTCTTCACCCTGCTCCCACCTGACAAGGTACATGTGTCACTGAGGTAGTGTCACTGATGACTCCCTATATTCCTCCTGCAGACATCAAGACTCCTCGCTCTTCCTCCTCCTCCTCCTCCTCTCCGTCTCGATCGAAGGAGTCAGACCTTCAGCATCTAAAGAGATAATCTGCCAGATTCTCATTTTATTCACTCTTTTATTTTGGCGACATCGGTTGAGTTCCTGTAGGTGGCGCTCTTTTCTTTGTCTGTTCAGCCACGGTGGCTATCTCTGCTCACGCTAACTACCCAGTTCTTCTTCTGTTGAAACGTGAAAACGCATCACTTCCTGTCTCCAGAGGGTTTCTCCCGGTAAAGACCTCCCTGACACCGGGTGTTGAGAGCAGCAGATGGTAGAAGCTTCCTGATGGTTGAGGTTGATGATGTTCAGTTAGATCGGTCAGAGATGGAGAATAAAACTTTATTGATATGAAAACGTGGCAGGTTATCACTTCAGGTCCAGACTCTTCTGTTTTCATGATCTTTGATTCCTGCGAGCCTCGTCTAGACGGTCCGTCTCTCCTCCATTGCAGCTCTATCGATTCCATTGACTCATCGCTCATTCAGTTAATGCACTTTTATGTTGTGCTTAATTACATTGAGGACCCGTGTGGGAGCGGCCTCGGTGCCAAGTGGAGCTTTTAATGGCAGCGAGTGGGGGGGGGAGGCCTTCCAGCCAGCTACACACACACACACACACACACACACACACACACACACACACACACACAGCTATAAGCAGCGCTACAACTGTCCTGCTAATGGTTGTTCTAGTTTCTATACATCCAACACTGCAGCTCTGGACTGAAGCCTTTCACTCTGCAAGAACCAATCAATGTCAGGGTTAGGGGTTCAATTCCCTGTGTAGCTCAATGGGTGGAGCAAGGCACTAAAGCTGTCAGGGTTAGGGGTTCAATTCCCCTTGATTGTACGAGTTTCCATATAGGGTTAGGGGTTCAATTCCATGTGTAGTGCAATGGGTGGAGCAAGGCACTAACGCTGTCTGGGTTAGGGGTTCAATTCCCTGTGTAGCTCAATGGGTAGAGCAAGGCACTAACGCTGTCTGGGTTAGGGGTTCAATTCCCTGTGTAGCTCAATGGGTAGAGCAAGGCACTAACGCTGTCTGGGTTAGGGGTTCAATTCCCTGTGTACCCCAAATGGGTGGAGCAAGGCACTCTCCTCCAGGCTCGTCTCCTCCAGCCTCGTCTCCTCCAGCCTCGTCTCCTCCAGCCTCGTCTCCTCCAGGCTCGTCTCCTCCAGCCTCGTCTCCTCCAGCCTCGTCTCCTCCAGGCTCGTCTCCTCCAGCCTCGTCTCCTCCAGCCTCGTCTCCTCCAGCCTCGTCTCCTCCAGCCTCGTCTCCTCCAGGCTCGTCTCCTCCAGGCTCATCTCCTCCTGGCTCGTCTCCTCCAGGCTCGTCTCCTCCTGCTCTCCTCCGACTCCCCCCGGAGGCCGTGCGGCGCCACTGCAGGCATCGGCCAATACTACCTGCGTAGCTGTAGTCACTGCATTGTGATCAGACTGTTGAGGGCAGTTTATCTGCTCCTCCGCGAGGCAATCTCACTCTGGAAGCCGGCTGTCTGGCGGCGCCCGGGACCCCGGCGCTGAGGGAGAGGTCCGCAGAGCAGGTAGAGAGACCCTGAGAGAGAGAGAGAGAGAGAGAGAGCGAGAGAGAGAGAGAGAGAGAGAGAGAGAGAGAGAGACATCACTAGAGAGACTGGAGTTCTGTTGATTGATGCCGGCTGCCGAAAGAGAGAGGAAGGAGGCGAGTCTGCGTGTGCATGTTGTGTGTCAGTGTCATGTGAGGGTTTCTGGGTAGCTGCATGTATGTGTGTGTGTGTGCATGTCTCATCCGGCATCCTTGCTTGTGTGTGTGTGTGTGTGTGTGTGTGTGTGTGTGATGCCAGCAGTCTCAGTCAGCACCGGTGAAGGTACTGCTGAGGTTTCGCTCTGCAGCCGGCGGGAGCATCGCCTCCGTCGTAGCGCTGATGATCGTGATTCAGGGAGGAGAGGCTAACGGGAGGAGAGGCTAACGGGAGGAGAGGCTAACGGGAGGAGAGGCTAACGGGGGGAGGAGGAGGAGGAGGAGCCCGGCAGACTGAACTCACTGAGAGATGAAGATGAAGAAGGAGTCGGCGTTGAAACAGAGAGCCGGCGGGGATTATTCTTTATGGTGTTTCTGCTTTATTTGACAGTTCACAGTGGGGGGGGGGGGGGGGGGGGGGGGGAGAGAGAGAGAGAGAGAGAGAGAGAGAGGCTGGATTCGAACCCAGGATGTCGTGGAATTCAAAGAGTTAGTGGCAGTCAGACACACACACACACACACACACACACACACACACAGTCTGTCTGTCAACAAGACAAACTGAGCTGAGGTTTATTGTTGTTGCCGTCTTGTTTGTAAGTTTGGGTGTGAAAGTTCCCGAGGCGCTCCGGCAAATGTTGAGCAAAACAGCTTCACCTTGAGGGGACGTCCTTCCTGTTTCCTGTGGACCAATCAGAGTCGAGGACGCCTCGCGGTCCGCTGGAGTCATTGATTTCATAGAGGGACGCTGTTCAGCCTCCAGACTCTTCCTGTCATCGTCATCGCTGGTTTGTGAGCTGGGAGACCAACGTTAGCTCGTTAGAAAGTGGGTTCAGTTCACCGCTCGGTGTCAGTCAGCTGTCTGGTCCTGATGTGGTGAACGCCGCCACCCGCCTGGTGCTGCCAGCTCCCAGCCTCCCGGGGCTGGTGGGGTGGGTGGGGGGGGCTGGTGGGGCTGGTGGGGTGGGGGGGGCTGGTGGGGTGGCGGGGGGCTGGTGGGGAGGGTAGGGGGGGCTGGTGGGGTGGCGGGGGTTTCCTGTTTACTGGAAGTGCTTCCTGTCTGCGGTCGGCAGATGCGGTGGCAGCTGGTGGCTTTTTCTCCGCTGGGTGAATTTAATTGAATTCGTCCGCTGGGTTTTCCCTCCGTGAGGTATCAGGATCACTCCCTGTCCCGTTTAATGAGACGCCTCCTTCCTCCCCCCCCCTCCTCCTCCTACCTCCTTCTCCCTCCCTCCCTCCCTCCTTGCTCCCTCGACACTCCTGAGTGTCAAGGCAGTGATTGAAAGGCCCCCCTGTTTTCCCAGAAACGGTGCTGGCAGGAGAGTTGAGTCTTTACTCTCTCTCTCTCTCTCTCTCTCTCTCTCTCTCTCTCTGTCTCTCTCTGTCTCTCTCTCTGTCTCTCTCTCTCTCTCTCTCTCTCTCTCTCTCTCTCTCTCTCTCTCTCTCTCTCTCTCTCTCTCTCTCTCTCTCTCTCTCTCTCTCTCTCTCTCTCTCTCTCTCTCTCTCTCTCTCTCTCTCTCTCTCTCTCTCTCTCTCTCTCTCTCTCTGTCTCTCTCTCTCTCTCTCTCTCTCTCTCTCTCTCTCTCTCTCTCTCTCTCTGTCTCTCTCTCTCTCTCTGTCTCTCTCTCTCTCTCTGTCTCTCTCTCTCTATCTCTGCAGCAGGCTTAATATTGTCCCTGCTCCCTTTTAAGGGAGAGAGAGAGAGAGAGAGAGAGAGAGAGAGAGAGACCACAGAAGTGCAGGGGATCAAACCCTCCATCCTCCTCCTCCTCTTCCTCCTCCTCCCTGAAGTTGTACCTCGTCTCTTAGCTCTGGTTCTGACCCCCCCCCCCCCCCCCGCTGCTCCTGTTCTGTCTGAGCGATTAACCACAACGTGAAGAACTCGGTTAAACCCCCGGTGGACCTGACTCGCTCCTGCAGCCCGATGCGACACACACACACACACACACACACACACACACACACACACACACACCTTCACCTCTCCTCTCCCAGACGCTCCCTGGCTGATCCAGCATCAGTTGACTTAACATCAAATGAACAGTGAAACAATCTAAACCGAGCAGCTTGGTGACTCGTGGTGAGTCTCCTGGTGCTGCTGCTCCAGGTGATCCTCTTCAGTCTCTTGCTCCATTCTGGGGTTTGTTTTCATGTGTTGTCAATAAAGTTGTATTTCGATGTCCAGTTGAAAGATGTCAAGCTGGTTCAGGAGATTTGATGTTAAATCAGTGAACAGAACTGATGCTGGATCAGTGTTAGTTGAGTTGACATTGATTCTGTGTTGATACAATGTTAGTCTGCTGTCTGGGTCTCACACACACACACACACACACAAGCACACACACACACACACACACACACACTTTCGCTCCCACTTCCTGCTCTCCTATTTGTTTACTTGCCCCCCGATGGGAGGCGGTTTTGTAAGAGTGTGTGTGTTCTCTGTGAATGTGCGTGCATGTGAGTCGCTGAGTGTGTGTGTGTGTGTGTGTGTGTGTGTGTGTGTGTGTGTGTGTGTGTGTGTGTGTGTGTGTGTGTGTGTGCGTGCGTGCGTGCGTGCGTGCGTGCGTGCGTGCGTGCGTGCGTGCGTGCGTGCGTGCGTGCGTGCGTGCGTGCGTGCGTGCGTGCGTGCGTGCGTGCGTGCGTGCGTGCGTGCGTGCGTGCGTGCGTGTGATGATGGTTCTTTGGGTTTGTGCTTTACGACCTCTCATCATGGAGAAAGTCGCTGAAGGAAACCACAACAGATACAAACTTCTGAGCGGCGGCGTCTTTGATGGAGCGAGACGTCTCACTCCAAAAAAAGAGAAAGAAACGTTTTTAATTGGGAGCGGTGTGTGAGGGGGGAGGGAGGAGGGGGAGGAGAGGAGGGGGAGGAGGGAGGAGAGGGGAGAGGAGAGGAGGGGGATTAGTTGATTATGAGAAATGTTTCAGTTTACGAGGGCGTTTCTTGGAAAAAGTCGTCTTTCCTGGCGTTTTACGTTTCAACAGAAGAAGAACTGGGTAGTTAGCATGAGCAGCGATAGCCACCGTGGCTGAACAGACAAAGAAAAGAGCGCCACCTACAGGAACTCAAACTCCATCAACAGGAAATCCAAGGAGGAAGACGTCACAGTACTGGACACACTGTTTGATTGACAGGTGATCTCTGGGGAGAGCAGTGAAGAACACCACAGTGAAGAACACCACAGTGAGGAACACCACAGTGAGGAACACCACAGTGAAGAACACCACAGTGAGGAACACCACAGTGAAGAACACCACAGTGAGGAACACTACAGTGAAGAACACCACAGTGAAGAACACCACAGTGAGGAACACTACAGTGAAGAACACTACAGTGAAGAACACCACAGTGAAGAACACCACAGTGAGGAACACTACAGTGAAGAACACCACAGTGAAGAACACCACAGTGAGGAACACTACAGTGAGGAACAGAGGTCAGGGCCAGCAGGACTTGAGCCCAGGTTGTTGTGTTGAAGGACCCTGCCGTCCCCCTTACCTCTAAATATCTACATTACGGTGCAAAAGTCTTTGGCACATGTAAAAAAAAAAATCCATAAAGTGAAGATGCTTTCAAAAATAATGAAATGAATTTCTAAATATCCAAAAAATACTTAGAACATAAAACAATAATGCAGAAAACAAAAAAATAAACATCTAAAACCAAAAGATCTAGGGGGCCTAAAAATCCATCAGTCATTATTTTGGTCGTCTTTTCCTTCTCCAAAGTCCAGTGTTCTTGGTCCAGACGTGTCCAGGTGGTTCGCCGTGCTCCTCGACTCTGTGTTGAGTTGTTGGAGGCCACATGGTCCAGCCCTCTGGTCCTGGTCCTCTGGTCCCGGTGGAACCAGGGCAGCTGTGGAGATCCGTCTCTCAGCCGGCGCTGCCTGGCGGTTGACTCACGGACGCCGGTTGAAAGACAAAGTGGCTGTTAAGAGGTTTAGGAGACAATGTTGAAGATTACCCAGCATGCTCCTCTTCCGGCGCTGACATCCTCTGTCACCGCCTGAGGAGTCAGAACTATAGATCGGTACCTGACTGGTTTGGCTGATCCAGTTGGTGTTTTAAGATGTTCTTCTTCTTTCCTCGTTTTAAAATGTACGTCAAAGCTCGGTGTCACGTTCTCCCGGCGCCTCGGAATCCACTTCAAGCTCTTTGTGACAACCTCCGTTCTTAAAAGCGTCTATAAATAAACCCGACTTGGGCTCGTGAACAGGCGGGATCCCGGCAGGCGTGCGGGAGGCGGCCAGGTTCAACATCAAACTCAAACATTTTCATGACACAAATTCATATGTGAACATATTTGGAAATAGTTTTGAACTGAAAGATGTTCAGATGTTCAGGGGGTTTTCAGCGCTGGTGCAGACCGTCCGGTCAGCGTCCAATAGGGTGTAGTGGATCCTTCACCGATCCCATGGAGGAAGCTGGTAACCGGCGCTAGCTTCTCCTCATATTTGTGTGCCGGGAGGTGTTTGGACAAACCTCCTCGGTGTGTTGAGAGGGAGGCCAGGGTGCGAGGAGGTCTGCGCTTGTTATTCTGTGTGGTCGAGGTGTAGCGGTGACCGTGACGCTGAAACCAACTGGAGTCATCCCTCCGAGGCAACGCCAGCAGCTCGGCTTTCCTGTCTGCATTAGTCAGAGAGCATAATATGTTGTTTTCTCTTTTTTCACTTCCTCCGCTGCTTTTCTCTCCCCTCTTGGTTTTCATTATCTTTGTTTCCTGTAAAGCTTTGTGATTGGCCCGTTGGTCAGCTCACCCGTTAAGTAATGAGACCGTAGACACCAAAGTCATCCATGTGTCCCCGGTAGATCATTGGCTCTGCTGCTCCATGCTAACGCTTCAGCATAGAGTGATAATAGGCAACTAGCATTTTAGCTAGCATGAGAGAAATAGAACTTGTAGCAGCTATGAAGCTAAATGATGAGTCATATATCTACGCAGCACCTCAACACAAAATATGATAGAAAATAACAGGGACTACTTTTCCGGTGACTCGTTTTGTTTCAATAGGAAAGTGAAGGTTGTGGGAGACTGTGTAGCTAGCTAAACAGCTAACAATCACTACGCAGCGGATGGATACGTGGTGTGTCTCCTGAAATAGATCCAAAAATGAACTTCATCAGTTTTCAGTTCATCTACAACTTTATATTATTAAGGTTCCTTTTCTTACTTCATGCTAGTAGCCTGCTATCACTCAACATAGCGGATGCTAAAGTGTTAGCATGGAGCAGCAGACCCAATGATCTACCGGGGACACGTGGATGACTTCTCATTACTTAACGCTGTCTCCTCCACACTCTCTCACACACACACACACACACATACACACACACACACACACACACACACACCCGCTGGTCATGACCGAGTGTTTTGTTCCTCTCGTTGCAGATTTACACCGACTGGGCGAATCACTACCTGGCCAAGTCTGGCTGCCCACGCCTCATCAAGGACCTGAGCCAGGACGTCACCGATGGAGTCCTGCTGGCACAGATCATCCAGATCATAGGTGGGACACACACACACACACACACACACACACACACACACACACACCCCCTCTCATACATCATCACTCTCCTCTCTCTCCTTCGTTGTGTCACCAAATCAATATATCACCACTTCAGGTGTCGTCATCATCCTCATCATCATCATCATCGTCATCATTGATGGTCTCATTGTACTTAAGCACCGATCAGTGATTATCGGTGTTTTCACCCGACCACACTTCCTCACTCTGCTGTGGGCGAGCTGCAGGGAAACTGGGCGAGCTACAGCAGCAGGTCTGCAGCTCTGGCACCCCGAGGTGCTGCGGTTGTAAACTATTTCAGCTCTATTAAGGCATGTGTGTCCCATGTGTGTTGCTCAGCCCCCCCCCCCCCTCGCTCTCTCTCACACACACACACTTTTATTCTCTCTCTTTTTCTGTCTGTCTCTCTCTCTCTCTCACACACACACTTTTATTCTCTCTCTTTTTCTCTCTCTCTCTCTCTCTCGTACTCACACACTTCTCTCTTTTCATCTGCATCTGTCTTTCTTCCTTTCTCTCTCTCTCTCTCTCTCTCTCTCTCTCACACACACACATTTTTATTATCTCTCTTTCTTCTCTCTCTCTCTCTCTCTCTCTCTCTCATACTCACACACTTCTCTCTTTTCGCCTGCATCTGTCTTTCTTCCTTTCTCTCTCTCCTCTCTCTCTCTCTCCCTCCCTCTCTCTCTCTCTCTCCCTCCCTCCCTGTTGGATTGAAACTTTACCCTCCCCGTTCGCCCCAAACAGACAATGAGGCCAAGCTGGCCTGTCAGTAATTCTCTGGCGGCAGCTGACGAATTAGGCAGCTTGTTTCCCAGACCTCTCCTCCGTCGCTCTGCACACACACACACACACACACACACACACGCACACACGCACGCACACACTCTGGCAGGGTTTGTACACCTGAAGAGTCACAGGAGTCGGTGTGTTCAAGGGCACGGTGTCAGAGTCGTAAAAACCTCACTGCTTGGTTTTGTGTGTTTTCCGTGCAGCGAATGAGAAGGTGGAGGACATCAACGGCAGCCCCAGGAGCCAATCGCAAATGGTGAGTCTTTTCAATTCAGCATCACATCCATTCATGCGTTGTGGGTTTCACAGGAATGAAAAACACATTTACAGTGAGGAGCGTTTTTCCCTCCGTCTCGACTGGATTTCACCACGTGTAGATTCTGCTTTTTTTTTTATTACATTTTTCGGCATTTTAGCTGCGACTGAGCGCAACAGTAGAAGAAGCTTCTGCTCAGTCGTATGGAGTTTAGCTGATGACGATGTTGTGCAACAGTAGAATAAACTTCTACTCCCAGATGGGCAGCAGTAGAATCCACCGCTAGTAAAGACGTTGCACTTTCATTTAAGGCGTTTCGCTGACGCATCCGACGCAATTTCCAGTAATCGCATCAATTAACCAAAAGTAATGACTCAGCGTCGCGAGCGCTGCGATCTCCTCCCCTGCGCGTGACAGCGAACGCAGCGGAGCTCAGAAAAAGTTGAAACCGTCTGACCGGGTCGAGCTCGACGTTGAGGGACGCCGGCGTGGGGGGCGTGGGGGGGGGTGGGGGTCTCTTCTCCTCCACCTCCCGCTAACGAGACGACGGGCTGCGTGACCGCCGGTTGTCGTCACGGCGATGATCGGCCCTCGCTCTAACCGGAGCTGACTAAGTGTTTATGCAGCGTCGGTCTGCCTTGGCTTCAGCCTCCTGTCATTAAGACTGACTAACCTGTGTGTGTGTGTGTGTGTGTGTGTGGTTCTGCTATTTAATTTTTATTGATGTGAGAAGTGTTTAGTCAGAGTTGTGTGTTTGTATATATATATATCGTCACAGTGGAAACCTCGTATCTCCAAAACCATCTCCAGGAACTAAAAAACAAAGTGAGTATTTTTGAGTTTCTCTGATGGGGTTTTGAAAGAGTTTTATAAGACCAAGGGTGGTAGAATTTTCTCAACCCATAGAGGAGCAGGTAGTCCTTCAACTGACACGTTTAAAAAAAAAAAAAAATCACCGCGTTGAGTTGCGAGGCCGCCTGTCGTTTGTCCTTGCACCGATCTGGGATCTGCCGTCTCAGTGTGTCAGTATGTCAGGGGGTTCCCACCGGCTCATGGACATTTGTGGGCGATCGCCGAGTCTCGAGTGGTGCATTCCAGGCAGGGAAAGCCAGGGGATTTGATGAATTCTCCGAGGAAGTCGGGGGGGGAGGAGAGGGGGGGGGGTGGTGTTGGGGGGGGGGGGGGGGGGGGGGGTCACTTGACATGAATACAGCAGAGTGTGTTTTGCAGCTTGCTTCACACGTCGGTTGCATCAGATGGTGGTTTTCAGCTGTTCGCCCCTTCAGCTGAAAAAACATTAACAGACCAGCAAGGAAGGAAAAGTGTTTCAGTCACCAGCAGGGGGCCCCGGCGTGCAGTCGCCTCGCCGTCGACACGCCGGGGACCGGGCCGGCCTGGCCGAGTCCTGCACGTTCACCAAGTGGTTCTGGTTCTGGTTGTGGCGAGTCGGAGTCCAGACCGAGACACACCGGTCACTCAGGGCAAGCTGCCCTGTGTGTGTGTGTGTGTGTGTGTGTGTGTGTGTGTGTGTGTGTGTGTGTGTGTGTGGTTAGCTCTTTGTCTCAGTCACTCAGTCACAAAGCCCATTGATCCACCACCTGCTCAGACCACAGAGGGCCTTGCCAGCCACCAGCTTGGGAACCTCGACTTTGAGGAAGCACGGTTGCTTATGGCCCGGGCGCAAAGGGGAAGGAAACATCTGACACGCACACACACACACACACACACACACATATACACACACACACTACAGATGCAGCCATTGTAGAAGTCGCATTTTTTTCCAGTGTACTTGGCGAACGTCTGCAGCAGTTGCGCTCCATCCCCAAGAGAGACTGTGCTGTATAACTTTCATGACCTCCGCAATGACTGTACACACACACACACACACACACACACACACACACACACACAAAATAGAGCAGATCCAGGGTCAGTAGGTCACCTCGCCTGTGACATCACAACTTGATCAGGTTTTGTTTCCCCGGGCTATTTCCTCTGGTTTTGACGTTTCTATTGGTCGGTTGATGTTGTGATGTCACTAGATCGGTTTACTGACGTGAACCGACAACGTGACCCGTGAGCAGCTCGAGGCTGAATGCCTTGCTCAAGGGTTGTTTAGGGAGGATAGGGTGAGTCTGGTTTATCTCCCGGTCTGGATTTGTACTCTGTGACCTGTACCTCCACCCCCTTCCACTAAAGCGCTAACGCATTCGTCTGCCGATGTTTGCTAACGCTGCTCGCCGTGGGAAAGTCGAACGTCTATATTGTAAAGGCAGATGATATTCCTCCCACCCGAGTCCCCGGCGTTCCCAGTGGTCAGGCTGGTCGGAAACGCCGACATGCCCCGTTTTCCCCGCGGGGCCTGCGGCTGGCGTACTTTGCAGGGGAACGGCTTCGGTTGGATTTGTCCACGTAGGATCGAATGATTGCTGGGAATTTTTGTTCCTGGAATTGGGAACAGGGGGGAATCTACAGAGCCGTGTCCTCGACCACATGTTTGGCCTCGAAGGAATCGTCCGCCACCGCAGAGCGAGTTGAGTCGGGGAGACGTCTCCTTTCACTCTTCTTCACGATGAGAGCGATGTCTTTATTATGTCTTTATTTGTTTTCCCAGCACTTCTCCTTTACATGATGGTCAGATGATAGGAATATTCCTGCTGTGGTCCTTGAACGCCTCGCTAAGTTGCTTGTCTTGCAGGAAAACAAGGACCTGAAGTGTTCTCTGCTTTTGCTCTCATTGTGATGTCATAATAGAAGTGCTGGTCTCCGATACGTCTCCCTCTCTCGCGTTCAGCCCGACGCCCTCTGACGGTGCAGTTTCTCCTAATTGTCTGGACAGTCCACGGGAATTAGATCTGCTCGCGGGGTTCCTGAACGCAGCGGAGGCTTCTCTTTGAAACTCATTTCTCAGAAGAATTGTGCTCCGACACGAGAGCGGCAGGCGGGCGGCGGCAGAAGAGCCTCGTTCAGCAGAAAATACTGAAGCCTCGCAACTAATCCACCTCATCATAGACAGACATCATTAGGAAACCACAGAGCGCTTCACTGGAATACAGATGACGGTGCTGTTTTCCCTCGTGTGTGTGTGTGTGTGTGTGTGTTTAGTTTCTAGCAACTCAGCAAAGGATGTCAGGACAAACAAACACTTGTCAGGCTCTGTGTGAAGAGCAAGACGCGACAGTATTGTTTTTCGAGTCAAGACGCAGTTTGGCCTCAGGCAAAACTGGAAATGTTCCTATCAAGTGAACCCAAACAGGTTGGAGAGGTCACACGACTCGTCTGACCTACCTCGACTGAGAACCAACGCCCTCAGGAGAGCAGTGATCCATAGATCCATCACCCTTTAACATCCGCCAGTCAGCGGATCACAGCAGCATTCAAAGTGAATCTCATGACACGTTTACTCTCTGATGTAGTGATGAAGGTGCTGTGACTTAGATGCATGTATTTTTCTTCTTTATTTAGTTCTTCTGTTGTCGCCTAATTGTTTGTACCAATTATTTCTGTCAACGTCATTTCAGTCATAAGACCTTCTGAAGGCCGAGAAGAGGAAGTGGACGTCTTGAGATCGGTCTCATGATTGAAACTGGGTTCAGGAATTTACTCTCTTTGGACGTGGAAGGCCAGAAGACTAACTCCCTGCAGCGCCGTTTGTTATTCTCTGTCTTTCTTGAAATAACATCAGCATCACCTTAACATGTGACCATCGTTCTTTTGGTCCTAACCTGCAGCCCACCCTAGAGCCCATAGAGCCCCTAGAGCCCCTAGAGCCCATAGTCCAGGTGTGCTGAGGCCTAATTGAGTCTGGTGTCTGTCGGAGGCTGTCTGGTCTGCAGCCCATCTGTTGGCAGCCAGACGAGAGGACAGTTGTATCATCTTCACCGGCCGGATTAATCTCAGCCTTTAACTGATCATGTTTCTAATATGAGCCCCTGGCCCCCGGGGTCCTTCACCGCTCAACCCACCGCCATCTGTGTGGCGTTGCTCCTCGGGCCGCTGATTTGATCACGGACGGCAGCTCACCTGTAACGAGGATCAGTCGGTCTGGGAAATAAACCGACGAGTGGAGGACGAGGACGCGAGACTCCTGACAATGTCCCTCGTGTCACTTTGCTGACTGAAAAAGGCAAAAGAGGCAGATGGCCAGTTTGAAACGTGACAGTCCGGCGGGCTGGGTGGCCACGGAGCGCACCGTTTAACCGTGACCGTGGAGAGGTTGAGTTGGTTGAGAGAGTTAGTGTTGTGTGTTACAATTACTTCTATTGTACACTGTTGAAGGGATCGATGCTCGGAGGGGGTCGCGCCACGTCTTGGTGCCTTCAAGATGTGTTGTTGTTAATGTAGCACGTGTTGAAAAGTAGCGTGCACGTGCTTCCCGGACAGTCGAATGTAGGGCGGCTGCTGCCAACATGGCTTCCTTCTCTCTGACTGGTGTGACTCCTCTTTGGCAGCCCGAGCTTCTTCCATCCTTCCTCCTGCAGGGGGTCAGGATCTCCGCGAGTGTTTCCTGGTGCTCGGCCGTCCCCAGAGCCCCCGAGGGCTCGTTACCGTCTCACTCGTAGCTCAATTGGAAGCATTTAATCACTCATTACAACTGAACGACATCAGCAGATGCTCCGTTCAGGGACCGGGGAGCCGGCTTGTTAAAAAGGGTGCCATGAAGGAGCGCTAACCTTTTGATCTGGCTCTGCTGGTTTGACTGTGTAGCGCCAGCTGCAGCCTCTCTCCGCCGCTCCCCTCCTTCACTATGCACGCTGCAGTTTGGGAGTAATAAAGTATAAATCAATCACTCATTCTCTCTCTCGCTGTCTTGCTGCGGCAGGCCTGCTGCTCCGTCCTTATTTCTTCTGAAGGAAAATGGGGAAAAGAAGAGACGGAATAGGAGTGGAGGGGATGAAACACCTCCCTCCCTCATCCTCGCTCTGCTTTCTGCCTCATTCTCTTTCTCCTTCTGCCTCCACATCAGGGTTAGAGCCACATATATGTTTGCCAATATATCAGATTTTACAGAGTGATGGATATGGCCGCTCAACCAAAGGGACAAGAGAGGGAAAGATCTAGCGTTGAGTCCAGCTCCCCTCGGACGGAGCCTCACTCGCTGCTGTATTAATCTCTTAAGTTTCAACTCGTCACTTCCTGGGGGCGGAGAAGATTTCCAACCAGTCTACATACCCGGCAAACGGGATGAATCTGGGGTTACTGGGGACGGGGCGCTCTGTCTCGTCTCCGTCTCATCTCCATCTCGTCTCCATCTCATCTTGTCTCCTTCTCGTCTGTATCTCGTCTCCGTCTCGTCTCTATCTCGTCTCCGTCTCCATCTCGTCTCCTTCTCGTCTGTATCTCGTCTCCGTCTCGTCTCTATCTCGTCTTGTCTCCTTCTCGTCTGTATCTCGTCTCCGTCTCGTCTGTATCTCGTCTCCTTCTCGTCTCTGTCTCGTCTCCATCTCGTCTGTATCTCGTCTCCGTCTCGTCTGTATCTCGTCTCCTTCTCGTCTCCGTCTCGTCTCCATCTCGTCTGTATGTCGTCTCCATCTCGTCTCTATCTCGTCTTGTCTCCTTCTCGTCTCCGTCTCGTCTGTATCTCGTCTCTGTCTCGTCTGTATCTCGTCTCCTTCTCGTCTCCGTCTCGTCTGTATCTCGTCTCCGTCTCGTCTCCGTCTCGTCTGTATCTTGTCTCCTTCTCGTCTCCGTCTCGTCTCCATCTCGTCTGTATCTCGTCTCCATCTCCGTCTCCGTCTCCATCTCGTCTGTATCTCGTCTCCATCTCGTCTCTATCTCGTCTTGTCTCCTTCTCGTCTCCGTCTCGTCCTCAATCTCATCTCTGTCTCGTCTGTATCTCGTCTCCGTCTCGTCTCCGTCTCGTCTGTATCTCGTCTCCTTCTCGTCTGTAATCTCATCTCCTTCTCGTCTCCTGTCTCGTCCTCCATCTCGTCTGTATCTCGTCTCCGTCTCGTCTCCATCTCGTCTTGTCTCCTTCTCGTCTCCATCTCGTCTGTATCTCGTCTCCGTCTCGTCTCCATCTCGTCTTGTCTCCTTCGTCGTCTCCATCTCGTCTGTATCTCGTCTCCGTCTCGTCTCCAACTCGTCTTGTCTCCTTCTCGTCTGTATCTCGTCTCTGTCTCGTCTCCATCTCTTCTCCGTCTCGTCTCCATCTCGTCTGTATCTCATCCTCCTTCTCGTCTCCGTCTCGTCTCCATCTCGTCTCCGTCTCGTCTCCGTCTCGTCTCCATCTCGTCTTGTCTCCTTCTCGTCTCCATCTCTTCTCCGTCTCGTCTGTATCTCGTCTCCTTCTCGTCTCCGTCTCGTCTGTATCTCGTCTCCGTCTCGTTTCTATCTCATCTCTATCTCAGCCCCACTGTGAGGTTTAGGCTGACTAGTGCAGCTTTAAGCTATACCCTCTCAACACCACGTTGTCAGTGAAGGAGATAAACCTCCTTATGCAGATACTACTCTTTGGCTTTGTAAGGCAGTGCTGGTAGCTGCTAGGTATGGACAGCAATCTTAACCTGGAGGTCACAAAATGTATTTCTGATCTAAACATTTCTTAGCATGTTTTGTCGTTTTTTCCTTCTGAAGTAGTAAATATCTCCTCCAATAATGAACCAACTAGAGCAGCCTGATAACGGTTCATCATCCTGCTGGTGTTGAGGAAGCCAAGGGGGCGCTGGAGGTATTTCCCACCTCGTGTCCCCGCCGCTCAGCAGGTTGTGTTAACGGAAGTCTTCAGAGTCTGACGCTCGACCTCGCCGACCCCTCGGGAGGAACTGACAGAGCCGGCACTGTAGCCTGTCAACGGCAACGCCGTCGCCACGTCGGTGATGTTGACCAACGCATGACAGGAGTGCAGCAGCGTTGCCTCTCTACCTTCTGTTGTGATCTGAAAGCATCACCCCTGAATCACATCGTCCTCTGGTCTGAAGTTCCTCAGCACGTCTCCTTAGTATTGGTGGCTCGTAATGTTCATCTAGGAGTTGAAGCTGATTGTCGGAGTGTCGGCTAAACGCCTAAAGTGAGAGACAGAAGGCAGGCGGGAGACGAGGCCACGTTTGAAAATGTTTTCCAGTTGATTTTGAGAAGTCATCATCAGCAGAAGTAACGAGACAATGAGACCTCACTCCAATCAAAGAGATTAACCAAGAGATTTATGAGGCGACACACACACACACACACACACACACCCTGTCTGTGCAGCAGATGCTCACAGCCACATGGAGGCCTTCCAAGTTATTTGACGCTGTAAATATTTGAGAAAGAGCCACTATGGAGCATAATTGCGACGTCGCCGGGTAGAGGCTCGGTGTTGCCGCGCAGTTCCTGTTGATTATATATCATTTGTGTTTAGACGCTGAGCTGCTGGTTCCTCTGAGAAACAGGAATGTCACGGCCAAAAATGCAATTATTTACAAGAATATGAGATATGACGTGATAAAAAAAGCAGCTAAGACTATATTTTGTCTCGGCGGCCGTCACCCAAACACACGAGAGACGACGGACACTTCAGTTTACTTCTAGAAAGAAGTCTCATAACATTTAGGCTGCTGGGCTGCAGTGGATGCAGACGTTAACACTAGACACTATTATTATCAAGTGTGTGACTACAAACTATACCAAGCTTCAGCTGAGGTTCAACATCCTGGCCTGTGTTGAGCAGTGACCCCCTTTTCCCAAGGGCTTATGGGAGACAGATCCCCATCAAACAGCCATGTGAAAGATCTCAGTCGGGGCAGGGGGGTTTATCGGGACTGGCACCAAAATCAATATTGCGTAATAGCCGATACCAGATGAGAAAAACTTCCCTTACTTTGGATTTCATCATGAGTGAGTGATGATGCTTGCGTGGCGAGGCATGGTCCCCCTCAACACTGCCCATCAGCTCCTCTAAGCTCCAAATCAGCGCCTGTCCAATTTGATCCGTCTTGATTCATGGCCTGTCAGCCGCCGTTATACTTTGGATACATGGAGAGTGATGGGGCGGGGGGGGGGGGGGGGTGAGGTAAGGCCTGGATCCGGGATGAGAGGGGGATCAATAGCCGGCGGAGGCAGAAGTGTCAGACGCCCATTCTGGAGAACGGCGGTGATGGAGAGGTAACGGACGAAGGGAGGAAGATGGAGAAAGAGAGTCGGTGGCGGTTTGTTTGGATGAAGGAAGGACGAGTGGCTTCGAGATCTGCTGCCCCGCTGTTCCTGGCTACGGAAACAAAAACAACTGGCCTCTTCTGAAGCATCGAGGCCAAACAAAGAACCAGGCCGAGGCTTTTCTTCCCAAAACCTCTTGACTCTCAGCTGCAGAGAGGAAGGGGGTCGTCCTGCCTGGAAATGTTGGGATTTCAACGCAGCTCAACGATGGTGATTGATAAAGTGTATTCAGTCTGGATGATGCGTTCAAGTCCCCAGAAGCGTTTATTGGTACCAAAAAGCTTGTTTCTCTTCAATGTTGTGGAAAAAACTGTCAGCTGTTGACTAGAATTCTGCCTGAACAGACCGGGGAGCTAGAGAAGTCACAGGTTCGATCCCCACAAGAGCCAATGAGCAAATCACTGTTGATGTGTCCTTGAGCGGCTAACCCACACCCTCGCCGCTGGCCGCCCCCCCCCGACCTCCGACCCCTCTGGTGAATTGTGTACATTGTGAGTTTGTTTCAGACGGGATAGTCAAGGAGACACACGGCAGCTGAAGTGCTTTAAGATGAGCTCCAGATGAGACGTGTACGACTCGTTCCGGGTGGTTTCTGTCGTCGATTATCTCAGCCAGAGTGTCTTACAGGGAGTGAGGGGTTCACTGTGCTGGCTGATGGTCAAACTGTGAACTTGAGGCGTTAGGGTTAGGGGTGGGTTTTGGGTTAAAACTGATGTCAAAATGAAAGATCCTCCATTTAAAACAACTGACGTGAAAGTAAAAAACAGTTCTGGAATCATCTGCGTTTCTGAAATATTGATGTATGAATTTCAGGTTGCTTTTTTCTCCGTTATTAAACTGGGCTCAAGTGCTCAAGTGCTCACGCTTGGTTTTCCAGCGCCGTCCTGAAGGAGGTTGTTTTCTGTCCCGTAGGAAGTGGTAATTGAGGCGTTGGCCCATTTGTACTTGACAGTCGTGTCTGAGGGATAACACTTTCCAAATCCAGCCCTCATACATCAGTCACTCGATACTTCAGTGAGGCCCAACGTGCCTCAGCACACATTTCTCGGGGCAAGGAGGGACGTGAGCGAATCGAGCTGCATTCGTACAGACGTAGCCATATTAGAAGTCCCGCTTCTTACCAGGGGCGGAAACAGTACCAAAATACGATACGCAAATAGAAGTACTTTTACTTTGCTGAAAAATTGAGTAAAAGGGAAATGTAGCTCACTCATAAAAAACTACAAACGTTACTTATTTACAAAAGAGAATCTTTTCCATACGATACCTGAAGGACAGGAGGATTACTGAATTGGAAGAAAGATCTTTACAGCAGGTGAAGCCAGTTTCTTATGCTGTGTACTCTATAACACGTGATTTAAAATGTAGTATAAAACTACTTCAAAAAGAAAAACACATCTCCTCAATTACAGGCAGAAAGTAATTGTATTTAGTTACTTCCACCTTTGGGTTTTACTGCTTTCTGAACCACTGATGTTGGTTTCATCCCCAAGAAGAATAGTTTTGTCACTTCATCCATCAAAGCTCACAAACTCAACGTCGGTCTCAGCCAGCCGCAGTACAAGCTTTCCTCTGTCGCTTGTAAAATAACACTTTGATTTGTGGCGTGTAAATGAAACGTAGCTTGATAAATATTGATTATCACTAAAATGACAGTCAAATTTAACAGCTTGTCCATTATTCTCGCCCGGGCTTGTCGAGGCAGCGAGTTGATGTCACATCTCAGAGTGTGTTTTTTTTTTATGTACTCCATGATGGGGTGAAGCGTGCCTCATCAAAATGCTCTGTTCCAAATTGCTTTTAATGGCTTATCTGGATCTCTCTGATGCCAGTTTGCGTCGGAAAAATAAATGATCTCGGTTTCTCGAGAAGCTGTTACAGGATGCCACAAAGCCAAACCGCCCACCAAACTAGCAGTTTAACATCGCCAAAACCATGTGGAACATTAATGCCCCAGCCGTCATCAACGCCTTCAATCATTACTCCGCTTGTTTACGTCATTTGAGCCTAAAGACCGACTAAAAACAAACAGCGGTTTCATCGAAAAACCTCAAACTCTCTGGTTGGAGTGTCATTCCAAGACACGGCTTAGGGCAAGAAAGTATGGATTTTATCGGTAATCTATTTTTCCTGCCTGCCCGCCTTTAAAAACCATTAAGATCTCTCTCTCCGACTGAAGAGATTTACTGTCTGTTTATGAGTTCACTCCTTTTTGTCTTTATCAGCTAATAAACATTCATTTAAACACACACACACTCACACACACACACACACACACACTGCCTGTTGAACAGATGCAGAGTTGCGTGGAGGCCTTCCAAGTTATTTGATGCTGTAAATATTTGAAACTGAACTACTGTGGAGCATTGAGGCGCCCCTTGATAAAGACGGGTGATACCATCCTGTTGATTACATATCATCTGTGTTTACAGATTATTTAAGGCTTTTATTTTGGCAGATGTCACAGATGCACAAAGCACCATTTGTTACTGCGCATTTTGTGAACTACAGCTGCTCCCCAAGAGGAATAGTTTGGATGATTTTGTCCCTTTTTAGCTATAGAGGCATTGCAGGGCGACCATGTCTGGCTCCACCATGGAGGTCTATCAGAGAATTGGCTGGGCTAGAAAAAGAGAGACACCTGAAAAAGAAAATGTTGTGGTGTGTCTGTAGATCCTCCAGTAACGTTCTCAGTAAAAGTGATCAGTGTGATCAGGTAGATTTGTCTCCAAATGTAGGTTACTGTGACTCAGTAAACTGTCTTGTCTTTAGCCCTAGTCTCTACTCCAAAACACTCTGAGTGGGAGCTGGAGAAGAGTCAGCTAGTTCACCTGAACTAACTGCTATCTAGCTAACTAGCCAGCATGCTAGTTTAAGTACTGTTAACATGGGACTACTAGCCACTGCTAACGCTAGCTTCTACTAGATACGTTAGCTAGCGTGCTAATCAGATGTGTTAGCAACAAGACAGTGATGGTTAGCTGACCAGATACTATGGTTAGCTAGCTAAAAAGCTACATGATCTAAACACTAAATCAATCAGATGGATCAGTGATGAAATGATCAGTTACAAGTCAAACACAGCACAGAAATGAACCTAGTCAACCTGAATTTAGACAGCCAAGTCGTATGTTTAGAAATCAGTTGTTTAACCGCTGTTGCCAAAGACCTGAAGACCTCCAATATGGCCGCCAGAGGGTGTGTTACATCACCTGAAAGCCCTCTATTGGGAGTTACAGGTATTACAGGTAATGGTTTACTGGAGACACTGGAGGTCCTTGTTATGGTCTTCATTTTGGTTCTACTGTAACATTCAAGAAGGAAAGTCTTCACTGTTTACAGTCCTCACACAGGGTGGATGCAGGGTAAATACATGAAGCCTCGACGACGCCTTTCAATTCAGGAGACAGAAATTGTTCATTGTTTGCATCAAGTCATTTCCCCCTCCACCGCCACATTCCTCATCGTCCTGCAGCTCAGTGCAATTAAGACTGGATTAATGAGCGCTGGTGTGCCGTGCTGAACACATGTCTCTCCACATACAAACTTCTAAGAGGCTGTGGGATAATCAAACAAGCTAGCACCCGGCCACACATGTGTCTGTCTGTGTGGGAAGAGAATGGGAACCCACATGTGAGGGGTGTTCCCTGTGGACGGCTGGGTTTTATGCCTGTTGTGGGAATGTGTATGGTGGTGGTGGGGTGGTGGGGGGGGGGGGTGCCAGGCAGATGGAGATGCTCTGTCTGACATCTTGTCCCATTGGTTTTGGACCAGAGACCAGAAGCAGTGTGTGTGTTTGAAGTCTGGGTGGGAAAAGTGCATGAGAAGCGCTCTCCCTACCCAAAAAAACGACTGCCGAGGTGCCCTGGAGCAAGGCACCGGACCCCCCGTTGCTCCAGTGCAGCTGCTCAGAGGCCAGCAGTAGAAGACTGTTGCAGCTCCCAGGTGTAAATGTGTGCAACGGTGGGGTGCTGAGAAACAGCATGCACGCTCAGTTAACTTTCCCCTTGAACAAGGTTGAAAAAGTGCCTGACGTCTGGCCTGACGATGGTGATGGTGCTTACTGTGGTGACGGGACTGGGGATGAGCAGTAATATTGGCTAATATGTGGCAATACGGCACAATGTTGCCACGATGAGTTGACCAGGAATCTGTGTTGCTGAGCCGTGGCGTCGGGGCAGGAGCTGGGCCGGGAACAAGAGAGGCCTATGGAGGAGGACCATTGTCCTGCTCCTGCAAAGTCACCCTCTGACTAATGGAGAGAGGAGAGGGAAACAGACCGTCGGGGTGGGAGAGCGAGCATTAGAAAGAGAAGGGAGAGAGAGAGAGAGAGAGAGAGAACATTAGCGGGAGAGTCGAGGGGAGTTACAGCTCATGAATCATCATTGCCGCCGGACGTCTGTGTGACTTGCCCGGCCCGCCCTCGCCAGGCCGCTGGCACACCACGCTGAAGTAGAGCGCCCGACCTTCGACCTCGTCATAAAAGACCTCCTGAGGAGCGCTGGCGTCGGGCCACCATGCTAATGCAGCCACGCGTTAGCCACTCTCAAGGAATGCAAAAACCCCCTAATAACTGCAGCCTCAGTGGGCCTTTGTCGAGCTGAAATGGGGTGTGTGTGTGTGTGTGTGTGTGTGTGTGTGTGCTTTTGACTCATAGCCGTGCTTTGTGTTGTAAAAGGCTTCAAGTGGGTTGCAGCTACGCTCCTATACTCTCTGTGGTTATGAACAACATTTGTGTGTGTGTGTGTGTGTGTGTGTGTGTGTGTACACAAGTGTTAGTTGCAAGTGCACTCTTTTGGATCACATTGTGTGTGAATGTATGTGTGTTTACTGCCATCTTGCTGCAAGTGTGCATGTGCATGTGTGTGTGTGTGTGTGTGTGTGTGTGTGTGTGTGTGTGTGTGTGTGTGTGTGTGTGTGTGTGTGTGTGTGTGTGTGTGTGTGTGTGTGTGTGTGTGTGTGTGTGGCATGCCAGTGCAGGCTCAACCCCGGGCTGTGTAGGTGGGGATACACTGTGGTCACTATGTCAGGCAGCCGGGGCCCAGGGTCAAGCGGGGGTCGGGTAATAAGCACACAATGAACTGCTTTATGGGTAATACGCTGATCGGCCCTGTTGTCTGACCCCCCCACCCCCATTTAGGCTCATTGAATGTTAAGTGTCGTCTCACTCCTACTATGTCTGTCCTTTGTGCTGACTGTCCATCCTCTCCTGGTTTTTTGCCGGCAGATCGAGAATGTGGACGCCTGCCTCAGTTTCCTGGACGCCAGAGGAGTGAATGTACAAGGGCTCTCCGCAGAAGGTAAGAGGAACACGACGATGTGCAGTTCAGATCCGACCGGTCACACGGCGGAGGAGGGCGGGATCTCCATGTCGTATTTCTGATTCCTAGACCTGGAAAATGCATTTGGCTCCAGCGCCACCCAACCTTCTGTGGCCGGCTTTCCATTTCTCCAGAGTACCAAATGTCATCAGAAATCTGGTTAAAGCCTATTTCCAAGACATGCTAATACACTCGACTTCACAACATCGGAATTTACCACATTGGTATCATGGCAGGGTGTACGATTTCTCGATCTCTAGCCTTCACTCTGGCAGGGGTAATCCTCCGGGCATCGCAGTGGGTTGTGGGTGGGGGGGAAAGCAGCGGCGAGGGATTCGCCTCCCGGGGGCGATGCGACCGCGGCAGCACCCTGCACAAAGCGGCTGCTTGTCGAAACAGTTTCGTCCTGATATATGTCTTATGTAAGGAGGAGCTACAGGGACTTCAGTCAGGATGCGGCTCTGTTGGAAGTACTTCCTGTTTGTTAATAGAATCAAAAGGTCCCATTTTTTACCGCATGAGAGAATCAGGTTTTACTGTGTTTTGGGTTTGGTGTTGCCATATATTTCTGAAAGAACTGTCCATGTACCGAGTTAATCCAGGATGAGTTCATGTCTACAATGGCTTCCACTTTAAGTCTCAATCATTCCAGCAGAAAGCCCCAGCTGCTATTTAGGGCCCCGGACCCGTTGGTTCGGCTCTCCTTTAAACTTTAAGGAGGTGAGCGTGTCCTTGACCTCCCCAGCAGAAATAGTCTGTCAGCCTGACACACTGACCGACGGCTCTAAATCCAGCGCCCCCCCCAAGCCCCCCCCCCCAACCCCCCCAACACTAAAAACAGCAAGGTGACTCTGTAGGCCTGGAATTTAAAAGAGGCTCTGTAAATATACAGGCTATTGGGTTACTCTGTCCATCGCTGTTGCTGGTGCGTTTCATCACTTCCTTTACTCAAACTCTCGCTCAAACCTCTCATCCTTCTTTTCATGACTTGGTGTGTGTGTGTGTGTTCGTGTGTTGAATTAGACGGCCATCTTATGTCTACATGAATCAGCCCCGGGCTTTCCAAAACTATAAAGGCTCTGTAGGCTTTTTACGAGGCAGAGGGATGAAAAAAGAAAGGGGGACATTTGAAGATTTTTTCGTATTTATTGTAATAATCTTTCTGGGAGTCCCCCGTTAAACGGCATCTGTCTGGTGGGAGGCTGTAAACCCAGAACCGGGAAACATTCATCTTGTTGAGGTGTGAAACACATTTCCTCTAATGGAGCTTATAAGCTATGATCAAAACAAATACAACACATTTGGAAATAAAATGACAGAGTAGTACAACAGAGCCTCGGTGTATTTGTACCCACCAGCTCCAGATGGGGACGGCAGGGACGGCTTGTGATCAGTCCACAGATCAGAGAGATTTAGAAGAAGAACTGGGTAGTTAGCATGAGCAGCGATAGCCACCGTGGCTGAACAGACAAAGAAAAGAGCGCCACCTACAGGAACTCAAACTCCATCAACAGGAAACCCAAGGAGGAAGACGTCACAGTACTGGACACACTGTTTGATTGACAGGTGATCTCTGGGAAGAGCAGTGAGGAACACCACAGTGAAGAACACCACAGTGAGGAACACCACAGTGAAGAACAACACAGTGAGGAACACCACAGTGAAGAACACCACAGTGAAGAACACCACAGTGAAGAACACCACAGTGAAGAACACCACAGTGAGGAACACCACAGTGAGGCTGAGCGACAAAGATGGAGACACAATTAAAAGAACATGCCCCTCGTGGATTACTGCTTTAATGAACGATCCCCAGGAGGTTGACCTTTTAAAAAGCAGGTGTGAAGCCCAGAGACAAACACTTCCTGCAGCTGATAATAGGTTCCAGCTAGGGGTCTCTCTAGCAGGTCATTAGAGCCCCTTGCCACTGCAGGGTCTCTGCAGCTGAGACCCAACTGACCTGGCTTCTTATTGATTGCTGGGCTGGCGGGCAGACTGTGACCTGCTCGCCACAGTAAACCCCACCTTGATCTCGGCGGGTGCGGACCTTTTCAAAAGGGAGGCTGATTTTGTGAGTCCACTTAGCACTTAAACACTCATGTATGCCGGGTCAGCAAGGGGCACACACTTGTTCTCGGCGGTCTGAGGGGATTGATCCCTTTAACACAAAGGGTCGGTCTCCTCTTTAAGTTCAGGGCCGTGTCGTTTCATGTCATTTGTTTTTGGTCCAGCGGAAACACCAGAAAAAGAGAGATACCTGGGAAAGATTGTTGTGGCGTGGGCGTAGGTCAATTCAGTAATGGTCTGAGTAAAGGTGAAGGGTTAGGGTTAGGAGACTTGGAAACTAACTTGGAAAAGCAACCATCAGGAAGTAAAAACAAGCCTACACAAGAAAGAAAGGGCAGCAGCAAAAGCGAAGCCATAACCATACTAGTGCTAGTGGTTAGGGAGTCCCCGAGCGAGGACATGTACCGTCTGGGGAATAAACCAAGGAACAATACAGTACTTCAGCTCTCACTCACACTTGTATCGCCCAGCCTTCGTAGAGCCTTTCCTCGGCCTCCTCCAAAGTCCTCAGTGGCTCGTAAAGTGACGAACCTCTCCAACAAAGAAAGAAAAAGGATTGACTGAAACCACGTTAACCACTTGAAAGGCCTCCAGAAGCAGGGCCCGTTTTCATTGAGCATGGGCCAAGCAGAAACACTTCTCCAGAGCCCGCCTGGATTCAGCAGATGAAAACGCTGCTGCTGACAGAAGAGTCTAATGTGGGCTTTACTCACATCCCTCCACCGACTCAAACAATCAAACTCTTTCCTCTGTCTCGACTTCTCCCCGAAAAACTCTCGGAGACTAGAGCAAAAAGAGAGACCTCGTAGGAGTTTTACAATAGATTTCCAGCAGGGAGAGACTGATGGCGCTTTGGCCGAATGACAAGATGAGCTGCAGCCAAATGATGGTCGAGCAGAATCCGGCTCTGAAGTGCTGATCGGTCTCGTCCTACATCACTTTGGAAGTAAGAGTCAGCTCCTGTGCTGATGATGCCAGTGACATGCAGCATGGCTGACCATTATGGGGTAGAAACCTTGAACAGAAGCTGTATAGGAGTACTCGCCTTCCTGCATTAGTACTGCAGATAGTTCTTCTGCAGCAGAACCAAACTAATACATTATAATTGAGAGACAGTAGTAACCAGCCCATGTCGAGTCACTTCCGATGCTTGAGAAGAGGACAAAGCTTGAATTTCCCAAACAGTTCCTCTTGGGGATCGGACGAAGGTGCAGCATCAGTTCAGCCAACATGCATTCCCCTGCCAGCGAGACCTCTACGAGCCAGCAGAGGCCTGGCTGGTGGAGGTCTTTCATTTCCCCTCCACCGCTACGTGTTGTACATCGGGTGACGTTTGTTTGTTCTTTTCCAAATGCCAACTTCATTATTGAGCGGGAAATAAGCGCCGCCGCACACTCAAATGTCAAACAACTAGATTTATCAGCGATGTATTCACGGTCATACTTTCCCATTACTGCTGTAATGCCTCTGGCCGGAATCGCTGCTTTTTATTTGATAGGACAAGACACAACCAAGAACAGCTGTGAAATGAGATTGGGCTTTATTGATGCCTGAGGGGAATTTGGGCCAAAGCGGCAGCAAAAGCATGCAGGTGTTGGTCGGCTAAAACAAATTCCCAATATGTTGAGACTGTCCTTCAACTGGTGGACCGAGGTTCAAGCCTCGTGTCGGTGAGCATCCTCCATGCTGAAGTGTTTTTGAGCAAGAATCCCTACCAGCTCCATGTAGCTGACCCTGACCTCTGACCTCCTTGGAGGGTCAATAAAGTCAATCGTCTTATTTTTATTATTATCGTTAAACGTTCCCGGCCACAGTGAGCGACTATTTGGTCGGTCAAATCTGCAACGTTGTCTCTCCCTGAAGTGGAGAAAGTGCTGCTGTTGAAAGTCTCTCCCAGGCACCATATAAATTACTGCCTTGGGGAGTTAGAAAATGGAAAACTCCCCCAAGAGATTAATCTTCTCCAACCTTAGCAATCTCCGAACAACACGGCCATGGATGGCTGGGGAAAAAGGTTGAGCCTCGCTGGATTGATAAATAGAGAGTAGAAACCACTGCGTCAGCCACCGCTCTCCTGTGTTTGCCGCTCGGTGCCAGGCCTCGGAGAGGGCTTGATATGAAAAGTCCATTTCACAAATGGATGCGTTAGCCGGAGAGATCAATTCTCCGTCCTCGGCGGCGGCTGGATCCCGTCTCGACATGCGTGGAGGAGTCCGCGAGAGATGCACCGGTTTTGAGTTTTTGTCTGAAAGGGAACAAGGTGATCTCAGGACCTGTTGGGGTTCAGATAAATACTCCCTACGGACGAAGGTACTCATTGATTTGGGGTTTTTACCGTTGTCAGCTAAGCAGAGTCGAGGGACAACTTCAACCAGATCTGATGCCACAACAGCGAAAAGAATATCTTTAGCTCTCAGTCTGCTAGGTCGCAATAACCCGATACCCCCCTCCCATCCCCTCCCACACTCGTACTTCCTCTGACTCCAGTTTCTGTATCAGTTTCTTTTAGTTTCATCTATTATATTGATCTTGTCATTTTATGCACATTGTCACTCCGGTTCTGTAATCCAGTTCAGTTGTTTCATTTTCATTGTTCTTCTCTTCTGGGTTTTTTTGGGTTTCTCTTCTACATTTTATCACTGTGTAAACAAACTAAATGCATCATTACCATCACTACCACCATACTGTACCAGAAGCACCTGCTAATTCAGAATCACTTCCTCATTTTTAGGGCAAAAGCAGAACTGTGATACATCACTCCCTTCTGTATATTTCTGTCTGCTTCGTTTCGACTCAGACTTCCCTCTTAGCTGCCGGGTCTGAGCCTCAGTCCTGGCTGTTTGAGTCTTCGATGTCAGAAGATGCTGTAGCCTGGATCTTATATTTGACCGTATAATGTCCAGCTGGTTCTCCTTGTGTGCAGTGGACTGTATTGTTCATTTCTTATACCGAGTAAGTTGTGACGCTGCAGCTCTACATGCTGTATTTCTATTGTCGCGTTGCTTTGTGGCCTCTGATCTGTCTTGACTGTTTCTCATCTAATACGAGTCCACAGTCGAGACGTCTGCTCCAGCTCGTTGATTTCAATTCAAACTGACACCTTGTGCCAAAACGTTCCTCCTCGGTTATTGCCGACAATCCTGCTGGACTATGTTTGTCAGAAGCTTGTAAGTTACTTCAGCTTGTAATAAAATCAGAAATCACTATTTTATGTTGAATGATTAACGTCTTTGGTGAGTAGCCGTGTAATAAGAGGGATAACGTGCGGGGAGCCGGTCATTATTGCAAAATAATCCCCGACATCATGATTCAAAACCCCGATGTGAAGCGGAGGCTTAGTGCGCATTATCCCTTACTTACTTTATGAAGTCGTTGCAGAAGACCCACTTTTTACTGCCTGCTTTCAAACTGGGCTCAGTTCCCAAGAGGAATTGGTTGAAAAAGTCAGTTTGAGAGAAAATTGTCCAGTGCTAACGCAGGATAGACGCAGGAAGATGCATGAAGGGGCACGTCTACAATGGCAGCACTAACACAGGATTGGTGCAGGGTAAATCCATGCACAATAAACTGTTCACCCACTATATACTTACTGTCTTCCCTCCTTGGTCTCCCTCCAGAAATCAGGAATGGCAACTTGAAGAGCATCCTGGGCCTCTTCTTCATCCTGTCGCGCTACAAGCAGCAGCAGCAGCAGCAGCAGCAGTATTACCAGTCCCTGGTGGAGCTCAGCCAGCAGACCAGCAGCACCGCAGCCTCCGCCAGCAGCCTCAAGACGCAGGAGATGCAGTCCAGGTACTTCGGGGTGCAGTAGATGTATAGATGGGCCTGCTGAGGTGGTGTTGTGGGTCTGGAGGGGGGCGGAGGTAGACCTAGAGGTTGGGGAAGAGAGCTTGTGGCCGGGAAGGTTGCTGGTTTGAATCGCTCGGTCCAAACTTAATAAAACTCTTTTCTCATTAAATGCTCAGAGCGCTGTTCCAGGGTCAGCGCCACAGAGAGGTTTTGACAGGGTTGAGACGAGGCAGCTGAGGTCTGCAGCTCCATCTTGTTGTGATTCATCTCAATTTAGCTGATTTTACGTCCAGCTCGGTGTCGTAAGGCTAGGGTTGGATTAAAAACGGGCCACGTGGATGCCAAGTAATTACCCTCACAACAATAGTAGCCTAAAAAAAACATTCCCCGACCACGCAAGTCAAAGTCATAGCTTTTCAAAATAAAACCTACGACATAATAATCAAATTTTAATGAAATTTGGGGTATATTAGGTGGTTTCCTGAATTTAGGTGGTGGTTTTCCTCAATCTAGTGATCATAGCTTCACAATATGAAGACACTCATGTCCATTATTGGTTTACAATATGAAGACGTTCATATTGAAGTAGCAGTAATGATCAGTTGAAGCGTCCCAGTGTGACGTAAATAGACAGACCAGACCTGAGAGGAGCATCTGAAGGCAGGCCTGACATGCCACACATGGGTGGCATTCCCCCGGGCCAGATCAAGTTACTGTGCCGCTGCTCTACTTGGCCCTGGTGTGCGTGTGTGTGTGTGTGTGTGTGTGCATGTGTGTGCATGTGTGTGAGAGCAGTTACTTACTTGCAGCATTTGATGAGAGTCGGTATGTCAGTAAAACGGTATTGCCGACTAGAGTGGTTTAGCCTGGCTGTCTTTGGAAAGAGTTTTATTTGGGGGGGGGCTTTAGGGGCACAGCTGCCTACCCCCCGTCCACACACACACACACACACACACACACACACCCAGCTACAACAGGTGTGGAATACCCCCCCCCCCCCCCCCTTTGCTGCTGTAACACACAAAACCCCCGAACAGAGCGATGCCTCCCAGCCACGCCACTGCCCCGGCCCCGCCTGGCGAGCACGCCATCACACACCGTGATGTCACACACCGGTGATGTCACACACCGGTGATGTCACACACCGGTGATGTCACACACCGGTGATGTCACACACCGACACCGATGCCGATTTTTACAACTTTTTACCACCCGGCGTCGCTCTCTTTTTAGCTGTCACAAGTTACAGTGACTCATCTGCTAACTAGCTGGTTGAGACGCTCCAGGTCTCACGGTAAAGGTGATTTCCAGAGAGACGTCCTGCCAGCTGCCCGACGCCCCCCGGGGCCGATTGGAGGTCAGAGGGTCGCGCCATGTTTGTCAGCGATAGAGTAAGCCATTCTTCTCTGAGGGAGGAGGAAGTCGGCGCTATGCAGGGGTCCTGAGGTCAGCCAGAGGATGCCATCTCTATCCTGTATCACCAGAGAGAGAGAGAGAGAGAGAGAGAGAGAGACTTCCTCAGATCAATGTGAAGATGCTACCATGTGACATATACAATAGTCATCAGCTACTACTATATGGCTGCTGGCCTCGTGGAAAGAAGGAGCCATAAAACATCATGCTTTCTCTGAGATGTTCCTCTGATCTCATGGGTTCAGATCATGTGATCATGTGATCAGACTGACATCAACATGATTTAATTACTGAATTACTTGAGTTTAGTCTCGTCTTGGCGTTAAAAAGAAATACAAGGTAGAAATATGAGATCTCTTGTTGGGTTTTCTGTCTGTGAAGGTCTAGAAAATGAATTTGATCATTTCCAGGTAGAGAAACGTTTTGAAAATGGTTCATATGTTGTGACGTTTGTTGTTGTGAACTTCTCAAAGGGGAACATGAATAGGAGGCCTTATTATGACGGTCTAACACATCATGAGTGTGTGAGTCAAACGTCAGATGATTTACCACCATGTGTTGCTGCTGAACCGAACGGTGACGGTCAGCGTGTGTCTCAGTCATACAGGAAGTCCAGCTAGAGGAAGACCTGCATGACTCATCCTCCTTCGCAGGATGAGCTCAGAAACACGCTGCAGGGCACAATCACTTCTAGACGTTATGAAAGGCTTCAGTTCAGGACGATGTTAGTTACATTAGTCCAGTCTGTTTGGAGATGAGCAGCTTGATGGGCGTCTTTTCATTTTTTGCACCATTTTTCTGTCTTCTCGCCTCTCAACTTCCCTCTGAGGCTCGAGGCTCTGACTGACTGGGACCATGTGATCGGGGCCACGACGACGCTGACATACAATCAAACGTATTGATGAATCTGTTACGGGACATCCTGGTGGATCAGCTGGGTTAGGGGTGTACCATGTTGAATCCGGCCTATGTCACATGTCCCCCCCCCCCCCACCCGCCTCAACTATAAAAACAAAATAATAATAATAGTACTTTTTTTTTCCACTGATGAATTCTTGAAACGACCCAACAGTATTTAGTGTGAATAACTTCCCAGAATACAGACTAGAGGTTTAAGCCACAACAATAAATCACCCAACATATCTCACACACACACACACACACACACACACACACACACACACACACAGCCTACAGCGAATGTACAGTTGTGGCATGGGGTGCTTTCTATAGACAGCACCTGCTGGCCTGACTGGTGTCTCTGGGGCAGGGGATGGGGTGTGGGTGTGTGTGTGTGTGTGTGTGTGTGTGTGTGTGTGTGTGTGTGTGCGTGTCCGAGGGGGAACTCCCCATTGGACAGAGCGCGACAGCCCGGAGCCACGGGAGGGTCGGTGTCCTGTCGGCAGGGCAGAGCGAACCCTCCCTCTCTCACTCAGCATGTCGCGGGGCGAGCACGTGGACCCGCTGGTCTGGCGCTCCTCCCGCCTGCCCACCGCCGCCGCGCGAGA
Source organism: Hoplostethus mediterraneus (assembly GCA_034670385.1). Taxonomy (NCBI): domain Eukaryota; kingdom Metazoa; phylum Chordata; class Actinopteri; order Trachichthyiformes; family Trachichthyidae; genus Hoplostethus; species Hoplostethus mediterraneus. Next base: position 123,534 of record JAXDDW010000104.1, read on the forward strand.
CAGGAAGAGCCGCTTACCGTACGGCAGAGCCAGCAGCCTGGCCAAGCCCGACTCCTCTCCTAGGTACAGTCCTGTCCTGCGTGTGTGTGTGTGTGTGTGTGTGTGTGTGTGTGTGTGTGTGTGTGTGTGTGGATAGAGACGGGTCGTATGTGTCTTGGTAGTTTTGGGTCGGTGTTTAATGGTTTGGGTGTTGATTGGAAGTTGTTAACGGATCGATGGATTGTTGTCTGAGTGATTGGAGGTGATTCTGGTAACTTGTGGTTGCGGATCATTGATCTGGTCTGGAGATGCAGCTGCTGTAAAAGTCCCATTTGTTACTGCATGCATGCTGCACTACTACTGCACTACTGCTGCACTACTGATGCACTACTGCTGCTCTACTGCTGCACTACTGCTGCACTACTGCTGCACTACTGCTGCACTACTGCTGCTCTACTGCTGCACTACTGTTGCACTACTGTTGCACTACTGCTGCACTACTGCTGCACTACTGCTGCACTACTGCTGCACTACTGCTGCACTACTGCTGCTCTACTGCTGCACTACTGCTGCACTACTGCTGCACTACTGCTGCACTACTGCTGCACTACTGCTGCTCTACTGCTGCTCTACTGCTGCACTACTGTTGCACTACTGCTGCACTACTGCTGCTCTACTGCTGCACTACCGCTGCACTACTGCTGCACTACTGCTGCTCTGCTGCTGCGTCACCAAGAGGAACTGTTCAGAACGGTGACCAGCTGGTCGTTCTTCTGAAATACTCACTTGGTTTTGCGGTACAACGTTAGAGAGCTCAGACTTCCACTGTATTGTACACTAATGCAGGAGGGGGCGGGGTCTATGGTTGCCGCTGTAGACAGGCTGTTGCCCGTTGCTGCTTAGGGCAATGTGAGAGTGAATGTGTTGCCATGTTGTTAAGGTGTTGACTGTGTGTCGCCGCCACGCCGAGGCCGATCCCTCCTGGACGTGGCGGTCGTACGACGCTACCCGTTACCTGCTGTCAGCGCGCCGAGCGCCCGGGTGGCCGAGCGTCCGCCATGTTGGATCTGCCCGCCGTGGGTTTCCTGCCCGGCCTCGGCGCTGCGGCGGCGATCGAGCCGAAACTGATATTGCTCACATTTAACAGGACGGCGACGGCGGCATGTGCACCGCAGTGTCGCGGGCTAGACGGACGGCCCGCCGATGTCTGTTGTATCCAATCAGATCTGACGTACTGCCCCCCCCCCCCACCCCCCCCTCATCTGTTCTGGTGTCTTTTCTTTTTCCCACATGGAAACATCTTAAAAGTCGTGGGTTGGGTAAGCGCTCCAGGCTGGGGAGGCTCTACCATTGCCTTCATGTTTCATTGCATTTTATATGAGGTGGTGGTGGTGGGGTGAGGAGGGGGGGAGGAGGGGGGGGAGGAGGGGGGGGGAGGAGGGGGGAGTAGGTGGAAAAATGTGCGCCACAGTGCCCGTCTCTCGTCTTGCCCCCGACAGATACGAGCCTCGGTAGACCGTTCAGTATGAAGCTGCTCTCTCTCACTGTAGCTTAAAGATCCTCTCACCTCTCATCCTCACCACCACCGAGCGTCATCACCGCCACGGGCCTCGCCACCGCCACGGGCCTCACCGCCACGGGCCTCGCCACCGCTGCCGGGCCTCGTCACCGCCGCCGGGCCTCGCCACCGCCACGGGCCTCGCCACTGCCACGGGCCTCGCCACCGCCACGGGCCTCGCCACCGCCATCACGGGCCTCGCCACCGCCACGGGCCTCGTCACCGCCGGGCCTCGCCACCGCCACGGGCCTCGCCACCGCTACATCACGTCGAAAAAGAAGAAGCACTTTGAGAGAGCGGCGGCTTGGCTCGCCCTCCCTGTGTGACGAGGTTATCTGATGCAGTGCGAGACCTGCTGGTGCTCCAGGGGTTGTGGGGGGGGGCGTTGGGGGGGGGGGCGGGGCATATTTAGTTGCCAGACATCATTAACTGTCATGTGTCATATACTTCATTTCCACGGCGATGTGAAGGCGTTCTCCGCTATAACGGGAAACCGCCCCGAACGTGTTTTCCTGCGGCGGGTTCCCGAGCTCGTTAGCGCCGCGAAAACCTCCGAGGTCAATTAGCGACGTCCAATGACTCGGCACTTCGACGCCGCTGTAGAGGGAGGTTAACTGTCCGGAGGGAGGGATGGAAATAGAGAGAGACGGTGTGTGTGTGTGTGTGTGTGTGTGTGTGTGTGTGTGTGTGTGTGTGTGTGTGTGTTAGGAAGTTACAGGGCTACTGTAAAAGATCCTCCTTGTTCCCGGTTGGACGCCGTCGCTCGGCACAGAGACGACTTTCATTCAGCTTTGATCGACTCAACGTTTTCTTAACGAGGCCTGATGAGGAGGAAGGAAATAAGAAGCAGACAAAAAAATACTTCAATTGCGTAATATTGAAGTATTTTTTTGTCTGTTTCTTATATTACTGAATTCCCTCAACGTCCCTTCTGCCTCTCAACTTTCTCATTTTCTGCCCCTGATTGTTTTGGGGTCACTCTCACCCTTGACCTCCTTTGTGATGGCCGCCTGTATTGTTGCTCCTCTATGAATTGAAGGGACGTCAGACGAATGCCTTAAAATGTCAAAATGTGAAAAAAAAATCATTCAAAAAAACCTCATCGTTTGACTTTTCAAGCCGCCGCCGTTTTGGTTTTCATACCGACAGTAGAGAGAGAGAGAGAGAGACAGAGAGACAGAGAGAGAGAGAGAGAGAGAGAGAGAGACAGAGAGAGAGAGAGAGAGAGAGAGAGACAGAGAGAGAGAGAGAGAGAGAGGGAACAGAAAATGAGATGTGATGCCTGCAGTGCGTCATCCAGCCGCCACCAGTATAGGTGGTTTATTGTCTCCGTCCACTTTCACTCACCAACGCCAAACCAGCAGAGCCCACAAACACTAAACAGAGGACAAGTTGTTCCCGGGTTGTCGGGAGAGAACGGACGTCTGAACGTTGCTGCTGATTCCTCTTCAGTCAGACGCTCAGCAGACGGACCGGCGGGATAAAACACAGCCTCCATCTGGCCTCGAACCCTCGGACGCCACCGGGAGGAGGAAGTCTGGTAACGAGCTGGTTGGGTGACTTGTTTTGTTTTTCCGTTCAAGACAGACTTGTGTTCAGTTTTAACGCAGGATGAGTGACAGGAAGGAGAACTGTTGTCACTGTTGTACGATAACCGGCGTCTTCGCTAGCAGCCGCCGCGTGCATGCCGTTTCCTGCAGCCGTTATTTCCTTCATATTACAGCAGTTATACATTTGAGGTCTTTAAAATCACGGTGAGGTAGTAGCCTGGAAGTACCGAGCCTGTTTTGTTTTGTTCCATTATATTTCACGGTGAAATAGTACCAGCGGTGGCTCGTGGTTCCCTGCGGTGTGTTAGCCTGCGTGTCCACCAGGAACCTCTCCTCGCCGGTAGAAGTTAAAATATTTCATCTGGTAGCCGAAGCACCTCGCCGAAAACGGGGTTTCAGTATTCCTGTAGCCTCAGCTGCCAACCTTTCCGATATTCCTGGTTTTCTCTTGTCATTTCTCCTGAATTTCTCCCATATTTACTATATTTAAAAAGAAAATCTGCTGTTTCCGAACGGTCAAGAAGACCTGTTACACTGTAAACGTCTCGATGGTTTCGTTATTAGTTCAGTGGTTCCACCTGTTGCAATTTTCATATTTTTTATCATATTGTTATTGTTGTTTTACATATAAAAAGTCACCAGAATGCAGGAAGGTTGAATCAACAAGCAGCAGCGTCTGTCAGTGTCTGTTTAGCGCTGCTAGCTAAAAGTGTCTTGTGGCTACGGGGGCTAATCGCTGTCAAAGGAGCCTCTGTTCATTCAGCTGATGAGGAAGATTCACATGCTTTCAGAGTCACACACACACACACACACACACACACACACACACACACACACACACACACACACCAATAAACAGCCCGGCCACCTGGCTTTCAACCTCAGTGTTTACAACATGAACGCGATGATTCACGGCGTCTCTTTTGTTCGTGAAGCGTTTCCCTTTTGTGTTTTCTTTCTCTCCGCCGTGAGTGGCTTAACTACTTCCTGTCGAACGTGAACGGTGAGGCCGGGCCAGTAACAGCCAGTTAACACCATGACTAACTAGCGTTGAGTTGTAAAACTGTGACTGGCGCTCTGGGTATTTCCTGCGCCCTCGGGCCTCGGGGGTGTCGAGCGTCCCAAGCGAGCGTTCAAGCGAGGGCCGCCGCGAAATGGGTTGCGGCCGTTTCAGGTCAGCAGACCCTCTAATGGACGGAGGGACGTTGAGGTCTCATGGTGATGAGGGACGTTGAGGTCTCATGGTGATGAGGGACGTTGAGGTCTCATGGTGATGAACAGCATTAGCCGTCATGTGAAAAATCAAAAGAAATGTGCATCTGTGTATCGGCACCACGTGCTTCTTCTTCTCTCCCGTCGTCTCTCCTTCTTCTTCTTCTTCTTTTCTCTCTCTCTCCGTCTGTCTGAATGCCTCCTCTCTCTCTCTCTCTCTCTCTCTCTCTCTCTCTCTCTCTCTCTCTCGTTATTGAATTAAGGGTTGAGGAGATTCCATCGAGCCGCCGGCCTCATTCCTCGCCCGACTCTCTCTGACTTGTCTTGTCTTCTTCTTCTCTTGCTCTCTCCACAGTCTCACGGCGCGATATGCAAGTCCTCCGGGCCACAGCGGAATAGGGACACCGCAGAAGAAGAACACAAGGTAAATACCGCATGTGTATCTCCGCTCTTTAAATAACATTTTCAAAATAAATGTCTGTTTTGCGACTTGCTATATACACAGTACAACAGCCATCAACCTCCAGTCAGTTCGGACGCTTTTCCATCACCCGGTGTCAGGAAGGACTTTCCTGGGAGAAATCCGGGACAGGAAGTGATGCGTTTTCTGGAACAGTCAATCCAAGGAGAAAGGCGTCACAGTACTGGACACACTGTTTGATTGACAGGTGGGAGGAGCACCAGAGAGCTTGAGGACTACTGCAGAGTGTTTCATAAAAGCTGGTTTCCTGGCGCTAACGGAAGTCCTCGGTCCACGGTTAAGTGCTTCTGCGTGTTGAGGCGTGTTGAGGCGTGTTGAGGCGTGTTGTCTGACGTGTTGAAACCTCTGGGACTCGGACGTCTTCACGCTTCCTGGCTGAGACGCCGCGGCTAAACACGCTAACAGACGTTATAATGACTCTTTGTGTTGCCGAGCTCCAGGCTGCTGGTAGCGGCTGGCGTCCACCGCTCTGAGGTGTCATGTGTGGGAAACTCGGGGCTGGGTGGGTGGTGTGTGTGTGTGTGTGTGTGTGTGTGTGTGTGTGTGTGTGTGTGTGTGTGTGTGTGTGTGTGTGTCTGCTTGTCCCCCCAACACACACACACACACACACACACACACACACACATGGATATGGACTCACATACCCATACATACACATATGTCCATGTACACACACAGACAGGTACATACATACAGATGCAGGCATCTACACACACACACACACTCTCATACTAGCATGTACACACACACACACACACACACACACACACACATACATACATATACAAACATGCACACACCATATGGGCATATACACACATAAAAGTATGTACACTCACACACACCCTCATACCAGCATGTACAAACACACACAAACATCCACACTCGCATACAAGGCACACACACACACACACACACACACACACACACACACACACACACCCAGAGTCCAGTTGTCAGCCTCTTGCAGCATGTGTTCCACCTCAGAGACGGTGGGAACCAGCGCGGTGGCGAGTCACTCCTCTCCAGCCGCCGCCGAGCGATGGCAAAAATGCTGCAGGCGGGGAGGGGGGTGGGTCACACACACACACACACACACACACACACACACACACACACACACACACACACACACACACACAACCCATGTTCGAGTCAGGGAGCGGTGACGGTCTCGTTCCTCCTGCCATCTGATTGTACTTCCTGAGTCTGATTAACTCTGATTTCACTTCCTCAACGTTTGACGAGTTATATTGAATCACTATGAACGCTCTCCTCTCCTCTCGTCTCCCACAGCAACTCAACGCACCACCAGTGATTCTGAAATGAGAAAACTATTGATTCGCGTCGGGCTGGAGGTGATGGAGTCGGACTGCTCCTGACGCGGCGTCCCGTCAGTCACCTGCCTCCCGTTAACCGGCCTCTCAGCTGCACCGGCTACCACGGCGTTTTTGGACAATCGCGCACGTGCATGAGCGTGCATGTGTGTGTGTGTGTGAGATGTTAAATGTCTCCTATGCCCTGAACAGTTCGGTTTGTGTGACGTAACGTTCAGGGGTCGGTGGGAGATCAGGCCTCCCTCCACCCTGCAGCTCTCCACTTGCAGCAGCCATTGAAGTTCATCTTCTCTGCAGCAGGGGGCGATGTTGGGCAGCTTGTCTCGCCACCGATCCAAGCGGCTTTTCAA